>ML677327.1:731795-1024182 GCA_007922305.1 Dermatemys mawii | reverse complement strand
ATTCCCCAAATGTCTTGACTCTATTTATATGGATAATTACTGTATATATGGCGAATATAAATGCAGATTATCTTTCTGAATAAATGTTAATGTATTAAAGCGTCTGTGCACACTTGCAGGGAAGCTTTGTACGAGGGTGGTTTTGCAAACCCCTTGGATAAAAAGAGTCAAGACAGAGAGATATTATGCAAAAAGTTCTTAAGATAAATATTTAAAATGGATAGGTATTAAAATGTTGATTCTGACCCAATATAATATATCTGAGGAATACTAGGTAACCATACCCACCTATGGTAAATGGTATGAAAAAGTATATGTCCACCATTCAGTGCCTGAATTTAAGAACTTAATTATACCCATACGACACGCTGCCATCTCACTTGGTATTGGCCCTTCTTACACATTCATCATCCCTTTCACAATATGAAGGAGAGTCAGAAAACAAAAACCTAAGTAAGGGCGAGGAAAATAAAAGTACTAATCAAAAACACACTTTTATTCAGTCTTTGATGCATACTTTTTGTATGCTGATTTATTTTAGGATACAGTCCGAGAGGTGATTCAAGCTTTAATACCGAAGGCCTGCTTTTACAGTAGGAGCAGGTGGCTTAAGAGAAAACAGATTCTGCTGTTAGAGTCAGAGGATCAGAAAGCACTAGTCAAAACTCAGTGATATAGTTTAAAACCACTTAGAAAACATTCCTAGCTTTTATTAGGGATTTACAGTATTTTTTCTTTCAAACTGGACAAAAAATATAAAAAGCTATAAGTAGCCAATCCGCTATTACATGTTAAATGAAAATTGTATGATGGAACCACTTTATTACTGAAAGTTTCACATGAACTTTTAAACAGTGTTTTGGTCCTTTTAACTAATCAAAACTATATAAATAATGGAGGTACAATTTTATAGGTCAGTATTGATCCAGCGTAACAGTTTCCATAAATCTCATATTTACACAGGATCAGGCTAAACAAGCATTGATAATTGCAGTGGTGCACTGAATGAGATGGAAGACTAGTTTGGCTTCTCCACAGAATATGAAGATAAGGAACATTTGGTTTAATTCATGCAACATATGTAACTGAAGTGTTTCGTTCTGAAGTCTGTATATAAAAGAACAGCTCTGTTGACGTTATATATATTGTTCAGATGTTGGAATGGCCCAGTTAATTTAGAATTTCTATGTTCAACAACACTTCACACACTGAGTTTTCATTTTGTAGTGTCTGAAGATTCTCTGTCACCATCCAAGATTTTTCATGCTGTTATAGCTGCAAATGCTGTAACTTTTCTTCTGTCTCCCAGACTCTTTGGTGCTCTCTGCTGAGGAAAATTAAAAATGGTGAAAGTCTGTTTGAACAAAAACAGCAAAAAAACCTATTAAGTTAAATGTGTGGTGCGATTCAATGGATGATTATAGGATTGTAAGATATCTCTCAGACCTTTCATCCAGTACTGGTGAGATGACTTTCCTCATTGCACATGGCTTTTTTTAATCTTATGGAAAGGTACTGCATACCTTTCCATAAGATAAAAGGTCTTTGTTTCATCTTTTCATGCAATATGTTTTTTTTCTTTCATTATTACTGAGGGCTACATTTTACTTTAAACCTAGATTAAGGTTTTGTTTCTCCCTTTGAGTCTTTTTTCATGTTTGTGTTTATTTTCCTTTTTTCCCTTTTCCCTCTTGACTCAAGCACCTTTGCTAAATCATCATGAATGGAGCCTGGATTGGCAAGTTTAGAAGCAAAAGGAAAGAGTAAGAGCACTGGTTACCAAAAAGTAGTTAGATTATGGGTCTGGGGAAGAGAAGTGACAGAATGTGTCACAGAAGTGAGAGGCAAGAAACTGATAGAAATAAGATGATGATATTGAAACTCTATGAGGAGGAGAAAAGACAAGACAAGACAGGAAAGGAAAGGGAGAGATGAAAAAGAAAAGGGAAGATGGGACAGACAAGAACAGAATCAGGAAGAGAGATTCAAATATATATAATGGAAGGGAAAAATAAAAAGAGAAAACAAAAGCAAAGGAAATATATAATACTAAATTACATGCATACGTACTGTACTGTAGATTCATGAATGCTTAAATTGCTACACAAAAATACATATTTCAATATATTTAGTATGCACTAATGATAAACACTCTAATAATTAGATCAGCAGATGGCATGAAAATATCTGAGTTCTGTTGCGAGCTAGTGTCAATTTACATTTCTGTAAAACTGAAATAATATATTTATGAAGCACTGTTCCTTATAGGCTATGTCTATGCTAGAAAATGTTTGCTACAATTAGTTCAGCTACCAGTGGTATTGTTTTGCTGCACTGAGTTCAGCTTCAATGGTGGTAGCAACTGTGACAGTGCTGGGGTAAACAGGGCTCCAAGCAGTTGCCAGTGTTAAAGCACTGGTTCATTTTCTAACCATGTTCAGTCTGTCTTAAAATGGCAGATGAGGCTGGTGTACTTGTGTACTGTCACTCCTGTTATTGCCACCATTGGTGCAAGTGAAGTGATAGTAGCAACTGTGGGAAATTTTAAGCAAAAATTTTCTAGTGTGGAAAAGCCATTTCATCTACACACTCAGAGTGTGATTATTTTTCAAACTATCGCCAGATGCAATCTAAATAAAAATAAATATATAGGTTTCCATTGGCATTAAAAACCCAAGTCATTTAATAAAATCAGTATTTAAAAATAACATTTAAAGTGTTGGAAATAAGTAAGCTAACATAAAGCTGCATTGTTGCAGTAAAGTGCATTGGTTAATGTTTTGCTTTACACTGTAATAAAATACACCTCAATACAGAGGGCCAGCATGATGCCTATGCCTCACTTAAGTCCCATTTAGTGGGACTAAGTGGATACAGGCCTCGTGCTCTCTCTCCGGACAGGAATGAATTTCACCTATGAGTACGAACAAGTCTTACAGTGTATGTGCTATGGTATTGTTTTTAATCTTCCTCCTAACAGCAACAAGTTTCATAAAACAAGTAAATTAAATTAGTTGAAGAGCTATGTAGATTTGTTCAGTATTGTTTTTATTCTTATTTAATAAACTAATGCAGATCAATTTTGCTAACTTGTTTAAGCTAAGAGTCTTGGTTTATTTTAACTTGAATAGAAACATTTTGGCAATCCTTTACTGTAATACTTTCCCATAGTATTATTTCCAAAAAGTAGGTTTTTTTTTTTTTAAATTGTTCTTAATGTTAAGGGTTAATGGGGCAGGAGTTGTTTTTGCTTTTTTGTAAGGGGTAAATTATGCTCTGATAGTTTTCAAGGGTTCTCTCTTAAAAAGTAAACTTCTTTACTTGACTGGAGCCTAAGCTGCTTAAAAGCTAATACCAAAATCAAACAACCTGTCTTTTCCGAAGTCTAATAAAATGGGTCATAAAGGAATTATAAGATTGGAACTAGCATAAAGTGTAACTCAGACAGTTAATTTAGTGTAATTTCTCTATCTGAAAGGTTGTGCATTATAGGAGTAATAATTTTTAACACCTACACTGTAAGCCCATATAAACATTGACTGAATATTTATGTGGACTTACAGTGTTCTTGAATATAGTTTGAGACTGGAAGCCAGGATCACTTGGTCTCATTCTGATCTCATTTACACTGATGTAAATCAAAAGTAACTCCACTGTTGTCAATGGTGTTAGATTGGTGAAAAGTCGTTGTGAGATCAGAATTAAGCTTTCTGAGATCTGAATTCCAGCTCTGATGCCAATTTGCTGAGCAAGCCATTTAAACTCTGTCTCAGTTTAGCGTGTGTGTGTGTGTGTGTGTGTGTGTGTGTGTGTGTGTGTACATATACACGTGTGTCTTTAGCCTCACAAACCCTGTCAATTGCTGAAGATGTCTGACCATGTTGCCCTGTGGTGGCTGCAGTTCATGAAGCTCTTAAAAAGAGAAGGTAGGAGAGCTGAAGATCTAGGGAGAGGAGAATTGAGAGAAGGAAGGAGAAAGAGAAGAAATAAAGAGGAGGCAGTCATAGAAGAGGATGGAGTCCCGTGGTTATGTGAAATTTTCAGCTTTTGTTTTAAAACACAGTCAATTCTTAATCCTCATGGTTTTCGAGAAAAGCTTGAAAATATGAACCTCAATGAATGAGGAAGCAGGCAAAAAGATCTCAATAGTTGTTATAAAATCCGAGGAGTTTTAAACCAATCTCATGATTTCCAGTTTGCCCTGACTTACAATTGTTGAAACTTTGGGGTTGACAGTATTATACATCTAATGTCACAGTCCCACTAACCTGTGACTTTTTCACAGGTAGATGCTAGTGGTGATAATACTCACTGACTTTTCTCATTATGTTAGGATTCTTCATAATCAGGTAAAGTATAGAGTAAAAAATACACAGGATAAAAAGTGCTACAGTGAGAGCAAAATCTAAAATGAATGTTAGCAGCATGTTTTGTTTAGTTTGCTTCTTGTCAGATGTTAAACAGATGCCTTTTGGGAAGCATGAAGATGTCAATTTGACAAAAACAATTTTACAAGCATGAATTAGCTACATTTAATTTTGTGGAAGCTTAGCATAAGTCCTCATGTCTCTTTAATGGCTCCCACTGATACTTGTTTCTTTATAGATTGATTTGGTTTGTTTTTTGTCCAAATAAGTTCCTTTAGCACAATTAAATTATAAAAAGAGTCTGCCCAAGTTCCTGTTTGGGTTGTTTAAGGGCAATTTAATAGCTACTTAGGCTTTGGAGGAAAAAATGAAAAAGGTATACATGAGACAAGATTATTTTTTTATGCCTGAAATGAGAAACCATTTTACAAAGCTTAGCTTAACAGAGACCAACCAGGTTGACTAATAGGCTCCAGAGGAATGGCATGCAAGTTTAAAAATTAGAACAACATTCTCATATTGATCAGTTATCCCTCTTTACTTTTTTATTATTGACCCAGATATATAAAAATCATGATCTGAGGTTTGTTTTTCCCCTTGGTTTTCTAAAAATATTACTTAGTTTGACTGTAAAAAATAATAATAAACAGATACTGTAACAGTACATGCTTTAAGGTTTCTCCTCTAGTTTAACTTTCTGACAGTATGTTATGTTTTCCAGCAAGATGTGTTAAGTTCTCTGTTGTATTCCTTGTTTGTGATGCTGAAACAGATTTAAATGTGTGCAGACTAAGGCCCTGACCCACCAAACACTTGGGTGCTGGATGCAGACTGTGGACTGGGGCAGGGAGTGGGGGTTCAGGAGGGATGCAGGCTCTGGGAGGGAGGAGGGGGGCAGGAGGGGATATGAAGGGAGGGGTGGGAGTACAGGCTCTGGGAGGGAGTCGGAGGGGTACAGTGCTTACCTGGGGCTCTAAGGCGGGGCGGGCCAAGGGTTCTCTGCACGTTGCTACCCCCAGGCACCTCCATGCAGCTTCCCAGTGGCCGCAAGGGTGATCAGGGCGGGGGGGCAGCGTGCAGAAGCACAGCCCTGCCTCACCCCAGGGCTGCAGGGAGTTGCCAGCAGACACGTGGACCGAGCAGGCAGACACCACTCAGCTCTGCTGAGCTGCTGGGGCCCTGGGCCATTGTAAATTGACTGGGGCGAGGGGAGAGGAGAGGAAAGAACGCCTAGGGCGGTGGGTGGGGCCAAGGGAGAGACCCAGCCCCAAAACTGCTGGAGCCCCACAGGCGGGAAGTTTGAGACCCCTCGCCTAAGTATTCTAGTTGATGCTAATTGTTACTAGGCAGGAATCTACCTTTATGTCTAATGGGACTGCCGGCAACAAGTGTTGGCCTTTCTGTTGACGTTGTATACAACGCTGGATTTGTATAAAACACTGGGTTTTTTCCCCTGAGTATCTGTTTCACTAGTATGAAGTGTTGAAGGCTTAGACGCACAATGACCATGGAAGGTGTCCCGTGAGCAAAAACTAAAAGAAGCCAAACAAGTTTGATTGTCAAGCCAGTCTAAAGGAATTCACATGTTACTGTCTTCTCTCCAGTTAGTGGAGGATTTTTAGGAGCGTTTAAATCTGGAGAAAAGAGTGTGTGTGATAGAAAGCAAGAGATCAAGACTTTTCAGAGGAAGTAGGCATTGACTTTTGTTCCGTTACCGTCAGATAAGGACTTGTCTACGTGTTGGGATAATGTGCTCTCTGAGGGTGTGATTTCTAAAGCACACTTACATGTTGCACATTATTTGGTCCATGTAAATACTGCTGGTGCACTTTACTGTAGTGCTGTTTGAAACAGCACTATGTTAAAGCGCACTAGGGAACTTGTAGTGCACACCAACAGTGCCTACACGGATCAATTAATGCATGTTAGTGCACTTTAAAAATGGCATCTCCATAGAGCTCATTACCCCACAGCATAGACAAGTCCTCTGTCTTTGCAGGACTTCAAAGCTTTTTAGTTCCAGAGTTCATAATAAACTGCTATTCAGAAAAAAAGCTTTCTTCAGAACTCTTTGGATCATTCTCTCAGTGACTGGGTTCTTCAATCCACCAATTTACTTATATTAAGAAAAAGTATTTTCTAGAAAGAAGATTGATACTTTTATTCATAACATCATTTTTTGTCTGCATGAAAAAGGCATATTGTAGCACAGAGTTAATTTTATAAAATGGCAAAACATTGGAAGATTGTGTTAATTTTATTTATATCCAGAAACATAAAATAATCTCCCTTTTATACAAAAATGGCTCCTCCTTTCTGTATAATGTTTTTGCTCTGAGAGTATGTGATGAGAGACAGAAGAGTAATAAAAGTAAAGTCTCTCAGTGAATATTACTATTTTTATTCACTTTTTTCCACCTTGACCATTATTGTAATAAAACAATGCAAACAATGGTTTATGGCATCTGTTGAAACTCCAGTGTTGAAAATTGAAGCTTTAACTTGTTTAAGTGTGTGATTTTTTTATATCCTGCATCTAGAGTCACCCATGAAAGTGTTTAATAAATTATTACATTAATACAAAAAAGCTCTGTAGGATTATAATGGCTTCAATTTAACATCCTAGGAGGAATATTCTGAATATTCATCTGTTCCACAAGTTAATTTTATTAGATTGTTAAAGGAAAACCCACACTGCAATCAGTAAAGCCTTTTTGGTAATTTGTGTCTGGCTTTGGCTTTTATCAGTATGAAGTCTTGTAGTTCAAAAGTTACATAATATTCCTCTCCTGTTTGGGGATATTCTTATTACTACGAAGCCCAGCAGAATTTTTTTTCTGATCCTGGATATTTGGTCCAGATATAAGCTTTTCCTGTTGCATGTTTCTAGTCTATTTTGTGTCTTTATAGGCCTCTAAAATTACATTAAAAATGTCAAACTGAAGTGTTTTTAGCACTGATTTGTGTCAGACTTTGAGGTCTGGACATGACTCAGAAATGCACAGTTTTCAAATGTAGATTTTCTTTCCTTCCTATGGTATTACTTCTTTAGCAACAATGTGGTAGATGTTTCTCAAAGTCGAGACAGGTATATTGCTGGCTAGTAGCATCACTACATGAGTAGGAGAGATGCTACAAATTTCAAAATATGTAATCTGATACTAATAAGGGACATGCTTGCTGAGCTCTCCCTTGTAATAAGTCACCAACATGGACAGCCGGGGTGAATCATAGACTCATAGAAATGAAGGACTAGAAGGGACATTGAAAGGTCATTAAGTCCAGCGTCCTGCACTGAGCAGACCAAGTAAACCTGGACTATCCCTGATAGGTATGTTTGTTCAGCCTGTTCTTAAAAATCTGAAGGGATGAACTACCCATATAGTTACAAAGTTTTTCCTAATACCTAATCTAAATCTCCCTTGCTGTAGATAAATCCCATTACTTCTTGTCCTACCTTGATATTTGTCCTATTTATAACAGCCCTTAACATATTTGGAAACTGTTATCAGATCCCCCTCAGTCATCTCAAGACTAAACATGCCCTGTTTTTTTTAACCTTTCCTTAGAGGTCAGGTTTTCTAAACTTGTTAGCATTTTTCTTGCTCTCCTTTGGAATCTCAAATTTGTCCATCTTTCCTTTTCTGTGGCACCCAGAATTGCTTACAGAACTCCAGGGAAGACCTCACTGTGCAGAGTAGGGCAGGAAAATTACCTCCCATGTTTTATATACATCCCAGAATATTAGATTTTCTTGCAACTGCATCATATTGTTGACTCATACTCAATTTGTGATCCATTACTACTGCTGAGCCAGTTATTCCTCTTTTTGTAGTTGTGCATTTGATTTTTCCTTCTTAAGTGAAGTGCTTTGCACTTGTTATTAAAATTCATCTTGTAGAATTCAGGCCAGTTCTCCAGTTTCGTCAGGGTTGCTTTGAATTCTAATCCGGTGTCCAAAGTGCTTGCAACCCCTCCCAGCTCTCCACTCCATTATTCAAGTCATTAATGAAAATATAAAATAGTACCAAACCCAGCACTGATCCCAGAGGAACCCAGCTAGATATGCCCTCCCAGTTTGGCAATAAACCACTGATAGTTACTCTTTGAGTACGGTCTTTCAATCAGTTGTGCACCCACTTTCTAGTAATTTCATCTGAACCATATTTCCCTAGTTCTTCTTCGAGTGCTTGCTCATATGCATTCTAGTTAGGTGTGCACGCACTGCGTGCACAATCGTCGGAAGATTTTTTCCCCTAGCAACTGGCCGGGTCGGCTAGGGAGCCCCCTGGAGTGGCGCTGATATAGCGCCGCATATATACCCCTGCCGACCTGTCCCCACCCTCAGTTCCTTCTTACCGCCCATGACAGTCGTTGGAACATGGAGTTCAGCTAGCTGCTTTCCACTCTCCCTAGCTCTTTCTGTAAAGTTGTATACAGTTCTTAGATAGTTTTGTTAAGTGTTAGTTAGTGTGTATAGTGTAGTTTAATAAGGGAAGGCTTCTCCTCCCCACCAGAGCCTGGGCTCTATGCCCAAGGCTCCAGGCTTTAAGCCCTGTACCATGTGCGGGAAACCCATGCCAGTGGGTGACCCGCACGACTCCTGCCTCAAGTGCCTTGGGGAAGCTCACCAGGCAGATAAGTGCAGGATCTGCAAGGGTTTTCGCCCTCGCACGAAAAAGGAGCGGGACTTTAGGCTTAAGCAACTCCTCATGGAGGCAGCCCTCATCCCAGCACCGCTGGTAAGCAAGCCTGGCACCGGCTCTTCGGTGCGGCGTGCCCCGGCGTTCCCGTCGGCCCCGGCACCGAATCTGCCTTCTTCAACCCAGCGCCGGTCACGCTCACCGCTAAAGAAGGCTAAGGACGTGGCGGCTCCAGCAGTCCGATCCCACCTGCCTGCAGAGTCGCGTCCCATGGGGGAGCGCCTGAGACAGGCCTCTGAGACTATGGCCCCGTCGACTCTGGCGCAACAACAGCTGTCAAGTCCAGGATGCCTGGAATCACCCCCAAGAACCCCGGTGGAACCATGTCTCCCTTCCACCCCAGACACATATCCCAAAGCCAGGGACCTCATCGCCCTAATGGACCTGACCCCGCCACCGAGATCGCAGCCATCCAGAGGGAAGCCGGCCATGCTGCATCCACCGGCACCGCCCTCCGAGCCACCCTAGCACTCTGCTCTGGACTTTAGACCCCAGCTCAAGCCAAGGCACTGATCACGCTTGTGGTGCTGATCACAATCCCGGGGCCAGTCTGACTCTCGACCCTGATCAGAATCCCGGCGCCAATCTTGGTCATGTCATAGATGGTCCCCTCGGCACCAGTCTGAGTTTCGACCCCGATCGGAATAACGGCGCCGCTCAAGATTAAGGCGCTGATCTTGGTCATGTCATAGACGGTCCCCTTGGCACCGGTCTGACTCTCGGCGCCAATCGGAGTCCCGGCACCGGTCTGACTCTCGGCGCCAATCAGAGTCCCGGCACCGGTCACCATCGTGGCACCCGTTGTACTCCCGGTACCAATCCCCAGCTTGGTACCACTTGCCGCCAAGGCACCGATCACGCTCCAAATCACCGCCCCGGCACCAGTCTCCATATGGACCCTCCGCGGCAGGGACCGAATACCGCAGGGACCGCTCACCCTACAGGTCCCGCTCACTATCCCGGCACTGCGACTGCCATCGGTCTCGGTCATGGCACCGCTCAGCGGCGCCGCAGCAGCAGAGCTCGGCACCTCCATGGCCCTCCAGGTCAGCCTCCGCATCGCCCCGCTCAGAGCGAGACTCTAGAGTTAGCCGGGCACCAGACCAGCCTGCGGGCACTGAGGGCCATTGGCCTGACCAACACCCGGATCAAGCTCAGGGCTCCTCTCAATGGCCCTTTTGGACCCCCTGGGCATATCACCAGTCCCGAGGGATTCCCTCAGGTGTTTTCCTGGCCTCGGAGTCCAGGGGTTCAGAGGCCACTCTTAGCAGCCTTCCGGCCAGCGGAGCTGATGGGTCAACGCCACACATGGCAACCCAATCATCAATGGCAGTACCGGCTAGCCATGCTCTCCTCCTTGAGGAGCCTATGGATACTCTCCCACCTGGCATTTCCTCCTCATCCTCCCCGGATGAAGCGGTGACGGGCACCTCAGTGTCCAGCCCCCCACCTGTCGACTTGCCAGCCCATCAGGCCCTCTTGAAGAGAGTGGCCGGGGCATGAACCTACAGGCGAAGAAGGTGATCAAGATTGAGGACCCGGTGGTGGACATGCTTTCAGCAGGGGGCCCTTCAAGGGTGGCTTTACCCTTGATTAAAACCATTCAAAAATCAGTGGCCACAATATGGCAAACACCAGCCTCCGTGCCCCCCACGGCCAAGGGTGTAGAGTGTAAATACTTTGTATCCGCTAAGGACCATCAATACCTCTTCACCCATCCCCAACCCTGCTCCTTAGTGGTGGATTCCGTAAATGAGAAGGAGCGCCTTGGTCAGCAGGCCCCAGCCCCTAAATCCAGAGAGGCTAAACGCATGGATCTCTTCGGCCGTAAAATCTACTCCACATGAGGCCTGCAGCTGAGGATGGCCAACCAACAGGCCCTCCTCAGGAGATATTTCTACACCTGGGACTCCATGAAAAATTTAAGGAGCTAATGCCCGCAGAGTCCAGGGAGGAATTCAGTGCCTTCCTGGATGAAGGTAAAAAGGTGGCCAGGACCTCACTGCAGGGAGCCCTGGACTCGGCCGACTCGGCAGCCAGAACTCTCATTTCCGGAGTAGTCATGAGGCGTATATCATGGCTTCAAGCATCAGGTCTCCCGCCAGAGGTCCAATATACTACACAGGACCTACCGTTCGAGGATTCAGGTCTCTTATCTGAAAAAACTGACTCTAGGCTGCAAACCTTAGAGGATTCCAGGGCGACCATGCATAACCTGGGCATGTATATGCCGCTTATGCAGAGGAAACCCTTTAGGCTGCAGCCGTGGCGCTTTTATCCCCCACCATGCCCCAGTCAGGACCACTACAGGAGACGGGGGCGGGGAGGCTGCAGGCGTTCATCCTCTTGCCAATCGGGCCAATCCCAACAGGCCCAAAAGCCACCCCAGGGTCCCAAGTCTACCTTTTGAAGGTGCGCCTGGGGACAGAGTACCAGCTTCCGACATGGATCTGCCATTCCGGAACCGACTATCCCACTTCCACTGTGCCTGGTCCAACATAACTTCGGACCAATGGGTGCTACGCACGGTGGGGGTGGGATACTCGCTCCAGTTCTCCTCCTTCCCTTCCTCCCACTCACCCTCCCCGTCCCTCTTCAGGAACTCTTCTCATGAGCAGCTCCTCGCACAGGAGATGCGCTTACTTCTCTCTCTAGGGGCCATCGAGCCGGTCCCAGAGAAGCTGAAGGGCAAGGGGTTCTATTCCCAATACTTCCTCATACCCAAGGCGAAAGGGTGCCTACGGCTCATCCTAGACCTTCACGGACTCAACAAATACATGGCGAAGTTCAAGTTCCGCATAGTCTCCTTGGATATGATGATCCCTTCCCTGGATCCCGGAGATTATTACGCCGCCCTCGACATGAAAGATGCGTACTTTCACATAGCTATCAAACCTTCGCACAGAGGCTTCCTCAGATTCGTGGTGGCCCACGAACTTTACCAGTTTGCGGTTCTGCCGTTTGGTGTCTCTACAGTGCCCAGGGTATTTACCAAGGGCATGGCAGTGGTCGCAGCGTTCCTCCGCCGATACCACGTCCAAATTTACCCGTACCTGGACAATTGGCTGGTGTGAGGCTCTTCAAAGGAGCAGGTATGCTCCCACGTATGACTGATAATAGACATGTTCAGCAGCCTGGGAATCCTCCTCAACAAGGAGAAATCAACCCTAGAGCCCACACAGAGGTTGGACTTCATAGGAGCTCTTCTCGACTCCACCGTGGCCAGGGCATTCCTGCCACCGTCCAGGTTTCATGCCATACTCTCGGCAATCTAGAGCATGCTCTCCTTCCCGACCACCACTGCACGGACGTTTCTAAGCCTCCTTGGGCTCATGGCAGCATGCACTTACGTCACCAGACACACCAGATTGCGCCTGCGCCCCCTGCAGGCTTGGTTGTCGTCGGTATACAGACCACTAGTAGGTGGCCTGAACACTCTCCTTACCATTCCCAACACCACCTTAGATGCCCTCAAATGGTGGACGAACCAAGCGTTCATATGCGAGGGCGTCCCCTTTCATCCTCCCCAGCCATCCCTGTCTCTGGTTATGGATGCCTCATCCCTCGGATGGGGGGAGCGCACCTGGGGGACCTCAGAACTCAGGGTCGGTGGTCAGCCTTTGATCTGCTCCTGCATATCAACCTCAGGGAACTCAGGGCAGTTCACCTTGCCTGCCAGGCCTTCAGGGAAGTGTTGACAGCTCATTGTGTGTCAGTGCTGACCGACGACACCACAGCCCTCTTCTACATCAACAAACAAGGGGGTGCACGCTCGTCCTCCTTTGCAGAGAGGCCATTCTCCTCTGGGAGTTCTGCATAGCCCACTCCATTCACCCGGTGGCCTCGTTCCTCCCAGGAGTCCAAAACACACTAGCAGATCGCCTCAGTAGGTGCTTCCTGTCGCACGAATGGTCGATCAGACCCAACGTAATCAGGTCGATCTTCCTGAGGTGGGGGTTTTCCCACATAGACCTTTTTGCAACCCACCAGAACAGGAAGTTCTGTTCTGCTCCTTCAGGGGCGGGTCCCCGGGCTCCCTGACAAGCACCTTTCTGTCACCATGGACAGATCGCCTCGTCTATGCATTCCCCCCGTTCCCACTGATACACAAAATGATCCCGAAGGTGAAGAGGGACAAGGCCCGAATGATACTTATAGCCCTGGCATGGCCCAGGCAGTGCTGATTCACATCACTCCTCCGTGTGTCAGCGAAACCGCCCCTGTCCCTCCCGTTATGGCCGGACTTGATATCACAGGAGCACGGCCGTCTCCACCACCTGGACCTCCAGTCCCTGCACCTCACGGCTTGGCTCCTGCATAGCTGAGGGGCTCAGAACTACTCTGCTCCACTGAGGTCCAAAATGTCCTCCTGGGTATCAGGAAGCCTTCCACCCACGCCACATACTGCGCGAAATGGGCCCGCTTTTCTAATTGGTGTGCGCAAAAGAACACCATCCCAATGGAGGCCCCTATACCCATCGTACTAGACTACCTCCTCACCCTCAAAGAGCAAGGCCTCTCCATTCCCTCTATCAGGGTCCACTTGGCGGCCATATTGGCCTTCCACCCGGGTGGTTCGGGCCATTCAGTTTTTTCAGACCCCATGGTCTCGAGGTTCCTCAAGGGGCTGGAAAGGCTCTTCCCGCATGTCAGACAACCGGTCCTTCCATGGGTGCTCTCCCAGCTTATGAGTCCGCCATTTGAGCCTCTCGCCACATGTTCACTACTCTATCTCTCCTGGAAGGTAGCCTTCCTTGTGGCAATCACTTCTGCACATAGAGTTTCTGAGATTCGAGCTCTCAACTCGGAGCTCCCCTACACAGTCTTTCATAAGGACAAGGTGCAGCTCTGCCCCCGCCCAGCCTTTCTTCCCAAGGTGGTGTCACCCTTCCACTTAAACCAGGACATATTCCTTCCCGTATTTTACCCCAAACCCCATGCCTCCTGGAAGGAACAACAATTGCACACGCTTGATGTCTGTAGAGCACTCGCTTTTTATATAGAATGGACAAAGCCCTTCAGGAAAACGACCCAGCTGTTTGTCGCTGTTGCTGATCGGATGAAAGGACAACCGATCTCGGCTCATCGCCTCTCCTCCTGGATAATCTCCTGCATCCCGGACCTGCTATGACTTGGCTGGTGATGCCGCCATGCAGGTGACGGCGCACTCAACGAGAGCCCAAGCTTCCTCAGCAGCCTTACAGGGGAGAGTCTCAGTCCTGGATATCTATAGAGTGGCCACCTGGTCCTCAGTACACACGTTCGCCGCAGACTACGCCATAGTCCAGCAGACGAGAGACGATGCGGCGTTTGGTTCAGCGGTGCTACGCTCACTGGTTGGTCAATCTGACCCTGCCTCCTAGGTATGGCTAGTAGTCACCTAACTGGAATGCATATGAGAAAGCACTCGAAGAAGAAAAACGGGTTACCTACCTGTAACTGTTGTTCTTCGAGATGTGTTGCTCATATCCATTCCACACCCAACCTCCTTCCCCACTGTCGGATCAGCTGGCAAGAAGGAACTGAGCAGGGTGGGTGAGCGGGTCAGCAGGGGTATATATGCGGTGCTATATCGGCGCCACTCCAGGGGGCTCCTTGCCAACCCGACCAGTTGCTAGGGGAGAAATCTTCCGACAGCCATGCACGCAGCGCGTGCACACCTAACTGGAATGCATAAGAGCAACACATCTTGAAGAACAACAGTTACAGGTAGGTAACCCGTTTTTTGCTTATGAGAGTATCATGGGTGATTGCATCAAAAGCCTTACTAAAATTCAAGATATATCTTGTAAAGCTATACAACAGTAACATGATTACACATAAGAAAAGCAACATACTGCTACAATCATTAAGGACTATGCTGTGCCCTTTAAGCGCAGCCCTGCATTGGGGGTCACTACAGAGATGCACTGCCACATAGGGTAAATGACAGTTTGAGGTGATTTGTCTGCCTCTGATTGATTCTCACCCACTGAGATCCAGAAATGGCTTAGCCCTCAGGCTCATAAAATACTTCTGAAGGACAGATTTTTTTGGTTTTGGAATGGACCAAGTTGTTGTACCAAGTGGTAGATATTTAAATTAAAATTAAGGCTGTGTATGCTGCCAAGCTTTTGACATGGGTATTCACCTTCTTCCCCTGTCTTTGGGTATATGTACACAGACAGGTGTATAACACACAATTGTTGCACATTCTGCTATATTATCCCCATTTTTATCAGGAACAAAGTGTAAATGTTTCTAATGAAGTGCACCTTAATGTACTACTTTGCCTCCTTTCTTTGGTATTTTTGTTTAAATAGGAAAACAAATTAATAGATGCCCCTCACACTACTGCAAATTTATGTACCCTGGATATGGAGTTCATTGCAGTCAAAGGAAGAATATGTGCATGAGTAATACAAGCTTAGCGTCAAGCGTACTCAAAAAATTGTAGCAAAGACATTCTTCTTGCTGCATTTAGCTAGTTGATAGATGGACTTTCTTTAACTGTTGAAGCTGTTGAGGCTGAACACTGTTAAAGCAGTATTCCTTCTGAGCAGGAAGCATATTTATTTACAGCTAAATGTCAGCAGGGCTGTCAGTTTCCATCAGCTACCTAGCAAAATCGTCTAATGAATGATGCTTTGTTTAATGATTGCATGGAAATTACCGTAAGGGGTATTGAGTTGTGGATATGGCTTGAAATGACAAATGATGTGTTTGTAGAAACTACTTACAGGCATGGGTAGCCATGACTTCAACTGTTGTGAGGTAAAATCTTCAAGGTGAAAGAGACACAGTTGTGTGTTAAAGAATAATTAGATGTACAGCATTACCAGTATCAAGTGTCAAAATATCATGAGTTGGGCTTCAAAAAATCATGCAGTTTATAAAATATGTAAATATGGGGTTCTTTTTATTTGCTTTCTGGTTTCTGAGACTTTAGGATACACCAGAGTCATGTTTTCAAGTTTTTCACCATAACCAGGAGGACAAAAAACTTCCTTTAAAAAAAATGAGAACTGTGATACCCGTGTAATCACATGAGTCCGGAAGCTGGAGGTTTAAGAAAACTATTGTGAGATTTGAGGTAAAATTGTTAGAGTTGGCAACACTGCATGTATAGTATGTCATTCGGTGAAAATGATTTCAAGATTAAAAATAAAGAGAGTTAAGCACTCAAACATATAGTTATAGAAATTTACCTACACAAGAAAGCAAAAGTGATATTGAACCAAAGTATATATGAAACATCTGAAAATGTTTTTTGGGTACTGAGTGACTTTTTACACAGCCTCTAATGTTGCAAAAAGGTAACGTTAAATTGTAAATTTTCCAGCATGCTAAAATGTAATTCTCTGGGCCAAACCAAGAGGCCCTTTAAGATTGTGAAGACTTTTATATTCCTCATCACAAGATCTGGATTAATAACAATGTTCAGCTTATGAATCCAAAACAATTATTTTTGTTGTGACCACAACTGAAAAAGAAAAATAAAGCCTGCTAGGCGTGTATGGCAGCCTGTCAGCAGAGTTTTACAAAAGAGAAAAATGTTTTACTTTGGTGTTGCAATGTACTGTGAGAAAAGGTCACATTCTTCAAGAAGGTTTTATCGTGTAGGAATAAACTTCAAAGAAAAAAGTGTCAGGAGGCTGTCGTCTTGGGCTCTAAGAGACATATATGTTGCTTACTTCTAGTTTGTGTATAGACTAAAAAAGAACAGATAAATAGGAGTATTTAGGCATGCATGATTTAGTTCAATTAATTGTCTGTTATACTCAGGGAAAGACTGGTATTTTAATAAGTAACCATTTTAACATTCTATATAGGTGAACCAGGGGTAGGCAACCTATGGCACACATGCCGAAGGCAGCACGCAAGCTGATTTTCAGTGGCACTCACAGTGCCCAGGTCTTGGCCATCATTGCGGGGGGCTCTGCATTTTAATTTCATTTTAAATGAAGCTTCTTAAACATTTTAAAAACCTTATTTACTTTACATACAACAATAGTTTATTTCTATATTATAGATTTATAGAAAGAGACTTTCTAAAAACATTAAAATGTATTACTGGCATGTGAAACCTTAAATTAGAGTGAATAAATGAAGACTTGGCACACCGCTTCTGAAAGGTTGCCGACACGTGGGTTAAACCATAGTTTTCTGGATTTTTGTATCAACAGTTCAGCTAGCAAGGTCAAAATAGGAAAAAAGACCTGTGGTATCTGGAGTTTGGTTTTCAATCTTACAAAGAAGTTGTGTGTGTCTGATTCGTGACTATTTTTAGAAAGTGTAGTGCAGTCCAACTGATCGCCATATTTGGATTCGGGAAAGAATTTCCCCCCAACGCAGATTGGCAGAGACCCTGGAGGTTTTTCACCTTCCTCTGTAGCATGGGCACGGGTCACTTGCTGGAGGATTCTCTGTACCTTGAAGTCTTTAAACCATGATTTGAGGACTTCAGTAGCTCAGACATAGGTGAGAAGTTTATTGCACGGGAGTGTTGGTGAAATTCTGTGGCCTGTGTTGTGCAGGAGGTCACACTCACTAGATGATCATAATGGTCCCTTCTGACCTTAAAGTCTATGAGTCTGTCTTTGTTACATAAGAACAGCCCTACTGGGTCAGATCAATGGCTCATCTAGCCTAGTATCCTTTCTTCTGACAATGGTTAATGCCAGGAATGAACAGAACAGGGCAATTATTAAGTGATCCATCATGCCCTGTTGTTTAGTCCAGCATCTGGCAGTCAGAGAAATGGGAGAAATGTTCTTTAATATATTTTGGAGGTTGTGTTTTTACCTTTTGACTTCCTATCAAGAAGTGCCAAATGTTAGAATATGTCATTGAGATATGATGTCAAATAGGAATAATTTTAAAAAGCACAACAATATGTTCCTAACACAGAAGTGTAATTTATGTTTTCTCATCTTTCTCTATGCGCAATTAAATTAAATGGTGTGAGGTGATTTATTGTTTTAGGCTAGTGAAAAAAATGTGATCAAATGCCCAGATTAGTGGATGAAATGTTATTCCTGGCACTAGTTCTTCTATTACAAATTGGAGCTACCACTTTTGATCAGAATGTGCAGAATTTCTTTACATTTTTCTGACTTTGATGCAAAAATGCCTTTTTAAAAAAATAAAAAAAATCCCTTCCTTAACTTTGAAAGTAAGGCCCATACTCTACTGGAAATCAAGGACAGTGCCTGAATGACAACAAAAATGGTATAATGTTTATATTTAAGTTTCTGAGAAGCCAGACTGAGAAAAAGAAAATTACCCAAGGAGGGTAAGTTACATGCCAGGACCTACTTGAGGACCTTTCATAAAAAGCAGCACTTTGTCAGATTGATTGTTTTGGAAAACCAAGAAAATTGGTTCTAGCCAAGCCAGGAATGGATTATAAAGCCATTTTCTTTCATTTATGTGCTATGGAGTTTCAGGCATCAGTATCAGACCAAAAAAAGAAATAAACATTCAACTTTTTGAAATTAGTCACAGTTCTCAAAATACTACTTTCTTTATTTCGGTAAGTAATTTTTGAAGTCTTACTTTCCTTTCTAGGCAGCTTCAAGTTAGTTATAAATTTTGAAAGAATTACTGAAAAAATACTTTTAATACAGAATATTTTTATTTAGCATAGATGAATACTGTAAGCATCTTATTATTATTGCTTACTGTACTATCTAATGCAGCATTTTTTTTCTGTTTTCTTGGCATAGAATGTGCTACTGTAAGAAGTCAATCTTTTATATTTTAGTTGAAAAATAAGACCTAGATTGTGATGCTCCTTTACCACAAGTAGATCCATTGACTTTACTTAGCATGAGAAAAGATATCACAATCTGGCCATAAAGTTGGGTCATTTAATTACAAAGACATTGCCCAATTTTGTAGGGGAAAGATGCTTCTGCAGATGAAGTGATCAAAAAGCTTACATTTTCTTTGGAAATGTGTTAGAAGTCATTATTTGGTACTTTGTTCTTGTAGTAAACTATCCTTAAAATTCTATTCCCTTAATTCTGAGCAGAAGCTTACTTTTTGTATACTAGACAAGCAAGGAATATTGCAGAAAAATAGAGACAGATCTGTTCAGTGGTTCGAGTCCAAACAAAGCAATATCTAGAACACACAACCATAATGCAAAGCTCAAAGAAGGCCCTGAATTTATATTTCTGAGGACGTAGATCAAAGTAATCACACACATGAAGTACTTGAAAATTTAATGAGAAGAAAAAAGAAGGAAAAGTTGTCTAGGTACTTTTTCTTCTTACCTGAAAGATTAGCTTCTGAATGACACTTTCACTACTAGAAATGTCTACAGCTGTGAATATTTTCTGAGCAAAGAAAAGGGATGTTATGGACTTTTTCTTCATCTGAACAAATAACAAGGTCCCTCAACACTTCATTAGTTTCACTGATACAAAGAGCATGTTTAGAATATATAAATGTTAGCTAAACAAATTCATTCCATCTCAAGAAGCTATTTCATGGCCTTTATCAAGTACTGTTGAAAGCAGCAAGGTTTTAGTTTTCTTTTGTATGGAGTTAGAACAGGGGAGGCAACTTATGGCATGCATGCCAAAGGCGGCATGCGAGCTGATTTTCAGTGACACTCACACTGACTGGGTCCTGGCCACCAGACTGGGGGCTCTGCATTTTAATTTAATTTTAAAGGAAGCTTCTTAAACATCTTAAAAACTTTATTTACTTTACATACAACAATAGATTAGTTATATAGTTTAGAAAGAGACTTTCTAAAAATGTTAAAATGTATTACTGGCATGCGAAACCATCAATGAGAGTGAATAAATGAAGGCTCGGCACACCACTTCTGAAAGGTTGCCAACCCCACAGTTAGAACATTCCAGTTGTTCTACAGACAGCTATGAATAACATCTTATTCTACAAATAGTCATTTAAGTAAATGGGGACTGCTTTTTATATAAGGTGGCACTCAACGTGAGTGAGAGTATCACAAGCTAAGACAAGGTGCTTAAAGACCACACATAATTTTATCTTGGAAAATCTCTGATCTTAGTCAAAGGTCAGTTTCTGAGCCTCAGTCACTGGGTGAAAATACTCTTTAAGATAGCGTTGGAGGGTTTGATTACTATATAACAACAATTCTCTTCAGTTTGTAATTGTTGGTGCGCAAAGCCATCTGGGAGCCTTAACAGGAACAACATGAATACATAGTTCCACAATGTGCTGAAGAAATACGTTGAACAATTTAGAAGTATTTAGGCTGAGTTTTTGAAATCTGCCAAATGTGATTTGTTGTCTAAATTGTCTAGATGGCTTTGAAAATCTCATCATTAATAGTTAGGATTTCCAGTACGGTTTTCTTATAACTATTTAGAAAGTTAGAAATATTGTGGAATAGTTATTAAAAATTAGTCTACATCAATTTATTTCCTTTGTTGTCATCTCCAGGAAAGATGTCCAGTGATCGTGCTCTGAGGAAACAGCAGCAACTGAACAATCTGGTGTCTATGGTGACAACATTATCTAAACCCGGAGATGTGATAGTGGATTTTTGCAGTGGAGGGGTAATATATGTTCTCTGCATAAAATGCAGCTCTGTTGGTTTTTTAATGTTTTACAATTCCAACAGGACATGACTACAAAACAGTTCATGGAGGATGGTCCTTTCAGGGGAGTCAGGGACCAGCCTAACTGTGACAGGCTCCTGTAGGGGGAGAACAAGCCAGTTCAGACCCACCTGCAAATAATTAAATCGCTAGGCTAATTAGTTAATGAGCCTGATAAAAAGTTAGCAGAGCCCTCTTAAGGTGGATGCTAGAAGCTGGAAGCTTCTGAAGAGAGGAGCTCCCATGAGAGCTCAGTAGGCAGGTTCACCAGGATAAGGAGCCTGGCAAGTGTGCTCCTAGAGAGAGGAGCTGGCTGAGCAGCAGCACAAAGCCTGGCCTGCTCAAATAGCTCTAGAAAGCAGTTTCAGGTGAGTGCTGCAAGGAATAAAGATAGAGACTGAACTGAACCCAGCCCAAGGAAGGAAGGCTGAGGTCTTTGACTTGAGGAGAGTGAAGAGTGTTGAGTGACAGCCTGAGACTGGAGCAGAGAGAAGAAAGAGACTTTATTTTGGGGGTATGTCTGGATGCAGTGTAGAACCCAGTGGGGAGTTTGAACTGAGTTGAGTTATTTAAAGAGTACAGAAGAGGATTAACTGAGGAAGGATGCCTACATAGCCACCCTGCGAGCTTGAGGGGAATGGCTCTTGAGGACGAAACAAGGCAAAGGTACAAACTTTGTAATCTGAGCTGCTTTTACAAAGCTCTATCACTCTTGAAGGGGGTCATTGTGAGGGGAGGTCAGCTGCATGGGATTTGAAAAGCGACTCATGGTTTTTTTTGTTTTCACAGGGGCATGTAGGAATTGTTCTTGCTCACGTGTTGCCTTCATGCCAGGTAAAGTCTCAATAAAAATATAAGGACAATGCAATCTTCCAGACTTTGATAATTCACAACTTTTTTTAAAAAATGCCACTAGATGGAAACCACAAAGACAGCTAATAGTGATGATTTAGAGACTTTATTTGTACTCCAGTTTGAGACCCTGAATTTGTGCATATTTCAATATTTGTTGTGCTACAGAATTGTGTGGTATGCATCACTCATGAAAAAGATAGTTTAGAAGAAGCAGCTTTCAAAAGATGCTAGAAACCGTGCCAAATCCTCAGGGCCTGATCATTTCATTGGTGTGCAAGGCATTTAAGTACAAGCTTAACTTGTAGAAGCACATGGTTAATTGTATCCCTAGTCAAAGCACTTAAGTACATGTTTAAATTCTCTGCTGAATTGAAGCCTCCCTGGAAGAACCACTGCCCCACTTTTCTGACCAATCCTAAAGTCATTTTATTGGCAGTAGTCTCACTCCCCAACTTACATATGCTCATGACAGCAAAAGAAGGTAAGCACTGCCTTCCTCTGTGAAGGCAGCTCTGTCCTAAGTCTTGAGAGAATGTTTCCTTCATTGTGCTTGAGGCTCCAAGTGAACCTGAAAGGGTTGGTTCACTTCCAGCCACTTGCAACGTGAACGGTAGGGTTCAGATAGCAAATAACATTGGGAACGAAAATCTGTAATTGCTCACCAGCCCCATTTCCTCAAACTTTTGTGGAGATTAGATGCAGCCTATACTTAGGGCCCTTTGGTTTTGGTTTTTATTTTAATTAATGTTTCCTGGGAATTTATCAGTGTTTATAACTACAATAATAAAAACAGTTGAAAACCAGTGCAAAAATCTATTAATTTTTCTGGGCAAATAGGGTCTTTTTAGGTGGATGGAAGGATTGGGGAACAGTATTCAATATTTAATGTTTTGATGAACGGAATTCGATGTGGTTTGCTGCAGAACTAAAACAGAACTCAAGACACAAAGCCACCTCTGAGTTTAAGAATACAATTTATCTCTAATCCCCAAATAAAACTTTTCATTTGAATAAACAATTTATTGTTGTAGACTTAGAACTATTAGCCTATAAATATTTACATGTAATAATTGGGCCACACCATTTGCAGCACATAAACTCAGCTTCACCCTTTTTTCCTGTTTGTGTTTTTTTTAAACTTTTGAATATTTCCTTGTGTTCTGAAACACAAAACAGATCTTTGTTTTCTTCCTGTTTTAGTGTGTTAAATCTTTAAACAGTTATCTGCTAACAGCTTGAAAAGTGTACATAGTGGGTGTGAGATTCATAAATATGTTCAGATGCACATGCACTTTGGAGCTTGTGTGCATGCCTGTTCGTTTGTTTGTCGTGTGTATCTTCTAGACTAATACATATAGCATTACGTCAACAGGCAGTTTTGCATATGCACAGACTAATGTATTATCATAATACGTATATCTCATGCAATGTATTGTAGTTTCTGAAGAAGAAGGTTATTTTCTGTATATTTGAATGATACAAAAGTAGAGTGAAAATCGGATAAAACAAATAATATTTTTGGTAAAACCCAGGATTTTTTCAGTAAAAATCGGTTTAAACTGAAAATGAAGGGGCTTATTTATACTACATATGATTGCTGTTATAAATCCCTTCAAGGTTTATTTCTTTTCTAAGAGCTAAGTATTAGTACTAGAATTAGTATGTACTGTTCTAACAGGGCCCTAACTCAGAGTAGCCATCATGCTCAGTGAAGGAACAGGACACAGATTATATTCAGAATATCTGCTTTAAAAAGTGATAAGAGTTAGGGAGGCTACATCAAAAGAACAAAATGACACCTTCTGTCTAGATATATGGGCTAGACAAAGCAGAACTATGAGTTATAGAACTGAAGATATAATTAAGCTACCTCTGTAAAGCAGTTGTCAGTGAAACTTTTTAATCAGGTAATTACTAATTGAAAAGTCCGCCTGTTTTATACAGTTTGCAGTATTTTTATGAACAAAACATAGTATTGTGAATATTAAACATGTTGTGATATGCTTTTTTCGTGTGTGTGTGTGTGTGTATATATGTGTGTGTATATGTAAATATGTGTGTGTGTATATGTGTATATATATATATAATGGTTGTGAAAGGGACAGAGTTTGAAACTGCAGTCTGTATCCACAAGAACTTTACAAGGCCACAAATAATCTCTATCAATTCTGACCTAACTGAAAGCACTGATTTTTAGAGAGAGACGGTTTTGTATTTTAACGTCAAACTTAGTGCAGGAGACCAGGAGAAGCCAGTGGATTTGTATCATGGCCTTATTAAACATGTTTCCGTAACATATTTGTGAAAAAAAAAACAGTTTCTCTCACTCACAAAAGCAAACCCCTATCAGCACAGTACTTTTAGTTTCTAACATTTGCAAATGTTAGAATTTAAAAGTTTGGTTAGTTCCAAATAGGGACTCAACTGCAAAAAGAAACGTTCTGTTCAGAAAAACAGAACATATCTGTCAGTCCCTTGGTACTGGCTGAGATTGAGCGCCTTTCATCTTTTTCACTAGCACATCACTTTGGGGGAGATATCATCACCAGTCTCAAGAAATTAAGTAAAGATTTTACACCAGAATATTGGGGTACAGTGTAGTGAATATCATTTTATTTTGATCTTAGAGCAATATTGCTGACTTATTTTCCTGTATATGAAATCTAGGTGGTGCTGATAGAAAATAAGGAGTTGTCATTGGTACGTGCTAAAGACAGAAGTGATGAATTGGGATTACACAATATTTGGTTCATTCAAGCAAACCTGGACTATTTTAAAGGAACTTTTAATATTGGGGTAAGTGATTTTTCAACTTTAGAATCAACTGATTATTAAGAAAAAATATTTCTTTCTGTAGATGGTTAAGTATACTTACAAACAGTTCCAGTACTTGGGAATATGAAGCCAAGCATTTCTATCAACAGGAATCAGCTTTGAATTTATTACAGTTAGAAGATAAGATAACATTATCCTCCTGTTCTTAGTTGTTTTTTGAGGGAAAAGGTTGCATTTAAAGGCTCAGACTTTATACCCAGGCTGGAATACTCCTAGTTTTCAGTGTTCTGACTACCCATCTTGCAAGCCTGTCCTGGTTACAGCTCAGGCCGCTCATATAACTGCAGGTTTGTGGTTCATATGGCTCAGTGGTACATCCTCCAGTGCTCCATAGTGTGTTTTTGTTTTGTTTTTCTTTAATCTTGTAATTCAGGAGTATGTATGTAGAGTTCATTATTTAGGCCCATTCATCGAGCTGTACAGCTGAACTATTTGTGCTATGGTAAATCTCAGAAATCTCACACTGTTGAAGTGTTGGGTTTTTTTTTTTCCCAAAAGCCAGAATCTCCTTTATAATTTACTTCACTCCAGAACTTGTACACAAAACACGCAACTATGGTTCATCATTTAAATTAATCACTAGTTTTTGCATTCAGTTTAATCTCTGCTCAGTTTTTCAGTTATTGAGATTAAGGCTAAATTAAATGTTCCTATGAGAGTTTTACTTTATAGGAGTATGTGTTATATTCTGAGTTTTGTGGCTAGAGGAATTTAATAGGGTATGTCAAAAGACTTTCAGCCGAAAATTATTCAAGTCCCAGTCTTTGTTCATGTTTCAGTGACTTGATTATGTAAGTTATTTGCTAAGAAAACCTGGAC
The DNA here is from genome assembly GCA_007922305.1 of Dermatemys mawii. NCBI lineage: Eukaryota > Metazoa > Chordata > Testudines > Dermatemydidae > Dermatemys > Dermatemys mawii. Next base: position 999,024 of record ML677327.1, on the reverse strand, counting down.
CGTTGCTTTTTTATTGGGTCCAGTGTCACTTAGACGTTTTAGCCTGGACTCTAAGACTGCAGTACAAGATTGTGTTCTACTCTTCACCTTCCAGGATAAGGTCATTTTTCCGAGATAGTCTGCTTCACATCCGATTCAAACTGGCTAATTTTGCCTTTGAGGAACAGAAGTGTAGTGCAAATACTTCACATTATGTACATTTGCACTGTTGTTTCATGGGTAATAATCATGTTCCACTGATAAAATTGTTATAATTTGCAAATGATAAATGTTAAATATGATGTAACAGCCAAGCAGTATTGTTACTCAGAAATAAAACAGTATGGAAATAATTGACAACTGATATGGTTCTTGATAGGGTCTAGAAAGACTTTCTCAAATGTAATAATTCTATGTACCCTGAATACGGCTGATTTATGAAGGAAGTATTTTAAGTTTCTCATGGCTTATTATTTGAAATACTGTTTGTATTGTTCATAAAATGGCATAGCAGCAGCAGCACAGACAGTAATAGACTACATGACAGTGTTTGCATATAGAACATTTTAAACCAATCTGCCCCAACTCAAATGTTCTTTAAGCATTGTGTACCTTTGTTGTGTTCAATGAAATATTCCTGATTCAAACAGTCATTAGTCATGACTTTGAGGATAAACATGGAAGCAGGCAGTTCAGTTTGTTGTTATGGACATCCAGATGAATATCGAAATAAAGATTGTTTTAGTTATCACTGCAGAAAACCTGTCATGATTCATTTTGATGCTGTATATTAAGTGCTTGGAATATAAGGAAGAGGCAAAAAATTACATTTTTGTATAAACCTGACAAAGAAGTTTTGATCTTTCTAGATTTTCATTGGTGGGTAATAAGTGTAACTGTTTTGAGCTACCTTCATATAAAGTTGTGCTGTTGTATTTGGCTGTTAGCTTATTGTTAGCTTCACATTTTCAAATGTAAATTAAGAAGAACTTGTCTGCCAGATAATTCCTATTATTCATCAGATCATATTGCAATATTTAAAATGCATGGAGTAATGAAAAACAGGGTTCCAAAACAGAGTATTCTAGTATATGATCTAGTTCACGCTACTAAGCACAGCAAAGATCTGGAGTTTAAAGTAGTAAAAGCCTTCATAATGCTGAATTGTCTTCATTTAAATGTCAAGATTCAGAATACCCCTTTAAAATCTTAGCTATTTTTAATGATTTTGGTTATTTTAAACACTGATACTGTCAGAGCTGACCTAAGCAAAACAGTTGAAAAGTTTGGCTTGGTTTTTCTGACACATTAGAGTCTCTTTTAATCTGGCAAAGATACAGAAAAGAATTAAAGATTAAAGAGAAATATGGTCTCCTGAAAAGTCCTCCTTTTCCTGCCACTTGTCTGGAGATGGTAAACCATGCTGAGGTGTCCCAACATTCAGGACATGTAATACACAGCATTGCTGTAATGTGTCACAGCATTATAGACACACATTATCACTGCTTCAGCTATGTTGCTTCTGTGTTTGGGGAACTGTCTCTGTCATTATACAATTTTGTGACTGTAATGTATACATTAAGGGCTAAATGAATTGGTTGTCCAGATTAATATGAAGTCCAATAGAATAGGACATCATGACAAAACTCCATACTGGATGATCTTAATGACATCCAATTTTCAGCTCTGTGGATTCTGCTGAGCTGAAAGGAGAAGTCATTTGGCTTAAAGTTACCATGCAGGATCAGTAAAGTAATTCTCTACTGATATTAGTTAGCAGCAGTTAATTTTTTCTTTTACATGTACATGTGTTTTAGCACTACACTGAATGAAAGAAGAGCTCCTGCTCCCCACAAGGGAGCTGGGAGAAGACAAGTATTAGTCAGTGTTGAACCTGATAGCTGTAATTTTTAAAAATTCTTCTCTTGTTTTTAAATTATTTGTGTTCAACTACTTTGTTTTTATATACAATGATGAATGATCTGTTTGATACAGCCATAACACTTTTCATACACTAACAAGCATATTTTTGATCCTTCTGTGTGGAACTGTATATTAGCCACAGGTACTGATTGATTGCTTTGTTCACTGAGCTTACATAAAGCAATTTGTAGACAACAGTAGCACATTGTCTGTTTCATTTTGATATTTACACAGATTTGGGATTTAAGTTTTTACTTTTTGTTTTCTGTAGCCAAAAATCTTATTGTGAACCTTTAAATGTGAGTTTAAACCTTATTTCAAAACTGCTATGCTACAGACTGATTCAAACACATTTATATAAGCACACACATGCATATTTGTGTGCAGAATATTCAATTAAAGGGAAAACATGCTGTAATTTCTCCAGCGCTCAGAGACCATAGAGAAAATTAACCATTCAAATGGTCACCTATTGTGCTCAAGTATTTGAACATGTATGGTACTTTTCTCCTCTACATGTGAATGGCTTATATCAGTTGGTATCCGTAGCCTTAACATACTTTTGATGTAGTCTGTTGTGGGTGGATATTTTTCCATAGTACATAGGTTTGTGTTTTTATAGTGGCAAGGAGGGGTATTATTTAAGTACTGGTCTCAGTAATACACTGACTGGAATCCCATAACAAGTTCTACCGTTTATGTGGATATTGTATATGATTAACTTGCCTTTGTCAAAATGGTAAAGTCAATGTAATCAGTGAGAGGTAGCTACCTACATCACTGTTACAAATTTGTTTAGGGCCAGATTATTTCTACATAATAGACAATGGCACGTGGGGATTTTTCCCTGTACGTGAACCAGGTGCTTCCTTCACAGGGGCCAAGCCCACTTGCAATCTCTGAGTTCCACTGAACATAGGAAATGCTCCCTGGTACGCTGTTCACTCCAAAGAGCATGGAGAGGGTATAGGGTTATGACTGGTCATGGAGGGGAATGCACACTAGGGGTGGTGCAGTGGATGTGCCCCGCCTGTATTCTGGGAAGCTCCTGGACAACTGGGGCACTGTGCTTCCACGCTGTCTCAATGCCGGGTTGGGCGTTAGTGGCACAGTCTGGCCTTTAATTTTTAAAATTTAGTCTGGCAACACAAAGATTGTGACAGACTGGCAAATTTGATATGGATTCCCCCTGCTGCTGGGTCTTCCCACCCACGGGGGTGGGGATCCCCCTGGCTGACTGAGCGCATGTGAACAGCGGATACTCCCTGCCACTTGTGGTAGCCCAGAGTGGTGGCGGTGAGCTGCAGGGCTCCCCCTGCCACCCGCAGTGTGACCTGTTCTTCCCGCAGTGCCTAGCCCACTCTTTGGGCTTAAGGGTGGATAAATGACCCCCCCTCTTCCTGCCCCTTTTGTGTCAAAGGAGCTTTCCACAGTGAGTGCAGTTATGACTAGCACTTGCAGAGATGTGAGGGGTGGCACCTTCTTGTGTATTTCATATGCACCCACACACAGAATCTGGCCTGTCATGATTAAATGACATGTGAAATGTGTTTTTCCTGGTGTACAAATGCATCTGAAAAGAAACGAGAAAAGAAAATTACAATGGAATGACAAAATCTTTGCCTGCTTATGGTCTCTGAAAAACAAGAACCTGTTTACCAGAACCTCAGCTAAAAAGGTTCTGTCTCATAAACCTAAATTGGATTAAATATATTTTTCTTCTTTCTTGGCTTTTACAGAAACCAAATAGTCAAAAGTGCGTTAAGATTTTCTTACAGTGAGAGATGATATATGTGACCTATCTCTGTGTGTTCCTGATTATTGTATTTCACACATTGTTTTTATTACAAAATCTAGCTTTAAAATATTTCTGTACATTTCTAAGGATTTTTTACTTGGACTGAAATTCTTCACTAACCAGCATTCGTTTTAAAATGTATTTTATGTATATCTTCAGTTGAGTTGGTATGGTATGTACCTACTTTAAAATGTCATTGACAAGTAGTTTTAGTTCAGCATCTATAGCTTCTCCACCAACGTGAACTGTTCATGAAATTCCATTGGCATTTAAATGAGCAAAAGAAACATCTGACACAGCCATGAGAGACACAAACGGAGTGGTTGGGAATATGTCATTGCCTCACCCGGTAGCTTGCCGTGCACTGCAGTGCATGGGGAATTTTCTTTACATGTTCAGATAATTCAGTCGGCCAGAAAACTGCTAAGAAATAGAATTGTAAGTGAACAGAACAATGCTGTTAAGCTTTCTTTTTTTTATATATTTTAGGTGGCTCTGCATGCTTGTGGCGTGGCAACAGATATGGTTATTGAGCACTGCATAAAGACTCACGCAGCCTTTGTCATCTGCCCTTGCTGTTATGGTTTCATTCAGAACACAGTGAAATTTACATTTCCACGAAGGTGAAGAATCTCGTTGTACAAGGGACTGGAAATGTAGAGTTAAATTTCCACTATAAAGAGGGGAAAAAATCAAAAGAGTTTACATGGACAGTTAATGTCACCCAAAGAATCTTAACTCTGCTCCATAAAGTTGCTGTGCCAACACTGAAAACTATAAGTTGGCTTTAACTATCCAGGACAAACAAGTTCACCACATCAGTGACCACAAAAATACCTACAGCGTTCTTTCCAGAAATACATACTGCACTGAGAAAGGGGATACTTTACTAATTCCTGGCTCAGTGTCAAAGACAGCTATTCAATACAGTTCACAAAGATTTTTATATGCTACCAATTATGTAAGTGTTGTTAGATACAGTTCTAGTGAATCTACATGTACTGTACTAACCTCCAACTCCAAGATAATGAATGTATGGACATTTCATGAAAACAGTAATGGATAGTGAGGTGTGTGTGTGGTGGTGGTTCGGGGGAAGTATCACACTCAGTGCTAGACACATAATGTGTATGCAGTCAGCTACAATGGGACTGATTGACAAATATGTTACTGCAGTTCACCACCAGTGAAACCCCATTGATTTAGATGGATTTGTACTGGCATACAATTAAAGTAATAACTAGTCAATCAAGCCCACTACTCTTAGGTTAATCTTTTTGATATCTCTACCACACACTGTACTTATTGGCTTCTCCAGATTTCAGATGTCCATGATCATAACCCTTAGGCTTTGGGCTTTTTAACGCCCTTGATCCAAAAATAACACATTTTAAGAAGTAGGTATATGGAAATGAAGGCTAGTGTGTTTCAGGACAGAGTTAAGATTGAGTAGCTTTTCATACTTTCGGACTGGTTTATGGTTTTAAGTAGACTCTTACCTTTTGAATTTCCAAGGTTATAAAATTTGGGTTTTATTAGAAAATGCAACACTCTTTGTGGCTATATTGGCTGACATAAATAAGTCTTTCTATCTTAAAAGGGATTCATCAACCTAAAAGTAATATATTTTTGTCTGAAAATATTTTTCTTATTACTTTTACAATAAACATCTAAGATTGCTGTAACTGAAGGTGATTAGAGAATAACGATTTGTTTTTTTCAGTTTGATTACTTTGTGCATTTAACAGCATTTTATGTTCCACCGGTTTATACTATATATTATATTTCCTCTTTCGTTTGCATTTTTCACCTAGCAAGAAGGAAGAATTTTCTTTTTTTAAAAAAACCAGGATAATATAATTGAAAAGTTAGGAGAGGGACTTAGGAGCAGATATAATATTAGAAACTACTTTCAACTTATTTTTTAAAGGTTGACTAGATGCTATTATTTAACTTCAAGTTAATTGCAATTTTAGACTGGAAATTCATTAAGGTTTGTGAAGATCTTTGAGATCTTTTGCTCCAAGGGGCTGTAAAAATGCAAAGTGTTGTGTTTTTCATTAAGATTTACAATTTTAAAGGCTCTAAAGCATATAAGAGACTATCAGTGCAGCAGCTCTGCCTTGGGACTCGTTTTCTTAAAGTTGGTAATATTAGAAAACATTCCACAATAGCTGGGCACAAAGTGTTTAGTTCAATTCTAGTGACAAATAATGCAGTTTTATGGTATGGCAGACACAAAAAGCATGTGTATATATACTATAGGGCAGTGGTTCTCAAACTTCATTGCACTGCAACCCCGTTCTGACAACAAAAATTACTGTGTGACTCCAGGAGGGGGTACTGAAGCCTGAGCCCACTCAAGCAGAGGGGGTTCAAAGCCCGAGACCCACTGCACTGGGCTTCATCTCTGGCCCCAGATGATGAGGCTTGGGCTTTGGCTCTGGGCCCATCAAGTCTAACACCAGCCTTGGCGATCCTATTAAAACGGGGTCGTGATCCACTTTGAGGTCCTGACCCACAGTTTGAGAACCGCTGTGTAGAGGATATATGTGGCTATGACATAGAGTATTTATATAAAGTATGAACAAAGCCAGTTTTATAAAAGTGTAGTATTTATAATGTTTAAAGACAAATCTTCTATAAATAGTACAATAAAATGTAAAATTACATGTAATTAGCCTTTTCTACTCAAGTGAACTAAAGCTGTCACAGTTTCTGCTTCTGAATTCAGTTTCACAGCCTCCAGATACAAATATTTTGTTTAGAATCCAATGACGTGTTTAAAGATTACTTCTGTTTTCAATCTTGGTTATTTACAATGTTGATAGAATCAATCTCCTTTTCTGTTTCAGTCATCGGTTCAAGGAAGTTTTATCCTATAAGGTATGTAAAGGTGTTTCTGTGATTAGGTTTTCTTTTTGTGCCCTTTTTTGCATTTTCCCTGTGGTTTGTAGTGAAATGAATAATTTATGTTTATCTTTTAATTATGAGGATAAACATACAATGTAGTAATGATGTTTAGTAATTCATATCTACTCACATTCCTTCCACTTTTTTAAAAAAGGATTATTTTCAGTAAAATAAAAGCAGATGATTTCTCCATAAAAGAGTTTTATCCCTTAGTAAAGAAAAGTAAAACATCCCTAAGATTCATTCATGTTTTGATGTGTTTCATTTAAAATCTTCTGGATACCACTACCACTCATTTCATAGACTTTGTGTAAGTACTGATTGTTCTTGGGTGTATATACCTAACTAAATGTATAGTAGCATTTTTTGTAGACTGCTTGCTTCTAGAGAACTCATTTTCCAATAGCTTTTATCTGAATAATATTTTAAAAACTAGCTTTCTATCTGTACAGCAACCTATTAAAGGCAATACACTCTATTGTAAACTTTGGATTTTTCTCTATCTAATGATAGTGCTTCTACTTAATTTACACTTTGAGCATTGGATAGGCACTTTTATAAATATGAATAAATAATAAATACAATTCTTTTCTAAGATTGTGTTAGCAATTGTTTTAATTAAAATGGCTTTCTAAAGCATTTAATATATATTTAATATAGGTTATATTTGATTTAAGATTAATTTAAAATGTCATTAATCAACAAACCTTTGAATAATTGTATTTCTCTAATCATTCTCCTGTATGCGACTGGGTGTACTGTTAACTAAAATTTTTATTTCAAAATAAGAGGACTTTTTGTTCAACAGTGAATTCTCATTCATGGATGAATGGATTTTACCATGTCTTTTGCATAAATTTGCTTCCTATACGTAATTCTTGAGCCAGGTCTCACCTCTTCTGTAGTCAGAAATGATTTGGGGAGGGAAGTGGGGAGTCACATAGGGTAACATGCCCCCTCAGATTTCTGCCAGGGCTTATATGCCCTTCCCTGAATCCTGCTGCCTATCACCAGAACTTTTAAATTCTGCCCCCTCTTTCCTTTCCCGCCCACTATCAACAGGTATGTCTCACCTGTCTGTAATGATCCTGTATTTGGAGGACCTACCCTGGAAATGCTCACTAGCATTTTTGCTTTGTCTTCTGAGATCCCCTTGTGGATATCTTAGGTCTCTTGATGTTGTACAGTAACTTAACTGCAGAAAGTCCCTTGAAACTTGAGAAACCTCCTCGTACTTGAACAGTAGGCAAAAAAGGCCACATGTTCCTTTCAGCTCCTAGTATCCTCTGTCCATAGAAATAAATAAATAAACTTAATCTGTGGGTAAATGTCACTTTTAAAGTTCTTTTACAAAGTAGTTGTCAGTGTTGTAAAAGATTTTGGGGACAAATTTACCAATAAGTTAAATCTGAGGACTGTTAGGTTATCACATACATTGTAGTTGTAGCCATGTCATCCCCAGCATATTAGAGAGATGAAGCGGGTGAGGTAATATCTGTTATTGACCAACTTCTGTTGGTGAGGGAGGCAAGCTTTCGAGCCACACAGAGCTCTTCTTCAGGTCTGGGAGCGTCACAGCTGAGTGCTAACTACTTACGTTGAACAATCTGTTCCACCTTGCATTTAGTCATCCTCAGTGAAAACCTGCATAGCACTTTCAGAAGATGAGCCTGGGAAATTAAATCCATAACTCTGCAAGACACTAAAAATCATGGACTGAACAGACACATTGGATTTATGGCTTACTGTAACAATACACTAACCCCCTCTTTTTGTCCTATGACTGCAGAGGTGTTAACAGGCCATTCTACCATAAATGTTTTTTTTTTTAATTAATTCATCCCTGGAAAGTTTAGAGAAGGAGTCTAATAATTAGTGTAGAGTATTGGCTACTTCTTATTGTTTATATTGTCAGCCACAATACAAATAATGAATACTGCTTCGACTGATATAAGAGACCAGCCAAATGGATCTGGCCTAAATGGTGCTCAGATAACTTTGGTTATAAATAAGGCTATAAGAAAGCTGTGATTTTTTGCAGGGAGGAGAGTTCCAAAAGTTGCGACCAGTTTGTTAAAGTTGCGGTGTTAGTGTGGCAGGGGCCCACTCTTAGCAGAGGTGAAGGTGGGTGCAGGACTGAAACTCTAAAGGTCATCCTCCACAGCCCCCACTTCTAGATCCCCTGTGAGGGGCTGGTATCGCCAGTCCCCTTTCCCACCCATGCAGGAGACACAAGCCCCTCCATTCAGCTCCTCTCATTGGCAGCTGTGGAAGGCAAAGTCCTGAGATTGTCATCCTGGTCTTCCACCACTGCCTCCATGCTTGGAGGCCTGGTGGTTGGCGCACACTTCTGGATACAGCCCCTTTCTTCCAATGTCCATGGTATGATGGGACCTGAACCCCTGCACCCTAGAACAATTCTCAGCTCAGAGACCCCTGGAGGCCCTGTGCGAGGCTGGTACAACACTACTCACTGAAATTTGGCCTGGGCACCATGCCCTCATGACAGAAGGGCAGCCAGGACAAATGTCAGTGGCATTGTGACCCCATGTGCCACATCTCAATGCCAGCTCCAGCACAACCTCGAAGACTTCAACCGTGGCTACTGGGGTGTGGAGACAGTGCTAGTTTTTGTGCCTCCCATAGGCCTGGTACCAGGGGGAGCCCTGGTGGTGCCACATCACAACATATTCACTAAAATTTCACCGGGCTGCCCCCTGTCATAACAAAGGGGTGGCCAGGCCTAATTTCAATGAGTGGCAAAAACAGTTGCAGTGAGTGCTGGCAATTATGGTTTCTGCAACAATATCATGGCCTGAGATTGTCTTAGAGCCTTATAATTAACTTTGGTTATACAGATAGCTATAAGCATTTTTATGTATTGTGTTAATATATTGGTTATCATTATTGGCTAGTGACTAAAGTTCCAATGTGGTGGGCAGACATTGTGGCCTTTAGTTCCCATCTTAAATTCATTTTTCTTATCTTCCTTTAAAAGATCCAAGGAGACATCAAGAAGAATAACAATTCCCTTACAATGATAAATCTGATTTTTTTAAACCAATTTACTTTATTTGTACACAGCAAGACTTATAATAGACCAACAGGGATATAGCCTCTCTATGTCCATGGAATCCATTCACTGTTAGCCACCTCGGTCTGTCTGGCATCATTTTACTTTTCTGATCGGAACATTTTGCTTTGATTCATTAGAGTTTAAAGTTGCAAAACTAGGGCTATGATGGTTGTAGGCTTGCACCAGAAGACACTCAGAGGCCACACTTTTTATCTTTCCCCGAGGGATGGTTGCTCATTAGGAACCAAACTTCTTCACATATTTAGCTTTGACAACTTAGTAGAATTTGCTCTCCCCAGAGAGCAAGTTAACCACACAAAGAGCTGGATCGTTGTCCTGATAATAGCAGCACCATATCTACCATCAGGAAATGTGACAGGTTGCCATTCTTTTGAAGAGGAAATTATATAGTTACCTGTATGCTAGTTAAACTTTCAGGTTATCTCCACAGAAAAGTGAGATGTTTTTGTGTATTGACAAGCTAGTCCTCATTTTTCGAGTTAGTTGAGTGAATGCTTACCTCAGAGTTCAGATCTGGTTTGACAGGCTGCAGAACTGGCAGGGGCAGTGGGCGCTCTGGGTTGGGTGGGGTAACCAGATGAAGGCAGGGAGCTCTGTGTATGCTCATTCTTTATGTAAGAAAACTGAGCTGAACCAGTTTCTTTGGAGACTTTAAGCCTGTGTGGCCCCAAACCCTACCTAGGCTATGTAACAGCCTGAGATATAGGAGCTACCCTTCATTCATTCACTGAAATGACAACAGCTTAGCTTCCAAGCTCAGAGTTGTTTTAATTTGCTGCTGCTTTCCCTTACATGGAACCTCCTCCAGTACCTCTCCCCCTAGCCCTGACTGCCCCTCCTTTACCAAAGCCAGGTGCTTTTGGAAGCCTCTGCCTGGAGGCTCAATTTGGAGTTTTTCTCTTAGCAGCTCTTCCTGCTCTGATGAACTGCTCCAGCTTCTTCAGACTTCCCAAACAGCTGTTTCTGCAGCCCAAATAGCTGGTAAAAAGTTAGAAGTCTGACAGATACATCTGAGCTTGCAGTCCCTTCACCTAATGCAGGGACTGAGCCTTTAAAAATCATCTCTTTATGTTAACCAAGAATGAAAGGATAATCTAGTTAGATTTAAGAAAAAAGTGCTCATTTTCAGAGCTCTAACTGTGGTTCTCTGCTACATTCCATAGAAAAGTTTCTCATGTCCATATTGCCATCTCATGTTACAGGGGGCTCTATAAAGCTGGACAGTTCTGAAATAGTTCTTGCCAGAGGTGATGCTAGTCCTCGGGGACCCTAAGCAGAAATATTTTGCCCTTCCCAACGCATAATAAAAAGTGAGTAGAGGGCTCCATTTTGCTGGCTTGGCTGCCAATTGGTGCATACAGGAAGGTGGCACCCAAGTGGCTGCCAATTGGTGCATTGGTGCACCCAAGAACACTGCCCTGTTGTAGGAGGCTGTGTCCAATTCCCCTGCTGAATGGAAATAGAGAAGTCTGATCCAGAGACAAACTCACTGCCCCCAAAATAAAGGGAAGTAGAAGTATGGGTGTGGTTGTCCAAACTTAATTGGTACACACCTTCAAAGGCTGAAGTGGAGCTGAAATAAGTATAAATTAATTTTCATAGAAAAATATTCAACACACATAGTTTTCTGGTACCATTGAATGTTTAAATAGGTTTTTTTAATGTTGAAATTAAATAACCGTTTTAAAGAATAATGAAATAAAACCATATTTCTGTACTTCTTATTCTAGGAGCACATGATTCTTTGCAGATTTGCAGATCAGACAGCTGTTCAGCTTCCACCTGAACGCAGACTAATAGGTATGCATTTCCACAGATCAGCTGTTGTGTAGAATATGCACATTATATTTGGTGATGGGCTGAGCTTATGATATATGGGATGCATTGGTACATTTATCAATAGGGAATTAAATTGCTGTTTCCAGGACACTTACAGCAGTGAGTGTTTCTATTGTTGCATCTTTTTTCACTGTGGTAGTGAAGCATTTTTCCTGGTGGAAGTTTTTTAAATATGAGCTAGAGTATAATTTGACATTTTATTGATCATTATGTCTCTGTACCAGCTCCTTTCCCCTCCGTACTCTGTAAAGGGAGAAGACTTCCTGAAGTTCACTAGAGACCTCCATAAAGCCAATCTAGTTCCTGTAAGAAGTATTAGATACTCTGGCAATGGGTGGCAGTATGAAACCCTTAGATATATTAAACGTGTTATAGTAGTTTGTGATAAATCATTTTAAAAACTCACTGACAAACATCCAAAGCCGGATAGGAACTGTCCAAGAATTGTGCAGAAAGTAGCAAAGATAGGAATATCTTTAGCAGAGATATTGAAAACTTCTTTGAAATCAAAGGACTCAAGTGACCAGAAAGGAAGTTGCTGTAACTATATAAAGGGAATTATCAAGGAAAGATACAGGAAGATAGACCTATGTACTGAATTTCACTAGTAAGAACAAGCTAGATACATTAGTCAGAGTGAGGTTTTAAAGACTAATTAAGGATAATTAAATCTAGCACCATTCTGAGAATGAAGCTACTTGGTTAGTGTACTGGCTTCAGACTCCTACGGAAAACAACAGTAATATATCTATGGCAATGTGCAGTTCAACTTTTAGTTATTTGATGTATTAAATGGTAATTTTTTTTCTGTTTTACATTTTTATATTGTCATGATATATAATAGCAAAAACAGGTTGAGCGTTTCCATGCAATTAATGACCAGCTGGGCTAACGTGCATTGGTCTCTCACTTCCTTCAGCGACTCACTAAGTGCTGGAAAATGTCCTCACCTGTTGGCCGTTAGGGCTCAAGTCAGACATGTATTAATTTAAAAAGAAGGACTGATCCAAAGTAAAGGGAAGGCTATTACATTTTTAAGGAAAGGCCTTCGCTAGATCCCAGATGCAAATGTCCCCAAAACAGAAATTTGCTAGGTTGATACCTGAACCTAGAACCACATCTTACAGCTCAAGTCTGTCTCTTATTCTTGTGTAGGATAGTGAAAAATGACAGATGTTCAAGAGCGGACAAAGAATTAGCTTAGCTGTGGCAGATGGATGTATCATTCCTCTGCAATATTTATTTAATTTTCTAAAGGGAAAAGGGAGACTACAAACTAGTTTCAAATTAAAAAAACAACAATTCAAGCCAAGATAGGGCAGACACTGGGAGTTCAGGTGGATATTCTTGGCTCAAAAACACTTATGAAATACATCAAAGGCAGTAGGAACAACTAAACTAAATACATTTTTAAAAGCTGCGCTTGTGGTATTCATGGTATTTCCTATAGTTCAGACTACTAAAGGAAATACTGCAGATTCTGAGATAATTTCCAATTTTACTTAAAAATAGATATGATTATTTTGCTATCCCCACTGTATTTAAACAGAAAAAAAAATTATCAGGGTTACAGTTGAAAATTATACTCTACTCATTGAGAAGAGTATCTTCTCTTTTGCTTGTGAGCTAGCCATTGGAGATGGGAAGTAAACTGCCAGTTCAAAAGAGAAGGAAGGGACATCAAATGACCTTCTGTATGCTTCTTGATACAAAATATCAGGTGTTTTGGGATTATTTCAACTTTTTGTATGTTCTCTCTCTCAGAAATTGTACACTTTTCCCTACAAACTTGTTTCCCCAAAGAGGAAAAAAACAACCCACCTCATTGGTATTTCTATTTTAAAATGAACATTATATTTCTATTCTATTCCATTAGACATTAGACTATTCTGTTCTACTGAAAATCTTTATGGGGATATGGTTGCTATGGATTATGTCAGATCACATTTGTGTTAGATTCATGTTCGTTGGATAAGACAAGATCAGGTATTGAAAAGCTACATCAAATGCACTTCAGATTTTCTTTTTAAAGAAGAGTTTTAAATGATTGAAAGCATGGAAACAATTTTGTAGGGGGAGGTGTCTTTTTTCTGTATTTGTATGTAGTGAGAAAGTGGCTTATTCTGCTTTTTTTCCAGCCTTTTAAGATCAAGAAAAAATGATATATGTAGCAATGCTTACTGTGGGTCACACAACTTCCGTAAAGTAGCATGAATTTATTGGCTTATCGTACTGCCCGTGTGCCACCAGATAAACACCTCAAACTTAAAGGCCTGGTCACAACAGTTCAGCCTGTTTATCTATCAATGGTAGTTATACAGTACCAATTACTGTTGGGTATATGTGATTTTTAAAACTGTTTTATTTATCCCAAACAATCCCAGAAAAACATAATTCCCTGTTAAATAATGAAGACCTCTTTACCCCCTCCATCAGGACATAATCACTTCCTTTCCCACTCTTCCTTATGGTGCAAACTGGGCATTTTGGTGCCCATTGTGCCCAATAATAGCATCCATGCCCAAGCACTGATGTCACCAGCATCACTCCAGCCTACCTAATATTCCCTGTCTGATCCCAGTACTGGCTCATATATCTAAGACAAATCTCAATGAGACCAGCAGGGGAACAGGGCCCAAGTTGTAACAGATACTCCAACCCAGTCTCCCAGGTGAACAGCAAGTAACAATGACATCACTATTATCATATGGTGCATGCATGCGCACAGAGGTTTGTCCAGTCTGCCACAGAAGGAAATTTTCTTCCTAACCCCAAATACAGGGGGATCAGTGCAACTAAACACAGACCAAGCCTGACAAGACTTATAATCTATTTGCCAAAATGAGGATGGTAGGGGAAGATTTAAACCAGGGAGGCAAATATACCTGCCAGACTGTCATATCCCTGAACTATTCCTACCCACCCCCAACCAGTCAGTGAGTCTACTGTGTTCAAAGCCACCAGTCAGAATTAGCTATATTCATGATAGCCGAGGGGTCCAAACTCTACCAACCATTGCCATCATCTTAGTAGAGGTGAAGCGTTATGTTTTCTGTGTAACTCAGCAATCTGCATTTTAATTATGCAGAAGAAAAAACTTGTGACCATCCATTTGTTATGGAAAAATAGGAAGTAGATTGAACTCAGTACAGTTTAATATTTAAAGAGAAATGTTTAAATATGATATGCAGCTCTGCATCTGTGTGCCAGCTTTTGGAAAATGTACTGTAGTGACTCGCCGATCCCAAATGCATTGAATTGTATTATTTTATCAAGCCATAGATAAGAGGATAGGAGCATGAAAAGGAGACACTACAGTAGCTTTTGCATCTTGTTCAGGACTTTATAATTATGAATCTTAAATACGTCTCAAGGTACTAGTGAAACTTTCTTGTAAGGGTTTTGAAACTGCTCAAAGTTCCAATTTTTCTATGAATTACCAGATAGTTTGAACATAGATAGGAACCAAATGTATTGAATAATATTCACCTGAAATCTGTAAATAAAACAGATACCTTTGGCCTGGCTTTACTATCCTACAAAATTCTAAACCAAGAACAATTCAGACTTTTCCTCTACAGTTGCTCAGCTTTATTCCCAAATATGTTTCTAAAATGAAGATTTTGTTTTGATTTCTAGAAGTAGTCCGGCTGTATGCAACTGATGAGGGCAGACACATGCATGGAATTAAGCAGCAGTTCGCAATTTGTATTAAACTGTAACACAAGGAAGAGGGCACTATCTGCCCACAATCCATACTCTCCAACACCGGGCATTTAATAGGTTCTAATACAAGGGTTACAGGGCTCTTTACCATATAATCCATAATTGGCATTAGGTAGGCTTATAACCTTCAATACTCTGCTCTCTTTCAGTGCTAGCACCTCTCGATCCACAACGGCTCACCTTATCATGTGAGCCCACAGTTGGGAGCCATTCATTTTATTCTCTTAACTGTACTGGAAACTGGCACAAATTGCAATGAATAAACAACTCCACCCCAGTACCTCAGTTAGAAAGTAAGCATGTTCCTACTCACCCCCAGTGGCTTGAAGGTGCTGCCAGGAAGGCAAAAAGCACTCTGGTGCCTTTCCAATTGCCTTGTGGCAGAAAAAATTCTGTCCTGATCCCCTAGGCAGGCAATTGGCTAGACCCGCAGCATCTGTCAGGCCAGGTTCCCATTCCTACTTCAGGCAGGTAGAATGGGCTACTGTAACAGAGTTAAAAGAGACTTCATGTGGGTCTTGCGTTGGGCTAGATCCTGGGAACTGGGGAGTGCTGGCCAATCAGCACTTCTCTTCCCCAGCAAGCCAGTGACTCTGGAGACTCCCCTGGGGAGGAGTTACCTGCTATCCCTTGGTGAGTGTCTGCCTCGCTTCTGGGACTGTCCCCCTTTCATCATTGGCCCCAGCAAGTTTCCCCACCCATTGATGTGGGTGTGTAGCATTTCTGGATCTTGTTGATGAGCGCTTATTTGCATGTTGCCACAAATCAATCACCATGGATAAACTTTGTCCAGTATGTTATTTTTGTATTTTCTGTGGAAATGGACTAAGATTTCTGTTAAACACTTTAAGATTTCCAAGTTTTAGACAAGACTTGAAGGACATCAGGAAAATGGTTGTGGCTGATGGAAAGTGGGGACCAGTTTCTCCCCCTCCTCCTCCCACGAGGAGCTGGTGCCAATCTTTCACTGGTACCAGGAGCCATCTTTACCTGCCACGTACACCTGATGTGTCCCACACCCTGTAATTTTGGGTAACAGAAAAAAAACACATTGTTTTTCTCCATCCATAAAGAAGGATAATAGTCCAGCCTCTTCGTCATGTGAGGTTTGTGATGCGCACATGTAAAATAGTTGCCATAGAAATATTAATTATTTAACTAAGTAAATAAAAATATAGGTGAAATGGGTGAAAGCAGATTTAAAGATGTGGGTACATCTGGATTAGGTTACTTCTAAATTCTAAGTTATTTACTGCTATGTTTTTCTGACATCACTAATAACTGAACAATGTTCATTAATGTTGTTAATGATCTGGATGATGGGATAAATTGCACCCTCAGCAAGTTTGCGGGTGACACTAAGCTGCGGGGAAGAGGTAAATACGCTGGAGGGTAGGGATAGGGTCCAGAATGACCTAGACAATTGGAGGATTGAGCCAAAAGAAATCTGATGAGGTTCAACAAGAACAAGTGCAGAGCCCTAAACTTAGGGTGGAAGAATCCTCTGCACTGCTACAGGCTAGGGACTGACTGACTAAGCAACAGTTCTGCAGAAAAGGACCTGGGGATTACAGTGGATGAGAAGCTGGATATGAGTCAGCAGTTTGCCCTTGTTGCCAAGAAGGCTAACAGCATACTGGGCTGCATTAGTAGAAGCATTGCCAGCAGATTGAGGGAAGTGATTATTCCCCTCTCTTTGGCACTGTGAGGCCACATCTGGAATATTGAGTCCAGTTTTGGGCCCCCACTACACAAAGGATGTGGACAAATTGGAGAGAGTCCAGTGGAGGGCAACAAAAATGATCAGCGGGCTGGGGCACATGAGTTATGAGGAGAAGCTGAGGGAACTGGGCTTGTTTAGTCTGCAGAAGAGAAGAGCGGGGAGGGGAGATTTGATAGGAGCCTTAAGCTACCTGAAGTGGGGTTCCAAAGAGGAAGGAGCTCAGCTGTTTTTAATGATGGGAGATGACAGAACAAAAGCTGTGGTCTCAAGTTGCAATGGGGGAGGTCTAGGTTGGACATTAAGAAAAACTTTTTCACTAGGAGGATGGTGAAATCTCCATCCTTAGAAATTTTTAAGATCTGGCTTGACAAAGACCTGGCTGGGATGATTTAATTGGTGTTGGTCCTGCTTTGAGCAGGGTGTTGGACTAGTTGACCTCCTGAGGTCTCTTCCAACCCTAATCTTCTATGATTCTAATGCCAAAGGGTACATTTCTTTGTACATCATATAATTCTACAAAAATTTAAAGAAGTCTTTTAATGTTTCTATTTTTGTTCTGGTATTCTAGGAAAACACTGTATGGGGCTGGTGGATCTGGATCGGGCATGGGCTGCAGAAGGATGCAATTACTCTGTCCAAGTGATGTCCATGGAGCCAGAGAGTTGCTCCCCAAAGAACAACATGATAGTGGGTGTCCCTATTTAGGTTAAGCGATTGATACTTTATTTTAATTTAGGCATTAATCATGATCAATGCCTAATAAAATCCAGGGGTTAAAACTGATGGGAAGACATCAAACATCCTGAACCCATGGTCTTCAGAAGAGGAAGTAGCAGGAAAAGGGTTGGAAAGTTGGCTGCCTACAAAGCATCACAAATCCTACTTGTAATACATTATTAAATGATTGCTGGCTTTCATAATCAGAATCCTCTAAAGCGTTCACCTGCCCAAAGAGTAATATCCACCAGTAAAGGTTGGAAATGGTTTTGTTTCATTGCTAGAAAGGTGATTTTCTTTTCAGGACAGCCATCTCTGCTGGTCTTTACATTTGAAATGACAGCTCAAAACCATATTTATGTTCACAGGATGAGTATTTATCTGACAGTAATGCAGGTCTCCAGATGGACAGTAAGAGTTGCTGAATGTTTTGTACTTAAATTTGAAAAATCTAGTCACATATTTATGGTGTGACTTTTTATGGGCAGTCTGTACAAATACAGTTTGTACAAACTGTATGGCATTAGTTGACTTTTTGTTATAAAACGTCTACACTGTTGTAACAGTGTTGTTTTTCATAAAGAGCCTTGAAATACTTTCTGCATCATTTTACTCATCAAAATACATATTTTTAATCTCTTAATTTGTTTTAACATTTTACATTTCTTTGGATGTGCAGCATGAGAATTTTGTGCTCAGGAATCTGAAAAAGTAGACGGCCTCTGAGAACAAAATTCTTCTGTTTATCAACTGGACAGACAGTCAGAGGCAGACAGTGTGTGAGCCTCCTGATTAGAGCAGGATGTATAACAGAGTTTTTTGGTTGCTAGCCAAAAAAAAAAAAAAGGTTTTGGATTGATCTGACAATGAAACTTTTCAACATTTTTGATTGATAAAAAAAATTCAGGTTGAATGAAATGTTTTGTGTGTCCTGAATTGAAATATATTGTTTCCATTTTGAATATCTAACATTTTTAATAAAATTAAAGGAAATTTTGAAATAAAAAGTAAATTTGAATCAAAAAATCGTAATGTTTCCTTTCAAAAATATCAAAACAAAACATTTAGATATTTTAGATTTTTTTAAACAAAAGAATTTTGGCAAAATTGACATGAATTCATAAAATGTGTTTGTCACTGAATCTGCATTTTTCACCAAAAAAAGGTGATACCCACCTATGCCTGATACTTCATTGCTAACTTTGACAAGGATTGCTATTCATCTTAGATTGAGAAATTCGTTGTCAGTACTGGCTGATATCTGTGCCATTCCTAAAACAAAGTAATAGGTATATTTGGAAATGCTGAATTTTTATCTGTCATCTTCACTTATTTTTACTAAATTTAAAATGTGTACACAGTTGCATTATGGGAACCCTGTGAAAATATCTACCATATATTTGTTACAGTAAAAGGAAAATGAACCTCTTGTGTAGTAGCATCTTTATAGCCTAATTTAAATTAGTAACATCATTCATTGACACTAACACAAATCAAAATAGCATATAATGAATTTACTTGATGGGTTTACTGATTTGGTGCATTTATTACTTTTGCAATTTGTTAAATTAAAATAAACTAAAGTTTGGTTAATGTGGCCAGCACCTTAGATTTTCAATGAGTGTTGTAAATTCACTAGAAAATACTTGCGGAGATGAGGAAAAGAAAAGCCATCCTCTGAATTTTTTTCTATCATGTGGTTACATCTCCAAAGGGTCTAGGTGTACTTTTGTGTGAATGGCAATGGAAGCCTACACACTGCTTCATTTAAAGATGGCAGGCCTACACAAGCTGAGGTAATTTCATACCTGCATCTTGAATTTTCTCAAGCATACCCATGCAGAAGTTAGTTTTAGAGGCAGCAGTCTGGATACCATCTCAGTTAAATTCACTTCAACTGAATCCAGGCATAAAGTGTGGAGAGAGGAAATGTTTTATTCGCTGCATATTGCGTAGAAGTAAGAACTCACCAGGGTAAGTCACATTTTGTCTACTTTAGAGGCTTGCATCAGAGACAGACATCTATCTAAGCAAGCCCTATGCCAGCGGTTCTCAAACTTTTGAGAACCGCGACCCTTTTTTGCGTTCCTGAGTGGTGCGGCGGACCCTTGTATGTCTGCCAAAAGCCGCCGAAATGATTACTTCCGCATTTGGCGGCTTCTCAGCGGACATGCTGAGAGCTCCCAAAATAGCTAGGTATGTCCGCAGAAAAGCCGCCGAATGCGGAAGTAGTCAATTCGGCGGTTTTTCAGCAGCGGCAGGAGCTCGCGACCCCTCTGGGAGCGCGTGGCGACCCCCAGGGAGGTCGCGACCCCCAATTTGAGAACCGCTGCCCTATGCTGTTGGTTTTAAGCCTGGTGATTGCTAAGAAGTGGATTTAAGGAGTAGGCTTTGCTGATCACATTTGTCTAGTATCTTACTGTAACACATGATTTTCTATGAACCTATTTTCTATTAACCTAATTTATAATTTGATATTATACTTAGAAAATCTCTGGAGTTTCTATTTGAATAACCTGTCATTTTGTGTTGGATCCACCAATAAGCAAGAAGGGGCTGAGAGCTAATATTGAGCTAAGATCTGTAGACATCTGCCCACAAGAACGGCCATTGAATAAAAAACAAAAAAACAAACAAAAAAAACCCGTAATCCTAGGAAGCAGGGAGATAAATCTGGGCAAACATCAAGGTAGTCATTTTGTGTGTGGGTATCTTTATTTCTGCCTTTTTTCTTCCTGTGTTTCTGTTATGTGAGTTAGCTACTTTCTAAATCTCTCAATAAATTTTAGCATTGGTTTATTTATGTGGAACTAATAATAAACAAATGCATACATCCTGTGTGTGGGCAGTATGCCTCCTTACTATCTTCTTAATTCAATTTTATTGAAATGCATGATAATGCCATTGATATTGTTCCATTGAACTGATCTAGATAATTATGAAAGACACATGTTGTAAATTATTTATTAGCTGTTTCTACAGTGATGCATGTAAAACATTTTGTGTTTGGGGCTGCAGAAATTCTAGATAGGGATTTTTTCCAGGCATGTGTATGCTTGACTTCCAGTTAGTTGTCTGATGGACCTTTAGAACATATTTTCAAAAGTAGTCTTTTGGAATCAATATCAGAAATGGCACTTTGGAAACCAGACTTCAAAGGATTAATATGGTATTGTAATATAATAATATAACTGTGACAAACAGCAGGTCCTGCCAAGAGGCAAAGTTATTCTCATGATAAAACAATTAATCTTGTTTCTTATATATACTATCTACTTTAACTGTTTTTCAGTTAAGATATTTGTTAGGAATTAGTGAACGTGCTCTGCCCATAATTTCCATTCTTCATTTATTAGAACCATATTCAACTAGAAATTGTTCCTTGAAAGGTTTTTGGATACCTAAAGTGATAGTCCCTCAGTTTTGCAAATGTTCCTAAATCTTTCAGTAAGCACAAATAATAGTAAAGGTGATAGTTCCATATGTGATTTCTACAGCAACCATGGTTTGTCCATGAACCTGTGATCATTGAGTATGATTCCATGTTTGCTGGTGTGTGTGTGACTTAATCTGTGTTCCTCTAGATCAGTGGTTCTCAACCTATTTATCATTGTGAGCCGCAGGTTGAGAACCACAGCGCCTCCCGCCCCAAATTCCCGCAACAGACTCCTATGCCCAGTGCCTCCCTCCCAGAGACCTTTCCACAGAGTAGGCCCAGGAGCAGACTCCGACCCTGCGGGCCAGCTGGAAGCCCTGGACCCCGGACCCTCACCACATGGGGCTGGCTGGCAGTCCCAGATGCGCGTGGCCAGGAACCTGGATCCCGCTGGGCCACAGTTATGTGCTAATTGGGCTGCATGTGGCCCGCGGGCCATGGGTTGAGAACTGCTGCTCTAGATTATCCCCAAATTAATACTTTGAAAAGAATGATGGCCACTAATAACATTTTACCTGTTCTTAAGGCTAGCTTTAAGTGGTATTTATACGGTGCATTAACAAAAAGGAGGCAGCACGCACAAAACCACATTCCATGTACAAAAACTTTCACTGAAACGATCAGTGGCTCTCATGGGTTAAATTCAGTAGCCTCTAGCAAACTCCAAAATTATACCAAAGATTAAATTAAGCTTTATGTTTCCTAAATGAACAACTGATTAAAGTTATATGCAAAAGGTGAAGCTGAAAACTTTTTTCATTTGACTTTTAATTATGTCTCTCTTACTGACTCCATAGTTAAGGGCATAAAAAGCTGCCTTTTTGCCCAATCCTGGGCTCTGCTCCAAAGGACTGAAAATGTTTGAAAATTCTCCTGGTTAATCTCAGGCTTGAGGAAACCTATTTTGGATAAATTAAAATAAATCACTCAAACCATTTTTGAGTGGAAAAGCAACAGGCTTCTGACTTTTATAATATGGTTTATTTGCTAACTGGCAATTTAAAACAAGCGTGGGCTCAAGAATTTAAATTTGTTACATACTTTCTTCTTTAGAACTAGTGGCTGAGATGAGATCATTTGGAGCAAAACTGAAGAGTTTGAGGTTTTTCTATTAACTGACTAAACAGTGATTCCAGAGATTAAATTCTTCATTGATTCTTTGGCCCTCACCCATTAGTCTTTTTCATCTTCGTGTTGCACATTTTTATAAGCCTTGATTGTGAACCTCTCTAGGGCAAGGACTGTCTTTTTTACTTGTTTGTACAGCAGCTACTAATGTGTGGCCTGAGCTACTAATACAAATAATGAATACCAATAATATTAATTAGTGGTCATTCCAGTACTAACCTATTTAGAAACTAACTTAATAAAAATAAGTTTCTAGACATTGTTCAATATCTTTCAGAAATGTAAGCCAGGCATCAGAGTTGAAAGTTTACCAAACTCGGTCTTGTTTATCAATCACAGGCCCTGAGCTATTAACCTCCAATACTCCTACCATGCATTCCTGCTTCTAATAGATGTCATCTTCTATCCTTCCTCTCTCCAGTACACTCCCCATATGGCTTTAGCAGCTTCCCTGCCAATGTCACAGGGATAAACTGTCAGTATCATTCCTCCCTGTGGTTTTAAAAGTTAGAACAGTACTATTCAATATACACAATGAGTGAAATCCTGGCTGCTTTGAAATCAGTGGTAACTCCCATTGACTTTACTGGGACTATAATTTCACCGTTTGACTTTAAACAAATGAGATGTTAAATTAACAAAGTTACAAAGAACACAAAATTTCTAATAAGGAGTGTGTGAATTGTTGCAAAGTGTCTTGACTAAATGGCATCACCCAGAAACCCTCTCCTCTTAAACAAACAGGTTGTCAAGACTAACAGTAAAACAGCAGAGGAATATGGCCCTGGAATGCAGCAGAACTGGATAAAAGGTTATGAACCCAGAACAAGCTCTTAGCACTGTCACAGATGGGTGAATCTGGTAAAAAAATTATGAGATACCAAAATGGAGAAGACACTGTTGTGTTTATCATGCCCTCTTTTCAGTACATTTGCCCTCTCAGAGCATGGTTAGCTCTTCATTACCACCTTGGTTGATGTATCAAGGTTACCAGTTTTGGTGCCAGTTATCCACTTCTGGTACTAAAAATGCCTTTTTTGTTAAACTTTAGTTACACAATTTAATTGGACAATCGATCCCTATCAGGTTTTTTGTTTGGGCACTAAAACAATTTAAATAATCAGCGATACATGCAGCTATGAAACTGAGATTAAACTGACGAAAAACTGAAGTCTCATAGACATAAAAGACTTGGGATACAGTGCATAGAAAAGAAAAGGCATTTCTACTTCTGAGTACACTGGTCTACAATTTTTTAGAAGTTGTCTGCTTCAGAGATAAAATGTGATATTTATTATGTATTTTGATGTGCTGAATTCAAATATGACAATTAAAACAACTGGCTACTGTTTCTAAGATATTTAAGTTTTTACATTTTATGTCTATGTATATTGTGTAGATAGAGTTTTAATCATAATTTGTAAACCTAGGTCTTTTCATGTGTTTATGGTTGCTTTACATGATAATATTTCACCTGTCCTGTTTATGTAACACTTTAAAAATCAGCAAAAGGTTTATATAAATAAAATGTATTATGAAACAAAAGGCAAAAAACTATTATGTACATAGTTTAGTCCTATTCAGTGTCTACTCGGAGCTTCTTGTCTTGTCTCTTGTATTCATTAAATGGAGCATCTCTTGTCACTGTCCAGCAATAGTCTGCAAGCATTGATGGGCTCCATTTGCCCTGATAGCGTTTCTCCATTGTTGCAATGTCCTGGTGAAATCGCTCGCCGTGCTCGTCGCTCACTGCTCCGCAGTTCGGTGGGAAAAAATCTAGACGAGAGTGCAAAAAATGTATCTTTAGTGACATGTTGCAACCAAGGCTTTTGTATGCCTTGAGGAGGTTTTCCACCAACAACCTGTAGTTGTCTGCCTTGTTGTTGTTTCCAAGAAAATGTATTGCCGCTGACTGGAAGGCTTTCCGTGCCGTCTTTTCCTTGCCACGCAGTGCATGGTCAAATGCATCATCTCGAAGAAGTTCACGAATCTGAAGACCAATAAAGACACCTACCTTTATCTTAGCTTCACTTAACCTTGGAAATTTTCCACGGAGGTACTTGAAAGCTGCTTGTGTTTTGTCAATGGCCTTGACAAAGTTCTTAATCAGACCCAGCTTGATGTGTAAGGGTGGTAACAAAATCTTCCTTGATTCAACAAGTGGTGGATGCTGAACACTTTTCCTCCCAGGCTCCAATGACTGTCAGAGTGGCCAATCTTTCTTGATGTAGTGGGAATCTCTTGCACGACTATCCCATTTGCAGAGAAAACAGCAGTACTTTGTGTATCCAGTCTGCAGACCAAGCAAGAGAGCAACAACCTTCAAATCGCCACAAAGCTGCCACTGATGTTGGTCCTAGTTTATGCACCTCAAAAGTTGTTTCATGTTGTCGTTGGTTTCCTTTCATATGAACTGCATGACCAACTGGAATTGATGGCAAAACATTGCCATTATGCAGCAAAATAGCTTTAAGTCTCATCTTCAATGAATCAATGAAGAGTCTCCACTCATCTGGATCGTGAACGATGTTGAGGGCTGCCCTCACACCATCGATGTTGTTGCAGGCTACAAGATCACCTTCCATGAAGAAGAATGGGACAAGATCCTTTTGACGGTCACGGAACATGGAAACCCTAACATCACCTGTCAGGAGATTCCACTGCTGTAGTCTGGAGCCCAACAGCTCTGCCTTACTCTTGGGTAGTTCCAAATCCCTGACAAGGTCATTCAGTTCAGCTTGTGTTATGAAGTGTGGTTCAGAGGAGGAGGATGGGAGAAAGTGTGGGTCCTGTGACATTGATGGTTTGGGACCAGAAGTTTCATCCTCTTCCTCGTCTGACTCAAGTGAGAATGATTCTGGTGCATCAGGAACCGGCAGTCCTTCTCCGTGGGGTATTGGGCTTATAGCTGATGGAATGTTTGGATAATGCACAGTCCACTTTTTCTTCTTTGACACACCTTTCCCAACTGGAGGCACCATGCAGAAGTAACAATTGCTGGTATGATCTGTTGGCTCTCTCCAAATCATTGGCACTGCAAAAGGCATAGATTTCCTTTTCCTGTTCAACCACTGGCTAAGATTTGTTGCAGGAGTGTTGCAGTGTATGTGTGGGGCCCACCTCTTGTCTTGATCTCCAATTTTTCAGCCAAAATAAAGATGATAGGCTTTCTTAACCATAGTGGTTATACTGTGCTTTTGTGATGCAGAAGTCACTTCACCACAAACATAGCAGAAGTTATCTGCACTGTTCACTCAAGTACGAGGCATCTCTGCTCACTTTGGCTAAACACAAATGTGTCCCTTTGCAAAATCAAACACTGACAAATAAGAGAGCACGACACTGTATGATTTCTAGAGCTGATATAGGGCAATTTGTTCAGCAGAGTAATGTAAGCTTCATTATGATTGCATCATCCATGACTTCTAGAAATAACATGATGCAATTCATATCATGTATGACGCAATACCAGCTTCAGATTGCATCATTCATTGTTTTGCCTAGAAAGCAAGTACTGTCCAAACCCAGTCATAGATTTATTCATAGATCCAGTCAAAGATGTATTTTAGTCATTTCTGGTTTAAATTGAGATTCCCTTTCCTTTATAACTCACTTATCCTCCGCCATTCCCATGTCAAGGGTGGTATATACTGACCCAATAGCATATCTTGAAAACTAGAGCCAATCAAGAATTTTAAGCATCATTTTCGTTCTCAGTGACCCAGAATTAGTAAAGTTTGACTACATTTATTTCAGAAGCATTTTGGCTGTAGAGCAGTGGTATGTATATCATTCTTGCGGTAACTTAATTCAGAACAGTTCTACTGTAATGCATGAACATATATAATTCTTGTTAAAATTCCCACCAAACTACATAGATTGTAATTTTATCTGCTAAGTGGTGGTGTCCTTTTGAATAGTGTGTTGGGGGGGGGGTGTTCTTCTCATAATACTGGTGAGAATACTCACAATACTCTAACTCAAATCTCATGCCATGAATATCTTTTTAATTGTTAACAGTTTTTCTAAGTATTAAAAGCCTGATTTAGTTTAGGATCACACGTCAATGTACTTCTAGGGCACTGTATTTTATTTTAACAAGTCATTTTGTTACTTAGCAATCATAATTTGTAACATTTTTTTAAAGTATTTGTTGTTATTTGTGTGTATTATTTTTAGACTGTAATTAGGATTTTTCTAGGAGGCTTACTAGAAAGAGAAGAGAATATTATTCTCGTCAGTGTCTCATAGTCTATCATGAACTGATACCAACCTTACACTGGGTCATATACAGGAAGTCACAATCCATAATGATTATATACTCCAAATTCCAAGTTATATCAGTAAAGCTGAAATGGAAACATCTCATAATAGACATCCTTAGGCTAATAAAAATTAACACAGAAACACTAGATTACAGTATTTGAAAGACTCAAGAAACTACTAGGACAAAACATGCAAAAAGAAACGTGTAAAATGTATGTTGCGGAAATTTGCAAAAGTATTACGTCACCCTGGCGAGTTCTTGAGAGAAGTGATGGGACAGTGAGTCCATCCCCAATGATGGATGCCCCAATGACCCACTGTGTGGCAAATCCAATCCAGGCTCACGTTCCCCACAGGGAGCACAGTCGGTCCCGTGGAGGAAGGAATTAAAGAATGTCACACAATAGTGACCCTTCTGTACACTGAAAGAGAGGCATTGAGGGGCTCTAAAGCTTCCCCATGCCTTGGGTGAACATGTTATGGCTAAGATATGAGGTCTTAATATGAAATGTGTTTAAGCAAGGAGGAAACGGGTGGATTTTCATGGTTAAGTTATAAACGTGGAGGAATCTGGTATTAAAATACCATATTTATGGATTATGAAGAAAGCCAGAAAGCAACTTCTTTTCCACTGAAGAACATCTTACAAATGCACTGCATGACCTTTATGCCTCCAGATAGCTGAGATCACATGAGGTAAGGTGCTTCTTCTGTATAGATTGGAGGTGGGAGGGAAGGAAGTTGTTTGAGAGGAACGTGCTCTCTCAAAGCTCAGCTTTACTGATTTTCAGTGTGTGTTTAAAAACATAGACTTCTACTATTTGCCGGACTATGGATCAGTAGTGGGTTATTTATGGCTATTTGAGTTGGAACAGCAAAAAGGGCTGGTTATGTAGTTTTATAACTAGTTTTGTTTGAATACAACCAGGTTTTAGTCTGTCATATATGCAGATGCAATGGCATATGAAAGATTATTCAAGGAAATAATGTCCATGCATTTTAACAGCTTACAACCAGTGGATCGTCTTATAGTTTTACATAGAGAAAATATACCCAAAAAGATGATCTGTGGTAACATCACCTACATAGTGCATACTGTAGCATAATATGGAATGAACTCATGAGCCTGAGGACCTAAAAAGAAGAAAAAGGTAAAGTATAAAAGAATTGTGTATAGTAAATACATGTTTTTAAATAAAATGCCAAATTAGTCTGTGGAACTCTCTGCCACGAGATATCACTAGGAATGGATTCTTGGCACTGTTTTAAAGAAGGAATAGTATTTTTCAAGAATATAGAACATCCACTGTTACAATAGACAGGCTAACAGAATTATGAAGGATATAAGCTTTCATGCTTACACTGGAAGTGGTTGGCTATTTCACAACTGTCTATTACAAAGGTTGAGGGATATATCTATGAAGCGAGGCACCAGTGCTGGCCACTCTTGGAGATAAGCTACTGGACTAGATGGACCATGGTCTGATCCGTTGTGGCCATTCCTGTGTTCCGTTCTTTGTAATGTCCCTCTAATTGGAGCCTACAGTAACTGATCTCTTTTTTAAAAAAAAACTGTGATGCTTCCTGTTAATGTACTGTAATTTTTGAACTAACATTTTTTTCATGTACCTCAGCATACATTTTAGATTCCATTTATGGATGGATATTAGCTTTCATACTCCAATTGTTATAGTTCATGAACTATAATATATGTTGTTATGATAGGATGGAAGCTATGATAGTGTAGCAGATAATAATTCTGGAATGTTAAATTTTTTAAAAAAAGATTCATTCAACAAAAACTGTTCTAAAAGAACATTATGGGTCTTCAGCTAGTGGCCAGTAGTTACAGTAGCTGCATGCAACTGTGTACATTATTTTTGCATGCTCCTGGTTAATATGTACAAATACATATAACGTGTACACATGTTTTGATGTCCAACTGCCTATTTGTATACGCAAATGCTAATTTTAGCTCTGTGCATGTTGTGTTTTGAATTTTTCCTAAAAGAGCATCCCTCCAACTGGGCACTTTTGGCAATTTTAAAAAAGTATGTGTATAAATAGAGTTGCCAATTACTACAATATCAAATAATAATTAACCTCTACAAAATCCCAACCAGACTGTCCTCCCTACATTGCCCAGTCTTATTCAATACCCATGTCCTTATGGATGAGGCAAAAAAGATGTTCCTTGCAGCAGGCTAACAAATTCAAGCTGTGGTAGACTAAGGGTAGAAACAAGTTCCAAAGACTCAGCAACCTAATGGATAATTCCTTCTCTGTTATACCACTAGATTTCCAATTTAGGTTCCTCTACTGACTTCCATACTGCAACAGTATGTCAGAGAGAGAGGCAGTCTGTTAGATACATAGGTCTCAGTCCATATAGGACTTTGTACATCAAAACCAACATTTTAAAATCAACCCAGAAACCAAAAGGCTGATTGTGGAGCACAGATTTAATATATTCACAGAAAGAAATAGCTTAATAAGTGGGGCTTTAAATTCTGAATTGTGTGCATGGAGCAGTAGGGCATTGCACAGAATTCTCTCTCTTGTGTAGACACTGAACAAATAATAGTTCAGAGGCTGAATATGGTCACACACATGCCATAATTGCACATTCTTCGGTGATCTCATGCAGGATCTTATGAGAGTCTATAGGTTGGCAGTTAAAGCAAGAGACTAAGTGTTGACCAGAGCTGGGTGTGAAACAGTTTTCCCATCCCATGAATATTTTTGAGTATATGGAAATTTTTTCCCATTTTTGCTTCTGGATGAAACTGAGACTTTTTTTGATGGAACACCAGAGTGAATGAAACTCCTATCCCACAACAGTTTATAGCCTAGTAGTTAGGGCACTAACCTGAGATGGGAGACTTGGGTTCAAGTCCCTGCTCCAAATCAGGCAGAGCAGGTACTGAACTTGGGTTTCTCATAGCTCTTATCACCAGGCTATTGTCTATTTTGGGGCTGGGGTGTGTGCCTGTCTCTCTTGTCTTGTTTTGACCAGAAATTCCATCCCAGAGACGATCAACCTCCCAATGAAACTTCTGTAGAATCTGGTACGTTCCTGTGAAGTTTCATTTTCAACAAACTGACATTTTCTGATGGACAAACGTCTAGTGAAGTTTGCAATCAGTTCTATTCAAAACTCCTAGGTTCTGTTTCTTTCTCTGCCACTGACTTCCTCTGTTTCTGAGAAAATTCTTAGCTTTTTTGTGCCTTAGTTAATTCATACTTCATAAAGGTGTTGTGAAAGTTGAGTGTTGGCAATATGGTTGTGGTCCTCAACTACAAGTGCTAAGTAAATGCTGCTGCAAGTATTGTTGTTATTATTGGCAGTTAACCTATAGTGATCTCACTGGAAATAGTAGATATTGATTCTGATCTCTGTAAAGACAATGGTAGACTTCATTGATTGTTGGGGTAGGCCCTAAAACCACAAGATTATGCTCTGCTCATGTAACAATATCCCAGGATCTTGATCATATCCCTAAATATTGACCATGAACTGGCTTATAGAGTGAGCCATATTTTAGTGTCTGTTCCAATGGTCTAGATCAGTGGTCTTCAAAGTGGGGTGCACGAGACCTCCCTCAGGGGGCTGCAGTGTCCCGGCGCCGCCGCCGTGGGATCAGCCCCGGGATACCGCTAAAATCGAAAGGATTCTATTTGTGTCCCACCGAAATGCCACCGAAAGCAGAAGCTTTGTATTCAGTGGCATTTCAGTGAACACACCCCTGAGCTGCGGGAACGCGGAAGAAGACCGCAGATGGAAAAGTTTGAGAGACGCTGCTTTAAAGAACTTCCAAAAATTAAAACAGATCTAGAAGAAGGAATGGGTCGTTAATCCCATATATATCTAGAAACTCACAAACAGGAAAATGAACATCAACATTGCTTTTTTCTTGCCTGCTAAGCATCCTCTCCCCACACCAGTTGCATGAAACAGCTGTTTCGCAGGGCAAGGACGGGGGAGAAACAGGACGCAGCGGTGCACTCAGTAGAGGAGGTGGAGCAAAGGTGATCTGGGGAAGGGGGCAGGGCAGGGAACTGCCGGTGGGTGCAGAGCACTCACTAATTCTTCCCAGTGGGTGCTCCAGCCCCAGAGCACCCAAGAAGTCGGTGCCTATGATATCACTTTAAAGTGAAGGAAACAGAGTAGAAAATAAGGCTCTAAAGTTTTACAGATATCTTGAGGTGCAGCATCATCTCTTTGCCAGAACTCAGTGAAGCTGATGTCCAGTCTGAAAACACCCCAAAAGAAACAGATTAGAGACTGGAACTAAGTTCTAGGTCACAGAAAAATGTGACATTCTCAAAGTGTCGCTCTAGGTGTTTTAACCAAGTTTGTTGCTAGAAAGATACTAATGCCATTTTCATGACCAATTTAAACAAGGCATCAACTTTAAAAAAAAATTTTTAAAGGACTATACTATAGCTTATGCTATCATATAGCATGATTCTGTAAATCATTTGACATTTGTCTTTGCCTGCCATTAGCCAAGTATTTCTTGCTGCAAGGAATTTATATCTATTTAATGGATTATAAAGATTGGATATATTGGATGTTTTTGTCCAGAGAACGAATATAATGCCTCTCTGGGTGTTTTGGTTAGTTTTGCTTTCTAAGGTTCTTGAGAAGCTCAAGGACCTCTGACTTGTGAGCTAGACTCGTGCCCCTAATGGCTTATTAAAGTCAAACAGTGCGGGAGGGCTGGTATTGGGTCCATTGTTGGCTGAGATGACATTTGGGCAGCCTACCAGCTCCCTTCAAATGAGTTGCCATTAGGACCATGCTCAAAAACATGTCTTCATGTTGGAGATCTCACCAGTGATTGTCCTCTTATTGTTTTAATTAAGGCTACTGAGGAAGAGTTGTGGTGCTGCAAGTTTGGCTTCATCTGTGGTCCTCGTGGTTTTTTGGTCCCTAGCAGTCTGCTAGGTAGCTTGGGTATGACAGAGACTTGCTATTGCTGTTGGACTTTTTTTTTAAAAAAAATCTTCTAGTGATGAGTAGTCGATAGCGATCATATCCATGATATGGATTTTTTTGAAAGATCTGTCAGTAGCTTTACATACAATTGAACTTAAAGTTTGAGGGTTTTCTTTACTCACCTATGGGCCCATCCTGGATTATGAATTATCAGGTAAGAGAGTACAGAATTGATGTTCATGGATTTGGTATATATGCCTCTGTTCTCACTTTACTGTTAAATCACTGGGAGGTGGCGGGGGGCAGTGTTGGGTAATTACTCATCAGCCTTGATGGCTCCCTTGTACCTGGGTTCCAGTCTGTCAGCAATCCTGTGCACCATGTATATGAGACCACTGGGAGGTGATAGATTATTTGGGCTGCAGTACCATCACTTCATGGATGATGCATAGCTCAGCATTTTAAATGTAATACTTTTTAAAAAATAAAAAAAAAATATCTGGTATAGAGGCAATGTGTAAGATGAGGCATTAAGATCCATATAAGGAATTTCAATAACCGATAACCTGAAGGCTTATAAGAACCATACAAGACTCACTCCATTATGGGAGCAACAGGACTCCACGATTGTGTAGAAAACCCTGTTACAGAAGCATGACTTACCCATGCTCCTTACGATACTTAGCTCTACATTGATTTAACTGAACCCAGATGTGGTGGTGCGTCTGCTTTCCCAGTGTGTGGCTGAACTAGGGACTTGGATGAGAGCAAGCTGGCTAAAAATCAGTCTGGAGTAGGCGGAGATGTTGGTGATGGGTTGTGGGAAGCACTGTGTTCAGTGGTATCTGTCATTATTCAGAGGGCTTGCCTGTCCTTTGTTAAAAAGGTTCACAATGCAGAGCGTTCCCTGGATTCTTCTTCTCAAATAGCATCAGTGGATAATCATGTTTTTCTAGACTTCAGTGACTGGCACCAGAAAGAGCTTAGATAGATCTAATGGATCCTGATGTAAAGGGCTTGCAAATCCCTTACTGGGATTATAGTTTTGTTCCCACATACAAAATACCCTTGGGACAAAGTTGATAAGAATTAACTTAGGAAAAAAGTGTAAAAGACACACACAATAAGGTATGTGTGGAATGAAACGGTGTGTCTTTCTGTAGGCCCCATTTCTTAATTGAATGCTATAATTTATTTAAATAGGGAGAGAAAACTCTCAGTATTGTAATGGAATCCAGGAGATGGCTGCAGAGTTACCTCTAATGATAGAGTAGTCTTTAAAGAAATTTTAATTAAATATAAAAGTTAGAATCTATTGCAAATAGTTCTGGATGAAATAATTGTGGCACTGTCAACTTTTTGTACGTTTATTTCTTATAACTGAGAAAATATATAAATAGAGATGGTAACTTTTAATTTGGTGATATCATGTCTGACAATCATGTGGGTGGGGTAATAGTTATATATATTAATTTTATATATAGTAACTATTAGCTTAGTTCTGAAGCAAAACTGTGGAACTGAAACTAAAAGGAAATAGCAGGACAGTTATACAGACAACTTGGACTTTGATTCTTTGTCTCTGCTCAACTTCATAGGGATCCATGCATGTCACAAGTATTATAGTAGAAACAATTCAGAAAATAGTCACATATGCCTGAGTATAATTCAGTGTTTGGGGTACCCTGGCATGTGTGGTCATTTTATGTCAACTGGGTAGGGTTCAAGTGCCTATGAGGAGGAAGGATGGAGTTGGAAGGCATGATACGTAGGCTGTGTTCCCAACTCTGTGGCAAACTTTCTCATGTGATCTTAGGAGCAAGGCAGTTATCTCTCTGTGCCTCAATTTCTCTTTATATAAACTAGGAGGAGAATAAGAGTAGTACCTTAATCACCTGGATATTAGGCTTAATTCATTGTTTGTAAAACACTTTAAGGAAGCTGGATAGAACATACAGGAAGAGGCTTATTCAGCACATCCCATCAGCAGGATTTCTCTGGATCCCAAAGCTAAATTCCTCCTGGAGCACTGTCCATGGCTGGTGGTGTGCGGTATAATTCGCAGCTCTCAGTACCAGTAGAGGTAAATTTGATTCCCATTTTCTACTGTCACAGATAATTAATATTGTGTATCTGTCCAACCATTTGATTTTTTACAGCTCTTCCTTGTAATACTACAATAAACACACCCAGCCTATTTACAGGAAATCTTCCATAAATTACTTTTCCTCCTGTGAATGGCTAGGTTCATAAAGGGATCTCGTAGAAAACAGTATTTGTGACCTCATATTAATTTGCATTTAAGAAATAATTTTATCTGTGTACTTTTACTGCACCCATCATAGTAGTATCGAGGTAAATAAGAGTTTTGCCATTAACTTCAATGGGAACAAGTCCCCTATCCACAAATGAAAAAGGATACAAATTCCATCTGAGAAGACCTATGTTCTCCATTGTTTACATAGGTCTCTTAATTAACCCAACTTCTAATAACTACATGCATTACTCATAACATCAGTTGTTTAACACTGCACTGTATTATTAGTATACTTAACTGTATACAGAATACATACTTGTGTAATCTGTATAATTATACTGTGCCAAACATCAGTCTGTGTACTTATTTTCTTCCACTGTAAATAAACAGGTATCTGCAGGAGTCATTAAAAAGAAATTGTTCATTAATATATTTTTGCTCAGTATTTGGAAAGACTGAAACTAACACTAGCCATAACTGGCACTTGGCATTGTGGAATGTTTGATTATTTTGAAATTAGTTTACATTTTTAAACCTCTTACTGCTGACCTCAGTTGTACACACCTTTGCCATCTCTCTGGCCTGGATAAAAGCAATGCCTTATATCTGGATGCAAAACCCATAGACCATTCCAGCTGGTACCGCAATACTGGCTACTGCCAGCACATCAAACATGGCCTCTGCTCTCTGCACTGGTTTTTCCCTTAGACTATTAAAGGGAAATTCAAGATCATCCTCATCTTCAAGGAGCTCCGTGTCTTGAGACCAGGATAGCAACACTATCAACTAAACGGTGGGGCCCAAGCTTGTGGTTGAAAATGGGGTGCGTCTAGCACAGTGGAACTTGCCATCACCAAGGCAGAAACATGAAAACCCCTCTGGAAATCAGTGCAACTTCACGCACCAGTAAACTAAACAGGGCCCTGGGGCACTGTACTGATCGGACAAGGTGCGGAGGTCACTCGCCACTCAGAACCTGCTGAGCCCCTTACAACATCAGGGCTCCTTACAGTCCTTGAAAGTATTTCATCCTGAAGTGCCAGGGCCGGCAAGCCCATGGAAAATGGAGAGTGAGGATGGAAGGGGCGGCAGTGAATTTAAACCCACGCAATTGTGGGCTGTGCCGGGGGCTCGAGCAGCCGCCGGCGGGAAGTTGAACGGATCCCTCCAGCCGCAGGGCTCGGGGGGTAGAGTGGGTTGATAGGAAGGTATTTGTACAACAGCTATTTCGGGGCAGCGTCGCTTCAGTCGCTGCCAGGGGCACTGAAGACGCAAAGTGCGGGGGAGCGGTATAAAAACCAGCCCTTTGGCCCAGGGGCTGTTCCTGACGGAGCCCCGACCCCGTGCCGTGCTATCCCGCCCCTGCCCCCGGAGGCTGCAGGAGGCCGGCAGAGCGCCGCTCTCATGCCCCGAGCCGGGGCGAGCTCTGGGGCGCGGGGTTTTTGCCACACGCCGCTCCGCTTCCTCGGCCCCGCGCGCCCGACTGCGCCCCTGCTGGCTGCCGGCGGCGGCGCCGCGTCGCCCCAGCTGCGCCCCCTGGACGCCGCGGGGGCCCGCGGCTGGCGGAGACCTGCCGCTGCCGGGCGGCTCCCACAGCAGCCAGGATTAGCAGCCGCCGGAGGCCCCCGGCGCTCAGCTTTCAGCGCGGCGGGGCGGCGCTGCGAGTGCCTCAGAGAGGAGCGGCGAGCAGCTGTGCCGCCCCGCATCCCCCTCACGCCGCCGCTTCTCCGGCAGCAGCAGCCCCTAGACTTTTATTTTGCGTCCTCCGAACATGGATTTATTCCTCCTGGGGTTCCTCGCTGTGGCCTGGCTGCCCCTGGAGGCTGCGGCGGACTTTGACGGAAGGTAAGAGCGAGCCCCTCGCCAGCCCCGCTCCGGCCGGGGCTCCCGGGGCAGGCGGTGGGGGTGGGGGGAGATTTCCCCGGAGGTTTTTGGTTGTAACAACGTGTAAGGAAAAGCACCTGCACCCCCTGCTCTCGGGCAGGGCAGGGGCTGGCGGGGGAGAGAGAAGGGGCCGAAGCTGACAGCTGGCAGGCACGTGAAGTGAGGGGTTGAGTTGCTAGAGACACCTGTGCAGCCCCAGAGACACCGGCCATTCCGCGCTCCGACCCTCCTGGCAGGGCCAGACTTTGCATCTAAACCTAGTCGTAGGTTTCCAGCGGAGAGAGCCGAGCCTATTATACCTCCTCGTGGTGAGAAGCTACTGTTCAAAGGGCAGAAGAACCACCAAGGCAAACTCACCACTGAGTGTCAGCTCATAAACAAGTGAGTCTCGTTGTACCTTCAGTTAGCAAATGACTGAACAGCCCCAATGGAGTGTCCTCGTTTGAAACTTTGACTTCACCTAATGGCAATTTTTTTCCCTAAAGAGAAGTCTATGATGGAGAAAAGTGAAGCACTGAACAAACTGTTTTCACATGTGCGGTGGAGGGATGAGACTCAGCATCTTGTTTTGTTTTTCTTTCCACCACTAAAAATTTTTGTGGCCACCCCAGATTTAACCTTCATGAGTCTCTCTCCCCCTGTGCACATCTCCCTTTTGCACTCGTATATGTTCGTGTGTTAAAGTAATTCTGAAAAACGGTGCATATAATATCAGTGTCTTACATGAGCAGATCTCAGCTGTAAAGAGATGTGAGAGATGCATGCTATGACAGGTTTGAACAACTCCAGAGTTCTTTTAACTTTATTATGCAGCTGATACTCCTACAGGCTACAGCAGTACAGCTGAAAATTCCAGCCTGTGTATAATTTATCACAAGTAGTCCTGGATGATTTGATCCTTTAGAGCGGCGGTGTCCAATAGAAATTCAATGCTAGCCACACTTATGGTTTTGAATTTTCTTATTAGCCACATTATAAAAAAGCCACATGCATTAGCCACAGTTCAGTTGCCTATTAGCCACATGTGGCTAGTGGCAAACATATTGGACACTGCTGCTTTAGAGGATCATTAAAAACGTATGTAGAAGGTCTGACTGATACAAAGCATTCTCACTTTTGGAGATTGGAGTTCAAGCTAGGGTCAAAAACATGAGAAGCCTTGAGGTTTTAGCTTCCAGTGGAACCCTCACTACATTCTCTCTTCTCCACTCTTCTTCCCCACTCCCCAAGCTCCCCCCCCCCCAAAAAAAGCACACCTGGCCATCGTAAAGCTTACAATGGTCTTGAAATGAATGAACTGGGAAGACGGAATTGGTTTCTTGCTTCTCAAGATTTTGTTGACAGAGGTGAACTAGCTGTGGCTAGTGAGAAGTAACGCACCCTCTTGCATGTTACCAGGCATAAATCAATTTAAAGAGGTATGAGGCTTGGTAGGCTGTCTTTCATGGCATCTAAATTATACAAATTTTATTTATTTATACAAAGTGTGTGTGTATGTATATATATGTGCGTATAAATTAAGTGCTATTCATGTATGTAATTTTTGTTACATCATCAAGTGCTTATGGACATACACTGCAAGATTTTTTTAAAATTGCTTCATACAACATACAAACCAAAAGTAGTGCCAAAAGGCATTTAAACAATATACTGAAAAAAATTGCAACTCAAGTTTAAACATGAATCTAGATAAATAAAATGTGAAAATAAGTGTTGAGGTGCAGGAATGTGTGTGATCAGTATTGTTAAACTGTGTCAAATGAGGTGAAATATTTAAACACAAATCAGGGAGTAGTTCATATATAATGAAAGTCTGAATAGGTTTTCAAATGAAAACATTAACTATGCTTTATTGTACATGGAAATCAATTAACATGCACATACCAAATATTTATTTTTATAATTTGTTCAAATAGCATGTTTTCTTTCTTTGCTTTATATTTGTTATTAAAATGTAATAATTTTATGAGATTGCTTTCTGAATGTTTAAGACTCCAGATGTAACCTATTGCATTTCATAGGGATGAGGCAAAAAAAACACAAAAACCACAACTCCATTTTTCCATTATTGCCTGTTTGCAAGACAGAAACTTGTCTTAATTTTTGATTTCTAGGACAAGTTTTAAACTTAGCCATTATTTCAGATTTGTGAAATCAAAGTTGAAACACTGATGATGACAGTTTATTACTTATAAAACTTGTAAAATTCAGATATCTAATATTGCTTATGACCATCCTGTGAGTGGCAGCAGTGAGCATGCTACAAAGTATATTAGGTGCTGCTATTTCTGGTTTTAAAATGTCTCTTTGGTTAACCCCTTCCCCCACCCACACAAGCACATGCGCACACACACACATACACACACACACACACACACACACACACGCACGTTGGAGTTCTACACAAGGACAGAAATACTACAGACTAATATTAAAGCAGTTATATTAACCAGAAAAACACTTGTTTAAAATAGTAGCATGGACTTTCTTTGAAAAGAATTTATGAATTGTAGATAAGGGTGTGTGTTTTTTTTGTTCTTTGTTTTTTTAAACTATCTTGTGCAGGTGGCCCAGACAAATAGTCTCCTCTATGGGATTGTGTCGGTTTGGAAGTAGAATTGATTGCTGCTGGGGCTGGGCCCGTCAGTCATGGGGGCAGTGCCAACGTGAGTATCATCACTGCTGGGGCTTTTAGCCACTTAGAAGGGGCTTATACACACCTGTTAATAGATTTCACATATTCACATAAACACATAATTTTAGGGTTTATGACATAAATGGAGCATATTTAAACGGACACAGGTTAAAAAAAAATTAAGAAGCAATTTGTGTTGTTAACAGCGCTATAGTTAGTTAAAGCTGAAAGAAATATTGAACCTAATTTACACTTCTGCTATTAATACTGTTGGTTGGCATATCCTTTCATTAATTTTTGTTTAGGCAATGAAAATAGATTAGTCAATTTACTGACTAATCACCTTTTTATTGGTTTCGTTTCTCATCAATTTCACTTTCTGGCTCTCATGGCCTAACAAAAGGCTGCAATGTTTTGGATTGCAAAAACTGCAGGGAGGAAATATTTACATCCCAGGGAAAACAAACAACCTGTTGCTTGAATTTGAACAAAAACATCTTGGAAATGTTCCTTATTGGTGTTAGGTTAAAGCATTCTTTTATAACCCAATCTATGGGTTTAAATCAACTTGACAATGTCCTTTTAATAGTTCATATATTAATAGAGACATATCTGAATTTTTTGCATTGTTATAATCCCTGTTATAACTATTGATAATCATATAAATAAGACTTCACTAAATCAGTTTTAAAAAATAGCATTACACTGGTAACCAGAGCAATGCAAAAGTGCTGAATTTTTCCAGGGTGGGAGAAGGAGATCTCAGTTACATTTATAGGTTTTTCACCCTGAAAGCACTTAACTCATGAGTAGTTTCCCATAGGCATTTGCAGGATCAGACCTTTGGAAACTTTTGCATTTTGATTGAGAGGCAAAAACTTGCAAAATTAGATGAATTTCTGCCAAACAATATACAAGCAAAGCTAGGAGGTGAACATGGATTACTGCTCATTTTGAAGTGCTGTAAAAGTAAAGCAGCTGGTGAAAGTGGCAGCAGAGATCCCAATTTAGTCTCTAAGCAAAGGTTTTGGTCAAATCTGTAAATAACAATAATAGTTACCTCTTATAAAGGAAGAAGGTTAATACAGTACACTGTTTAAAGGATAATAAAAAGGTCACTACTTAAAAATAGATGTAAAGTGCTATTGGAATATAATAAGCATGGAATTCTGTTTAGCACCTACGGGCCCATATCGTCAATCCTTTGGATTTTAGAACTGCAGTTTGTAAGAGAAATAGTCATTTCCCTGATATAAACATTTGTAAATGGAAGGATTGCACCCAAGAGTAATAGAAACTATGGTCATCTTTTATAATACAAATGAAAGTCAAACAGAGAGTATGTGTGTCATACTACAAATACTCTAAGCAGCAAGGCATAAGTGAGTCTTACTATATTTAAATAGTTCTCTTGGTTTCCCTTTCCCCAGCTAAGTTCTCACTTCTCTTGTGAGAATGAGCTCAGCTCATCAGGGTGGTAACATTCAGATTGAAGCCAATCTGTATTTCATATTTGACCTTCAATTCCCCACCACTGCCAATTCTGCTTTGATGTACATCCTGTATTATAGTTTCAGGAAGTGAATGGCTCATGGTGATAATGGCACAAAATATGTAACTAAAAGTGGAAAGTGAATTTTTATTGCCCTATAGCAAAAATAGTGATGAGCTTAATTCTTTCAGTTTTGTGTATAGTTGGCATGAAAATGGCCCTACAGTTCTAGAAGTAAAATGTGATACTGTCTTGGAAGTTACAGAGTTGCTGTCATAGAGCAATTACCAGCTATGAAATGAGAGGTTGAAAGAATCCTTCATTCTGTCTCCTGGCAGCATGGAAGACATCACACAAACTTTAGAGATTTCTTCCCCTTTTCCCTGTGGTCTGTATTCTCTTTAAGTGTGTATGTTCATGTTTCATAATTATGGTAGTGTTCTGAATATGTCTTAAAGACACAATTAACCATTTTCTAACAGAAAATAGAAGAACGTTCCATCTCTTTAAACCATACTTTCATAATATTTCTTATTTAGTCACACAGCTGTTTTTAGTTGACCCCATAAATTGTCCTTGAAAATCTGACACACAGATTTCAAAATCAGACTTCTTAGATTTGATTCTTTAGATTTGATTCTGAAATTATTCTAGGGATTTATTTTTATAAAGGAAGTTACTTACTTATTTCTTAACTAACTCGTCTAAGTGACTTTGGGGCATGTCTTCAAGTATACTTATGAAATTTTCAGAATAGCAAACAAATGCCCATTTTCCACATATCTTCTGTTTCAAACTCTGTGGAATATTTGGCAATTTATTCCTGATATCAATCACTGCTTCCAATAGGGATAATGGAAAAGTATGTCCAGGCTACAGAATTATTATTGTTACTTATTTAACTGCAAAGAAGCATCTGATCCTAATGCTTTTAGAATTCAGTCATAGAAACAAAAGGAGTCAGATGCTTCCTACATGTGTATTTCATGAAAATAGTTATATTGTTACTGTTCGTTTTTTTCAGACACACAAGTAACCATATTAGTCCAGTGTAAATTTTGCATTAGAATTTTATTTTAGATTAAGGGAAATAACAAAACAAGGAAGAACAAAAGCTGAATGTTAT
Organism: Dermatemys mawii; assembly: GCA_007922305.1. Classification (NCBI taxonomy): domain Eukaryota; kingdom Metazoa; phylum Chordata; order Testudines; family Dermatemydidae; genus Dermatemys; species Dermatemys mawii. Next base: position 958,143 of record ML677327.1, on the reverse strand, counting down.
TGAGATAATATATAGTATTGTCTCTGTAACATGCCACATCAGCTAGGCCGGAAAAAATGGCAGCAGCTCCTACAGACCACCAGGTTTCAGTATTTACAGATGTAGTACAAAGAAAACAGTTGCATAGCTAAACCTATCCTTTCTGATGTCATGGTCTCTCTCTGCTGTCTTTTCACATGATACTACTTACTGCTTTCATTACTGGATGGTATACCCTTCCCCTTTTGCTACTGATTCTGTTTCAATGAAGTTAAAAGCTTAAAAACATTGACTGGCTGTGTGGTGGGGAAGCTTCCCCATCCTTATAAGAGAGTGGGCTAGAACAGGCCAGAGCAGCTGTGCGGGCTGGCGGACAATCAGGGAGGGCCTGTGAGAGCCAGTCTGGGTTGAGTAAGAGGTGACCAGTCAAGGCCAGGCTCAGCCCTATAAAGGCTGCCCAGGAAGGGAGCAGTCAGTGACTCCCAGATCTTCAAGGGAGAAGGTCTGTCTCCTGAGGGAAGGAGATCAGCACCATGGACAGTGCAGTGCTGGGCAGGCTGGGGGCCTACCAGGCTGCGAGCCCTGATAGAAAGGGCCTAGAGCAGGGGTCGGCAACCTACAGCACACATGCCAAATGTGGCACGCGAGCCAGTTTCCGCTGGCACACAGGGAGAGCTCAGCCCCCCGCAGCTTTGGAGTTTCCCCTGCTGCCGCCTTGCCGGCCACCGCCTGCCCCACTCAGGTTCCGCTGCCAGCTTGGGTTCCCTACGGGAGCTGACTGGGGCAGGCGGTGGGGCCCCTTCTGGCAAGGAGTCAGTGGGGGGAACCCCAAAGCCGTGGCAGGCTGAGTGCTTAGCCCACCTTAGGGTTTCCCCCGCAGGCTTCTGCCAGCCAGGGTCTCAGCTCCCACTGCCAGAAGAATCTGACTGGGACAGGTGGTGGGACCCCCGCTGGCAAGATGCCAGTGAGGGAAACCCTAAAGCCGCAGCGGGCTGAGTTTTTAGCCCGCTGCCACTTTGGGGTTTCCCCTGCAGGCTCCTGCCAGCCTGCTGTCAGCCTGGGTTCCCTATACCCAGGCTAGCAGCGGGAGCTGAGTGGGTCAGGCACTGGGACCCCAACTGGCAGGAGACTGCAGGGGAAACCCCAAAGCAGTGGTGGGCTGAGCCACTCAGCCTGCCCCGCTCTGGGGTTCACCCTGCTGGACCCTTGCCAGCCAGGGTCTCCACCTGCCCCACTCAGCGCCTTCACCCAGGCTGGCAGTAGCCTGTGGGGAAAACCCCAAAGGGGGCGGACTGACCCCCTCAGCCGCTCTCCTTCTGCCTGAAGCCCCGCCCCTTGCAGACTGGCATGCAAAGCCCTGACTAAATGAAGATTCAGCACTCCACCTCTTAAAGGTTGCCGACCCCTGGCCTAGAGGGTGTGAGGGGCCAGAGGGGAAGTAGCCCAGGAGGAATAAATGAACAAGAGGTGAGAAGGAGGGCAGGGAGGCTGCCGCTAGAGTAGCGGGTGAGCCTGGTTCCCCCCTTCTTCCCCTCGCATCACGCCTGGCTGAACAAGCGTGACCATGTTGGACTGCAATGTGTCCCAGATGTGAGGGGCTAGACTATGGGTTGCGGTTGGCCATTGAGGCAGGGGCGACCAGAAGAACTGTCAGTAAAAGCCCCCTGCTGCAGAAGGGGGTGAGGATGAACTAAGGGGCACTGCTGGAGGGCAGTGACCAGAAGCAGACGCTGCCAACCGGGGAGCAATGAGGGTCTGGATACCAACTGGAGAGCGGAAGATGGACAGGACACCACAGGCAGAGGGTGCCCCACAGAGGACTGAGCTAATTCCCAGGCATGCCAGCGGGAGGCGCTCTGGTAGTGAGTCCCAACCCTCTCATAGGCTGCAGTTCTGATGTCATTATTTGGGTGGCATTATGTTATAAGGGGTGGCTATGTTGCAGCAACTACCTCTATACTAATCCCCACTACATAAATCTTTCATATTTTTTCTCTTTGGATTTTGGAATTGAATAGGGATGATGCCATTCATAGCGACTGTAAGAATAATTTTTTTCAGATTCCCTTTAAAATATTTTGCAGACTAAAATGGGGGCAGAAATCCCTCCCCCCCCCCGCTCTCTCTCCCGCCATATTTTAAAAAACATAAAACTCCAAGCCCATTTACATCTTCTTCACTCTCAACTACCTTTTGAAAGGACTCAAAGATGGATTTTTCAGTGCTCCATGCCCACAGCTGGGGCCACATTTTCAAAGAGCTCAGCACCCAGCAGCTCCCATTGAGACACTTATGGCCAAATGACTTCCAACATGCTGAGCTCTTTTGAAAAACTGGCAATTCCTTCTGGTGTTTAAATGGGAACCAAACTCTTGTGCGGGAGTGAGAAGAATTCTGGCTGATTATGGATGCTGAGTCCTTTTGAAAATTCTGTCCTGTAGCTCATGATGGGAGGTTAAACTAAATTAAAGTGACTCTTTCTGGTGCTGGCAACTAAATTGCAAATCTGCCCTCAGCTATCAATGTCAGGGTGGTGGTGGTCAATATGAGACATCTACCTGGCATAGGAAAAGTCAACCCAGGTCTTGCTGGGAACTTTCACAGTGTTTACAGAGGGAAATCACTGAAAGTTTCCAAAAATGCAGGTGTGCAATTATTCTCCTACTCCCATTATGGTAAAATAAAACTCCTAGTGAGAGCAGAATCTCTATGAGCAGGGCTCTTAATATTCACAGGGCTGCTTCTACTAGCCATGTGTTTTCTTTGCCACTTCTCAGCCCGCTGTTCAGTGGCACAAATCTCATTTATGCAAAGATAAAAACTATTTAGCCAGAATTAAAAATAAAGTAACAATGGACCAGACTCAGAAGTGAGAAGAAAGTCTAGAGGGAGTTAAAATTGGGGCAACTTTAAGGTGACCATCTTTCCCTACGCTGAGTACAGGGCTCCTGGTATTACTCTTATTCATGTGAGTTCAACCACAATCAGTCAGAGCTATTCAGTACAATGTTCAAATTAAGATCAAGCTGACTGAGCCCCCATTAAAAAGAAATACTGTGTAGTTGGATTCTTTTTATTTACTTTCTTACCTTTAAGGCTTTAGGGTTCACACAAGGAAGGGCGACACATGACCCTCCTCCCCCGCAGACGGGGAGGTGTGACTGACTGACTTGACCATCCCAGCCGAGTGCTCTCTGCCCCCCAGGCCTGGCTGGGCCCCCTGGCAGACCTGCCTCTCCCAGTACCTGGCATCGTGTCTTCCTGAGGCAACACTGTGTGTGTGTGTGTGTGTGTGTGTGTGTGTGTGTGTATACAGGGTCAGATGTCCCTCCCCCCTGATTTCTGCCAGGGCTCACACCAGAATGTGGCCAGCAGCAGCCTTTCGTCACTGTGTGGGAAAGAAGAGGGTAGGAAAGACCTGTCCTGTGTCTTTGCTGAGCTTATCTCTTCTCCTTTGAGAGTTGTCCGTGTGGGTGCTCCACTCCAGGTCAAGGTGCATCCCTGTGCCTTCAATCAGAGATTTTCACAGCAGTTCCCATATGGGCCACGCACACGCGTTGCCTGCCTTATGCGCTGTCAGTGCTTGAACAGCGCGTGCACTGCCTGGACTCCTCAATTCCTTCTCTACTGGCCAGAAACAGAGTTGAGCAGTTCTGCTAGTTTTACTCTTCATATTCTTTATTTAGATACATTTCTAGTAGTTAGATACCCATAGATGCTTTCTCAGATTTGTACTGGGTGTGGATCATTGCCAATACAGATCATTATCATTGCCCTTTGGCCTTTCAACTGCTCCCTGAGTTTTTTCCCAAATTCTAGCTGTTGTAATGGCACACCAGGAGAAATAAGGATTCCCTTTTTTCTGAGAAGTCTCATACCTGGTCCAAAACCATTCGATTGACCTACTCAGCCATACATTGCTTCCACAGCCTTGGTCTGCAAATAAACATAAACAAATCTACTTTACATCCTACTCAGCAACTAAACTTCATAGGAGTCTACCTTGATTCCACCACAGGTCTCGCATCACTTCAAAGGACAGATTTCACACAGTGAGCAACCTCATTGTGAGGGTGCAGAGAAGTCTACAGGTCACCGTTCGAGACTGCCTACAACTTTTAGGTCTCATGCACATTCGTCGTCATGAACACACACCTGTACGTGCCATGCCCACATGACTGTCTAGCCAGTCTACACACTCAAGGTGCACACATTAAGCAGACTGCTAACTATGCCCTCAAAAGTCCAAGAGTCACTCCTATGGTGGACTCTTCCTCTCAGCCTGTGTTCTGGGGTCCTCTTCCACCAGGATCCTCCCTCCATTATCATCATGACCAATGCATCCCTCACCTGCTGGGGAGCACACATGTCCATCTCACGACTCAGGGCCTTTGGTCTTCTACAGAAACCGTGCTTCATATAAACCTCCTAGAGCTCAGAGCTGTCTGCAGTGCCTGCCTCCATTTTCTTCCCCTCATCAAGAACCACATGATCAGAGTCAGGACCGACGACGACATCTCATGTATGTTTTACATAAACAGACAAGGGGGAACTCAGTCACACTCCCCATCCAACTGAGGATATAGAACTTTGGAACTGTTGCTTCCAACACAATATTCACATCTCAGCCTCACACCTGCTAGGTTCTCAGAACACTGCGGTGGATGAGCTCAGGTGATCCTTTCCCCTCCATCATGACTGGGAGCTAACCATGACACCATTCTACACAACATTTTCCAGAGCTGGGGCTGTCCTCAACTGGATCTTTTCATGACTGCAAACAAGAAGTGTCCAACATTCTGTTCCAGAGCAGGTCTGGGAAAGCATTCTCATTGTTAGAAAGGAGATGAAGACCTATGCTGAATATTATGATGATACTCACAAACCTTCCTTCCAAAACTGACACATTCTTTAGATTCTTTACACAACTGAAAGAACTGAAAGAGCTCCCAAGCATTTTGGATTATGCCTCTGATGTTTTTCCAGAATCAGTTTGCGAATACCAGCACAAATTCAAGTTAGCTATCTATGTCCATGTTGAGGTTCCTACATAAAAATAGCAAGATTTTCAAAGGCACTGAATACCTGCAGCTCCAGATGAGTACAAAGAGACTTGTATGTGCTCAGCACTCAGAAAATTGACCCGGTAGGATTTAGGAGCCTAATTTTAGAGACTTTTAAAAATACTGGCCCTATACCATAGCCATTCTTATTTAATACAGTGAAGGATAAAACTGTTTCTGGGATTTATAGGTCTGATGTGGAGATTTGGCTTGTGGATTAAACCTGGCATACATGGCCTAACTTTGAAGTGACTGAAACTTTTAAAACCAATATAATCTTTCAATTGGTAGTTTATTTTTATGTATTAATAAAAATGGAGACATGCAGATATTGAGGCCCTGATCCTGCAAATTGCTCGCACAGGCATCTCCTTGCATTTGTTTGGAGCTCCCTTGATTTTAGTGGGCCTGTGAGTGTACACAGTGATTGGTCCATGTGGAGTAATCTGTAGCATTTCATCTTTAGTTTGCTTCTTGCATCTTTTTCAAAACTGAAATTACTTCTTAAATTCCCAGTTATGCAACCCTTACTTATGTAGTAGTATTGTGTCTGCAGCAAGTGCAAGATGTGGATGCTTAAAAATATGAAGTGTCTTGGGTTTTTACATAATGTCTATTGCTGTGGTATGTAAGTGCTGCACAGAATTAAAGCCCAGCTCATGTGGGTTTTTTTCTCTCACTTCCCATCTTCCTCAAAAGTATTTTGTTTACAGCATAGAAACCCACGGTACTCTTTTTTTCCCCCAATTAAATATGTATGCATTTTTACATATGTGCCGCATGCAGTGAATGCACTTAAAAACATGTATGAATAACAGTTACATAAGATAAGCCTGTTACTTGATTAGCTTAAGACAACTAACTGATGAATGAGTTAGGGCAAAATGGTTCCCTCAGTTGTAGTAGTGCAAAGAGGACATTCTATGTGGAAAACTCCTGTTTTGTAACCAGCTTTGCGATGGACCTGCTGTCCATTCCCAAAGCCTCTTCCAGGGGTCTGAAATGTGCAGCTGGGTATGGGGTGAGCCAAGATAGGAAAGATTTGGGCATGCATTATCACTCGCGCACACACAAAGTTAATGCGGCCTCAGACTGCTTGAATTGTTCAGCCTCCATATCTATGATGAGAAATTCCTGGGCAGAAGGAGATTTCAGAGGCAACATCAGCTCAGGCTGCCAGGATTCCTTTATCTCCAATGGAGCTTCACTGTTAGTGTCTAACGGGGCACTGAGAGTTCCAGAGCTGGTGATAAGCCTTTTTATGACCAGCCCTGGCTTCTGTATATTTTGGGATATCCACACAACTTGAGGGCATTCCTCAGGTGGGAGAAAGAGCACTCCTCTGATGGAATGGTTCAGAGAATACCCTGTGAAGGTAGTTTGTCTTCTCACCAGGGTTGCCTCCCCTGCATATTTCTATACGAGAGGACATTCCAGGCTTAAACTTGCAAATGTCTCTATTGGGCCAGATGTTGGTGTAAATTAGCAAAGCTTCACTGAAGTCTGTGAAGCTGTGCTGATTTACGCTAGCTGAGGTTCTGGCTCAATCATGCGGAGGAATAAGTTAACCAGCTAGATGACATATATAAACAATGCATCCAACATTACTGTATGCTGAAGTGGATTGTTCTGGGGTTTAGCATAACAGATAGCTACAGTACAGAATGAAAAAGATATTGTTTCAGTGCAGCGTCTTATAATATAAATGATATGACCCACGAAACTCGTTGTTACTTTTTCAGCATGCGTGGCAGTTTTCTGTACCTGCCAGCAATTTGGTGGTGTTTGTGTGAGGGTTCCCCTTGCCCCCTTCCTTTCCGCTCCAGTATTTTAGCAATAATCTGAGTTCCTCATAGGAACAGGTATTCTTTGTTTGACTTATTGATCCACTTGACGGAAATATTCATTTCTATGTTGCTAAACAAGAACCTAGATTCTATTTAGATTACAAAATGTTTCTGTGGTTCTTTCAGTGGCCATACAAGATTGTTTCTGTGTGTCCATATATTTCATATGTCAGATGCACCTGTTTTGGACTTGCCTGCATGCCTATTTGCAGCTCATTTGTATGCCAGTTTTACATCGTTAAGCTACACTAAACATTCATGCTGTGCATTGCCCAGAGAACATCTGTCTTCCATTTTCAATTGTCTAAAATTTTACCTGAAGTACAACAGCCCAGATATAAACGTCTTTTGGTAAATCAGGTTTTGAGACTGAGACACTTTATTAAGATAAAGTAGAAATGAAAATGTAAATCTTCTGAAAGAATAGCTATAAAAAGCAATTTGAAATCATTTTGAATGCAGATTAGACAACTCCTTTGCTAGGGACAGTGGTAAGAAGAAATCTTCCTATATTCAAATATGTGCAAATATGAAGGCTGAATTCTCAGCTGGAATAAATTGGTGGTAGCTATTCTGTCCGCTCCTTAGCTGGTATGAACTGGGTTCAATGAAGCTGTACCAGTTTATACCACCTGAGGATTTGGCCATTTGTCTTCAAATACATAATGCCATTGGACAGAAAGGAAGTGGCATATCAGTAGGAAGTGTTTAACCGAAATAAAATTCCTACTATAGATTTTATTTTTTTAAAATAGTGATATAATTTATTACCATCAGCCACCCTAACAATGGAACTCTCCTTAGCAATAACGATGTCTATGTGAGAAGTCCTGAGATATCTTTAATAATGATGGGTATCCTTAAAATAGCATCTATCAATCATTTTCCACCACTGAGGTAACAGAGCATCTTATAGAGAGATCTTAACAAAAATAGGTCAATGATCAAATTTCCTACCATCTTCCATTGAAGTAATTGTGGTTATGTTTTAATGGCATAGGTGCAGGGCAGTCAAAGGAATTAAACAATTCAATATTCGTCCCATTGGTAAAAGTATTGTATAAGACCACACAAACCAGCCTCAGTAATGCAGAAGTGGCTTGGTAGTTTTAGCCAAACTGTGCATTTTACTATATCACAGAGCTTTTATATTACCAACACCAAGGAATGGGACTTTCACAGACAGAGGGTGCTAGAAATGCTGATGTAACCAAGTGCTTTGCTGGAAATTTTGCATGATGCTGCCTTCTCACAATAGCTGTGGAGAAACTATATGATAGATGCTGCTGCTGCTAGTCTTGTCTTCAGATAAAATACATATTTTTCTAAATTGTGTAATATAGTGATAAACATTTTAAAGAAAACTGCAAACACAAGGGTTTATACTCTCATTGATGTCTGCATGGAGGTTTTTTGTAGCTCTCATTAGCGTTGATGGGAGTTACCCATATAAATCTCTTCATGCACTGATGAGAGAATAGCCCTCATTGTTTAGTATTCCTGTTTTCTGGACATAACAATGCTTTAAATGGAAATGCAATTCTGTATGGTCTAAAATGCACTAATCTCAACTAAAAGCAAAACTATGCTTTGTGTCACTAATGAGCACTGGAAATACTAAATTGAGACAGATTGGCTGTTTCCTAGAGGGCCCATTAAAATCAATAGGATTTTTGCCATTAACTTCAATGACTGCAGGATTGGGGCCTAATTTAATCTAGTATAATTCACTAGATTTACACATATGCAATATATTGATTATGTATCTGTTTTATACATATCTATTTATATATATATAATATATATGTTTTGTAAAGGAACAGAAGATTTTTGTGCATCTTTAAATATTCTAAAAAAGAAATGACATTTGTATACAGAACTGCACTACTGCTTTAATATTGCTAAGTAAAACAATACTGTGGTTTTGCTATTTTTATTCAGTTACATTTTTCAGTTCAAAAGCATATTGTTTTAAAATATCAGAAAATATTTTTAGTGGTATTAAAGAAACGGTATCCTCCTCTATTAGATTGTACCCATTCTACCCTGCAAATACAAGAATTTTGTAATCTATTTTTTTCCATGTGGTTTGGCTATTTAGATTTTTCTCTTGTAGCACTTAAATTTTACGCTTAGTGCCTGTTCCAAAGTTGACGGAAATCCTTCCACTGACTTGAATGGGCTTTGGAACAGAACTTTAGGCACTTTTTATTCATTCTCTCCCCTGTTTTACACTGATGTATCTAGTGTAAGTGAAATCAGAATCATATCCTGTGATGGTAGAAAACCAGGAACTGTAAGTTTCAGTCTCTTATAGTAAGATCATGTAACGTACCAATCAGTGCTACTTAATGTAACTGACAGACCATTTTATTTGCAAATATTTGAACTGGGAAACACAAATCTGGTGTTTGCATTTTATTTTGGTTTGGATTATTTGATTACATCTGTTAGTAAGAGTAGAAAAGGTTGGTAAAGAATTAGCTTTAATTCAGATGACAATCAAAATTTAAACACCGTAACGATGACCATTAATTTATATGCCAGCATCTTTATTGGTGACAGCTGTTCAAATACTTAGACTGCACATTGTTTTAATTACACAAAACCCACTATCCAGATGCTAACTCTTTATGTTGGCTATATGGGAAAATCTACATGAGCTTGTACAGTAGACTCTTGATTATTCAGGATTGGGTTAACCAGAAAGTGGATTAACCAGGATGTCAAAAAAAAAATAAAATGTGTAAATGGCAGGGCCGGCTCTGGCTTTGTTGCTGCGCCAAGCACAAAAAACCCCAAAACCCCACCAGGGCACAGGGCAGCCAGTGAACCAACACCCCCTCCCGCCAGCAAAGTGTGGCTGGTGAACCAACCCTCCCTCCCCATATTTCCTATGGATGGTGATTATCCAGGATTAATTTTTTCTCTATCATCCTGGATAATCAAGAGTTTACTGTATATTTTAATGAACGGATACTGTCTCTTTAAGAAAAAGGTGTTTATGTTTGTTATTGAAAACATAGAACTTGAACTCTGAAATAAGATAATTTTGACAGCTTGGTGAAGTGGCTATTATACTTTGCCAAGTTGGAGCTCTTTGACTGACTGAATAAGAATAGCATAAGATCATTAATTGTCATCACTTTTATAGCACATAATGTATTGATTATATCTCATAACAAAATAGTAAGGTGTGTTCATTTTTAAATATGTCCCAGTTTGTTTTGTTTTATTTCAGAGAAGCTTTGACTGTTAAATGTGTGTAAGTCTCCAGGAATGTGGCAAGTTGATAAAAACCCAAGCCAAGTCTATCTTCCTTTCAGGGAAAAAAAAACAACAACCTGGAATTGCTTTTTTTGGACATTTGTTTTGCAGCTTTCTACGTCTTAAGGCAGAGAATAGCCAGAATAAGGTGCCAGCCCAAAGGTTAGCTAAACATATTTCTTGAAATAATTTTGGCAAGCCTATGTCTTGGTGGCATGGTCTCAAAATCAGAAGTTTTCATGAGAAGTATAAAGAAACTTTAATAGATATTAAATTTAAAATTTATTTATTTTTATTTATTTTGAGGGTGTGGGAGGAAATTTATAGAGAGATGACTGTTTTATCCACAATCTAATGACTGATGCAAATTTAGTATTCAAATCATTATGGGGCTTTTGTTCAAGGCCCAAGCAATGTTTTTCCTGTCTGGAAATCTAAGGTTCTTTCAGTGCCACATTTACAATCTGATGAATTCAGGAGACCTGATTCTGCTCTCATCTACATCACTGTGAATAAGCAGTAACTCCACTGAAAACAATGGGTGTTAAATTTGTGTAAATCAGATCAGAATCAGATCCTAGTTCTCTAGTGCAATCAAACATGATGGTGATCACACTAACCTGCCTCTATCAGGAATTTTAAATTCAGTGATTACTGAATCTGTGAAAAATTCAGGTAACAAATGTTTCAAAACAAACATTTGTACTGGTAAAGAACACTTATATAAAATATAGTTATGAAGTAACTAAATCCACTTAACATGTAAACTGGAAAATTTGCCCAAAATTAATTAAATACATGATTATTACTTCTTTTTCGGAGGGGAAATTTTCTCTTGGGTTCTAAGGAAAACACTTCAGCATGTGGTTAAACTTAAGTATGTGCTTAGTCCCATTGATTTCAGTGGGGATATTAGTATGTGCTTAAAGTTAAGCATATGCCTAAGTGCTTTGCCCAACAGGGATTAAGGTCTGAATTTACATGTGCATTGTAGGATCTTGCAGATAGCTATAATCAAGCATACAGTTTATTACCACAGATAGTCCCATTGTTTGCTATATATTAACTTGATGTGTAATTGCCACATATGTATATGCAAAGTGAATAGTCCTGATTTACTTGTACAAATGTAGTAGCTATGCATCTAACATTAGAGAGTTACACTTAACTTTAATGTTGACATTGTGCCTCCTGAATGCTATAGGTAAGTGTAAATGGTTTTTGTAAGATGTTTTGAATGAGACTTTAGAAAAAGTATGCATAATATGTAATATTTTATATAATATGTATTAAGGGACCCCGATGGGTGAGGCCAGGGGGCAGAGAGGAGCCCTTGACTGGCTGGCCAGCTGGTTGGCTGAGAGGAGCAAGTGGTGGGCATGGGAGACCCAGTGGGCTGGCAGGGCACAATGCAAGTGGAGCAGGTTGGGGCCCCGTCTGAGCATGGGCCCAGCTCCATGGTGCCACTGGCACCATTGTAAACCCGGTACTGCCTAAAAATTGTATGTTTGTACTTCTAATTCTGTTATTTAGGAAATAACATTATTTTGTAGTGTGTAATTCTATATTGTATGTTATAGTTATAGTATATTGGAAATGTATTTTTTGGGTAAGACCTTATTTTATAATCTAATCTATTGTATAGTAATGTCATCTGCTTGGTTGATTGACAAAATCTTGATTGGTTGATCTTCCATTGTTATTGTTTGCAGTGTTGTAGCAGTGTTGGTCTCAGAATGCAGGCTATCCAGTGGCTCTCAACCTTTCCAGACCACTGTACTCTTCTGGGAGTCTTTGTCTTGCATACTCTCAAGTTTCACTTCACTTTAAAACTACGGGCCTACAAAATCAGACATAAAAATACAAAAATGTCACAGCACACTATTACTGAAAAATTGCTTACCTTCTCATTTTTATCATATAATAATAAAATAAATCAATTGGAATATAAATATTATACTTGCGTTTCAGTGTATAGTATATAAATCAGTATGAAGAAGTCAACGTTTATATGAAATTGTAGCTTTTACTGATTTTGCTAGTACTTTTTATTTAGCCTGTTGTAAAATTAGGCAAATAGCTAGCTGAGATGTACTACTACAGGTGAACTCCGCAATACAGCGATGGTTGGGGTCCAAAAAAATTGACCGTGGTAAACGCAGAGTCGCGGTATTGTGGGGTTCCGCCTCATCAAAGCAGTGTCCGCTGCCACTGTCGGGAGCCACATACACCCCGCGTTATAAGCGAATTCGCGCAATCGCGACGTGTTATTGTGGGGTTCTACTGTAGTTGAGAACCACTGAACTAATCCACTTTAAAACGTCAGTCGAATTAACTTTCCTGAGTGTCCCTGTTTAGACAAACATTAAGAATCAAGTTTAAGATTAGCAGCCATGTTAGTCTGTATCCATAAATAAGATGAGGAAGACTTGTAGCACCTTAGGCCTTGGTTGCACTGGCACTTTATATCGCTATAAAGGCTCCAGGAGCGCTATAACTCCCTACCCGTCCAGACTGGCGAGGCACGTAGAGCGCTATAAACCCACAGTTATACCAGTCCTGGTAATCCTCCCTTCCCAGAGGATTAACAGCTAATGCATATTCATTGATCTGTATTATCGCAAGTGTGAATGGGCATTAACACTCCAAGTGCTACAAGTGATCTCTGGAGACGCCTGGAGCCATTTAAGGCAATTGACGTCTCTTCCCTTTGTTATGAACTTGGCTGGAGAAATGCAGAAGTACGTTTTCAGAGTTTCTCTCTTAACTTGGCAGATAAGCAATGCAAATGTTTACGGAGGGAGCATGTGTGAAATACAAAGCCTGCTAGTCTTCTCTTTCAAAGGACACTTACTGACAGGCTCTCAGAAGGACGAACTCTCCGCATACACACAACATGTTCCCCCTCACCCTCCTCGTTTGAAAAGCACATTGCACCCAGCTGAATGCTGAGATAGCTGCCCATAATGCACCACTCCCCGTGCCACTGCAAGTGCGGCAAATGTGGCCACACTATACTGCTGGTGGGTCTCAGTGTGGACACGCTATAGTGCTATCCCTATAGCTGTATATGAGGACAGATATAACCAAAACTGCTATAAAGCTGTAAGTGTAACCATGCCCCTAGAGACTAACCAGTTTATTTCAGCATAAGCTTTCATGGGCTATAGCCCTCTTCCTCGGATGCATCTGATGAAGTGGGCTATAGCCCACGAAAGCTTATGCTGAAATAAACTGATTAGTCTCTAAGGTGCTACAAGTCTTCCTCATCTTAATTAAGAATCAAATATTCCTTCACTAAAATATATAAACTTTTTCTTGTTTGAGTTTTAACAAAGATAAAAGCCTGATTTTTTGCTCTCTTAGAGTAGTGTAACTCTACTGAATTCGTTTGAGTCATACTGGTGGGCCATATCTGGAGCTGGTGTAAATCATCAGAGATCCAATAATGGAGTTCTGACAACTTACACCAGCTAAGAATATGGCAATAGTGCTTAATATTTTTAAAAGATCTGTTGTTATCTAGAAATATCCTTCTTCAGTGTATGAATCTTCTTTCAAGATCCATTGAAACCTAATGTAAAACCTATTTGCAGATTTTCTGTTTATACTTTATCAGTATATCATACCTCTTTAAGTCTCTCTTTTATTTATTATTAAAATTTACATGAAAATGGGATCTTTGGTTGCCTACCAGTGGTCCACTCATATTGCTCAGCTGAAGACACTGACTCAGTCCTGCTCCCATTAAAGTCACTTTTCCCATTGATTCTAATGGGAGAAAGATTGGTCCCATAGGCCCCGTTGCATCATCATCATCATCACCCTTTTTAGTGGGGCAAAGTGATTGTGATATCACAAACAGATGGTTATGGTGAGCAACTAGAAAGTAGAACTCTAAAGCAACAAAGATCCTGTTTTCATGTAACCGTCCTTGTTAATTTAAAAAAAGAAAAAGGGAACCAAAATGAGAGAATAAATGTGATGCCAGCAGAATTGTTTCTCAGTGGTGTATATATATATATATATATATATATATATATATATATTTTCTATAAGGCCTCAACTGCTCTTTAATCACAACATACTTTCCATCAGTTCCCTAAGTAAGGCACTGCTTTGGTAGGCAGATTAGATAGGCAGATAATTGCCTTGGGAATTTTAGAGAATTCACTTTAAGAATGAATTATGCTTCCTTTAAGGTTTGCTGCATCACAATGGTATGATATTCTTATCTCTCATTTGGTATACATGTTTCAACGTCATCACAACAATAAGCATTTTTAAAGAGGAAAAAAGCTATTTAGTTGAAAGATGTTGACCTAGACTAGGGTGATCAGACATCCTGATATTAGGGGCTTTGTCTTATATAGGCAACTATCCCTCCCAAACCTGTTCAACTCCCTCCCCCTGCCTCCAAGTGTCCCAATTTCTCATACTTCCTATCTGGTCACCCTATCCTGGACTACAAAACAAATAAATTCTATAACTGTATTCTTTTGGGTACTCTTTGGAGGAAAACATCTTGCATTTTACCAACAGTGACCCCTATGCCCTTTTAATAAAGTGTCAACTAAAAAAAACCATTGCTACTCACATGCTCTTTGGGACAGATCTGGCAGCAAGTCAGTTATCAATCTGCCAGGGAAAGCCATCAAGTGTAATGTTCTGTATCAGAAACAAATCTTAAATTGGAAGAATGTTGATCAACGTCTTATTGCCCTCTCTGAAATGGAAGAGAAACTTCACATGCCAGATAATGGTTTTTTTTTTTTCCCCCTTTCCTTTTAAACCAAACCAGTTTCTGGGTGGGTAGAGTACAAGCATTCCTTGTGATTTATGGATGCAGATAGAACAAACCCTTTCTACCCTAAATTGCTTTAATGGGTGCAATTGTGTAAACTGCAAATTCTGTGATCTTTTAATTAGATGGCACGGGAGCAGGGGAACAGATGTAGCAAACAGAGCTGTAAACGGGAGATTGAGTAGGCGTTCTGTTGGAGGAGAAGGGAGGAACAAGTCCCTGGTCCTTAGGGGCAGTGAGCTTTTTATGGATGTTGTGTGTCTTTTCTGGTTTGCGTACGTTTTTTGCCTTGTTCAGTTTGTAGAAGTTGATAGGAGGCAATGTGCTGTGAGAGAAGCAGAGTCTTGACTGAGGGTGGGGCTTCCCTGATTAGAGGGCCTATAAAGGCAACCAAACAGTCTACCAGCAGCATAGGTGCAGCAAATAAAGCTGTGAACAAGGGAGTAGGTAAGCAGAGTTTGGGCTTGGGGTGCAGTGGTCTTGTTTTGTTTTGGTGTGTGTTTGTCTGTATGAAATGTCGTTTGATGGAGAAGGTCTGAGGCTTGAAACTGCAGGTAGAAATTATGGTTGCTCGAACTCCTTCGAAACTCAGATGATGGAGTAGAGGCAAGAGAAGGCTGAAGGGAAAAGTCAAGACCTGCAGATGCAAGCTGGACTGAAAAACGAGGAGAGGAGACTCCTGGGTGAGGAAAGTGGTTAATGGTAGCATGTGACTACAAGAACCAGGCAGGGAAAAAGACCGAATAGTGAAGGAGAAATGGAGCTCAGGAACAGGTTTGCTGAGTTGGAAAATGAAGGAGAAGCACATCAGGCTGTAACTGAAGGAAGAGAGGGCAAGGAAGAAGAGAAGAACGGATAGTCCTGTAAGAAGAGAAGAGCTGATGGAGATACCCAGAGTTCAGATCCCAAGAGGACACAGGATGACTTGCAGAAGATTGCAAGGGAAAATAAGAGGACTCAGACAGAAAATCATGCCATCACCAGAAAAAGGCAGGTCTACGTGATTGGGGACTCCCTATTAAGAGCAGACAGGCTTGTCACTAGAGCTGATCTGGAGAACAAAAGAGGGTGTTGTCTGCTAGGAGCTAAGATATAGGATATGGACCTCAGGCTGAAGAGGATCCTAATGGGAATAGGAAAGAATTTATTGATTGACTTAATGTGGGAACAAATGACCCACAGCTAGATTCTCGCTGGAACATATCAAGGGAGACTATGCCAGATTAGAGAAGACAATTGAAGGAAATGGAGGCACAGGTGATCTTCAGTGAGATTCTGCCTGTCCTTGGAGGAAGGATCATGGTGATATTGGCATTAGAATGACTGTACCCATTCAGGAACAAATGTGGGTGAAGCCAAGCAGCAACAGTTAAGATGTTTGTACACCAGTGCAGGGAGCCTGGGTAACAAAATGGAGGAACTAGAACTACTGGTGCAGGAAGTGAAACCAGGTATTATACTGATAACAGAAACATGGTAGAATAGTAGCCATGACTGGAGTACAGGTATTGAAAGCTATGCACTATTCAGGAAAGATGAAAATAAAGGCAAAAGTGGTTGAGTAGCATTGCATATAAATTATACGGTAGGCTGTAAAAAAATTAGAAGTGAGTGAATGGATTAGAGAATCTGGACCAAAATCACTTTGGGGAAAAATACTACTAGAGGTTACTCTGATACAGTGCTTGGAGGTGAGTTACAGACCACTAGGGTCTGATTTGGATATGCATAGAGACTTCTTGGGGCCACCTGAGCAGCTCTGGCAGCCCCTGGGCCAGCCACATCAGCCGCTGCTGGGGCAATCTTGGGCCATCATGCCTCCATCCCCAAGCAGTGGCAGGAGTTTGGGTGTGGGGGTTGGGGCATGGCTTACCTTGGAGGGAATGCTCCCTGGAAGCAGTGACATCCCTTGGCTCTTAGACGGAGGCATTGCCTGGGGGCTCTGCGCATTTCCTCTGCTTGCAGGTATCATCCCCCGCAGCTCCCATTGGCTATGGTTCCTGGCCAATTGGACCTGAAGAGCTGGCGCTCAGTGCGAAGCCAGACACAGATGTCACTGGCCACGCCTTCACCTAGGAACATAGGGAAGGAGGTGTCTGTTGCTTCCGGGGAGGTGTGGAGCCAAGTAGGGAGCCTGGCAGTCCCACCAAGCCCCCCCCCCCCCCCCAAGCCGGCCCCCCCCGCACCAGAAGGGGTTCTGGTCCATGCACCCCTGCCCCTGTCCAGCACCCACAGTGCCCGTAGGCCATGCCCCGACCTGAAGATTTAGTTAGGGGTATATAATCATGGACAGATCATAGGGTGTGAATTTTTATTTACTGCCCATGATCTGTCCATGACTTATTAAAATTACTCCTTGTCCAAAACGTAGCATTAATTGTGAGTTAATTCAGTTTAAACTAAATGGAAGGATAAACAAAAATAGATCTGCAACAAGAGTCCTTGATTTTAAAAGAGCAAACTTTAAAAAATGAAGGGAATTAATTAGGGAAGTGGACTGGACTGAAGAACTCAAGAATCTGAATGTGGAGGAGGCTTGGAATTACTTTAAGTCGAAGCTGCAGAAGCTATCTGAAGCCTGCATCCCAAGCAAGGAGAAAAAAATCATAGGGAAGGTTCTATTGCCATATAAATAGGAAGAAAACAAACCTAGTCGTCCCATTAAGCACTGAGGAATGAGGATAATCTAGGCATGGTCCAACACCTAAACAAATACTTTGCCTCAGTTTTTAATGAGGCTAATGAAGAACTTGGGTATAGTGACTGAAGTCCAAGACCTCCCTGGTAGCATTCTCTGAAATGCTTCCAGTTCCATGTGTTCCAAAGTAAAAGCACAGTGAGAGACAAAATGGCATCCTTTAAATAGTGGAAGTTGAATTCTAGTGAGGAAAATATAAAGGAGCATAATCTCTGGAAAATGTGACAGAGTCCTGTGGCACCTTAAAGACTAACTAAGTCTTTTAGTTAGTCTTTAAGGTGCCACAGGACTCTGTCACTTCTGCAATTCCAGACTAACACGGCTACCCCTCTGACTCTGGAAAATGAAGTGTAAAAATATAATTAGGAAGTCCAAAGGAGAATTTGAAGAACAACTTGCCAAAGACTCAAAAGTAATAGCAATTTTTGAAAAAAGTACGTCACAAGCAGGAAACCTGCTAAAAAACCAGTGGGGCTAATGGATGGTTGAGATGCTAAAGGAGCTCTCAACGACGATAAGGCCATTGTGGAGAAACTAAATGAATTCTGTGCATTGGTCTTTAGGACTAAGGATATGAGAGAGATTCCCAAACCTGAGCCATTCTTTTTAGGTGACAAATCTGAGGAACTGTCCCAGATTGAAGTGTCATTAGAAGAGGTTTTGCAACAAATTGATAAACTAAACAGTAATAAGTCACCAGGACCAGATGATATTTGCCCAAGAGTTCTGAAGGAACTCAAATGTGAAATTGCAGAACTACTAACTGTAGTCTGTACTCTATCATTTAAATGAGCTTCTATACCAGATGACTTGAGGATAGCCAATGTGATGCCAATTTTTAAAAAGGGCTCCAGAGGTGACCCTGGCAATTACAAGGAAGTAAGCCTGACTTCGGTACTGGGAAACTGGTTGAAACATTTATAGTAAAGAACAAAAATTGTCAGACATATAGATGAACATAATTTGTTGGGGAAAAGTCAACATGGTTTTTGTAAAGGGAAATCATGCCTCACCAGTCTACCAGGATTCTTTGAGGGTGTCAACAAGCATGTGGACAAGGGGGATCCAATGGATATAATGTATTTAGATTTTCAGAAAGCATTTGGCAAGGTCCCTCACCAAAGTCTCTTAAGCAAAGTAAGCTGTCATGGAATAAGAGGGAAGGGTCCTCTCAAGGATTGGTAACTGATTAAAAGGCAGGACTGTTAATTTTACCTCAGTTGTAGAGAAAGTCTTGGAACAAATTTTGAAAGAGAAAGTACTTAAGGACATAGAAGTGAATGGTAATTTTGGAAAAAATACAATATGGTTTTACAAAAGGTAGATCATACCAGACCAACCTCATCTCCTGCTTCGAGAATATAACTGATTTTTTAGACAAAGGAAATGCAGTAGATCTGATCTACCTGGATTTTAGTAAGGCATTTGATACAGTTCAGCATAGGAAATTATTAGTTAAATTGGAGAAGATGGGGATTAATATGAGAATTGAAAGGTGGATAAGGAACTGATTAAAGAGATGACTACAACAGGTCATACTGAAAGGTGAACTGTGAGGCTGATGGGAGGTCGCTAGTCAAGAGTGTGTTCCTCAGGCATCAGTCTTGCTACCAGTCTTATTTAACATTTTTATTACTGACTTTGGCACAAAAAGTGAGTATGCGCTAATAAAATTTGTAGATGACATGAAGTTGGGAGGTATTGCTAATACAGAGGAGGACCAGAATATCATACAAGAAGATCTGGATGACTTTATAAACTGGAGGAATAGAAATGGGATGATATTTAATACTGCAAGGGAATGCATTTAGGGACTAGCAACAATACTTTTTGCTATAAGCTGGGGACTTGTCAGTTAGAAGCTACAGAGGAAGAGAGAGACCTGGGTTTATTGGTGGATCATAGGATGACTATGAGCTATCAATGTGGTGCAGATGTGAAAAAGTCCTAGGATGCATCAGGCAAGATGTTTCCAGGAGAGACAGGGAAATGTTAGTACCATTACACAGGGCACTGATGAAACCTTCTCTGGAATACTGTGTACAGTTCTGGTCTCATGTTTAAGAAAGATGAATTCAAACTGGAACAGGTGCAAAGAAGAGCTACTAAGATTATTCGAAGAATGGAAAACCTGCCTTACGAGCGGAGACTCAAAGAGCATGGCTTGTTTAGCCTAACCAAAAGAAGGCTGAGGGGAGATATGATTGCACTCTATAAAAACATCAGAGGGATAAATGCAAGAGGGAGACGAGTTATTTAAGTTACTTGCCAATGTGACACAAGAACAAATGGATATAAACTGGCCATCAACACGTTTAGGCACGCAATTAGACAAAGGTTTCTAATAATCAGAGGAATGAAGTTCTGAAGTCTCCTTCCAGGGGGAGTGGTAGGATCAAAAAAACCTAACTGACTTCAAAACCGAGCTTGATAAGTTTATGGAGTAGATGCTATGATGGGACTACCTACGATGGCATGTGGCCCATCAGCAACTGCCAGTAGCAAAAATCCTCAGTGGCCGGAGATAGGACACTAGATGGGGAGGGCTCTGAGTTACTACAGAGAATTCTTTCCCAAGTGTCTGCCTTGTGGGTCTTGCCCACATGCTCTGGGTCGTCTAACTCAGTGGTCTTCAAACCCTGAGGGTGCGCGAGCCCCCAGCGCCGCCGCCGATCCCGCATGGGAGACCACCGAACTCCCACATGGGCTATTTTTGTCCCGCTGAAATGCCGCCACCGAAAATGGAAGCTTCTGCTTTCTGTGGCAGCACTTTGGCGGACATACCCCGGGGGGCCGTGAGTGGCCACTGGACTGCGATAAGGGGCCACGGCCGGAAAAGTTTGGAGACCCCTGAACTGATTGCCATATTTGTGGTTGGCAGTGAATCTTCCCCCTGCTCAGATTGGCTGAGACCCTTTTGAAGAGATGGGAGTGGCTTTCCTCTGCAGCATAGGGCACAGGTCATTTGCAGATCTAAATGGTAAATTCTCTGTAACTTAACATATTTTAAAGCTTGATTTGAGGACTTCAGTAACTCAGCCAGAGGTTAAGAGTCTATTTCAGGAGGGGGTAAGGCTCTGTGGTTTGCAAGGTGCAGGGGTTCAGACTAGATGATCACTATGGTCCCTTCTAGCCTTAAAGTCTATAAAATGGGGAAGATCTTTGGCTGGTCAGAGATTTTTTTTCATTAGCTCTTAGAGAACTAATAGTAAATATTTTTTTCTATTCAATAGCTTGGACTAGAGTGGAAGCTAGAAAGCTAGATTTATGGGGTCTATATGACAAATTTATATTAATTAAGATCCTTAATATGTTCAACTTTATGATGCAAGTTACTGTCTGGTTAATTAAGATGACAACTGACTAGTTCATTATTTGGCAAATTCTAAATGGCATTAATATTCTACAAAATCAGTTGAAACATATGGAATCAATATATCATAAAATATAACATCCCAGTTTTACTATCCTCTGGTTTCTTGTCTACTTTGTGTCCATTTTGCTTAGACTGTAAACTTGTCAGGGCAGGGATTGTCTGCATTTTATGTCCTGTACAGTGCTAAACGTCAAGACACATAATAAATATTCACCAAAATACCATGAGACTGGAATAAATACTTTCTGTAAGGGAACAGTTTTCACTTTTTAAGGCGTTAAAAAGGCACTGTGTTTAATAATAAAAAAGCTTGATGTAGGGTCCTCTTCTAATTCTTTGAGCTGTAAAATGTTTTCCAGAGTTGTAATGATTCTTAGCAATCTAAAAATAATCATATTAGCATGAAGTGGATCCTGTGTAAGTAAAAATAAATTGGTAGACCTAGTTTTTCCCAGTTTCTTTCCAGAGTATTATCGCTTTGCTGTACACTGAATGAGGCAGAAATCATGTGGAAAAAACAGCATGCAGTTGTGTAATTAAAGATTGTATCACAATGCATGTACGCCAGTGGGCTATATTAAGGTTGCTAATGCTTAATTGTGGCATCTCCTGACTTTTCGGCGCTTGCCTTTACAACTTTAATGTTCTTTTAATGAGTTTTGTATGGAATTCCCTAGGGGGTTTTTTTGTGTTTGTTTTTTTTGTTAAAAAAAACTAAACTGAAAAAAAACAGAAATGCCATCAAGTGGAATCACATTGATAACCATTTATCACAGTGTTCACATTGATATCCAAATGATTCATTAGCAGGGTTGGAACCTTTTAGATCCATCATATGGATCTCTGCCACTTAAGCTAACAGAGTGACGGATAACATTAATAGGTTATCTCTCGGTATTTGGGCCAGCCACTAACAGGAGATGAAGTGCACACTTTGCCAGTGAGCTGCAGAGTAGTAGCAGATAGTAGCAGAATGCTGAGACTCTGGGAATCCTGAGTTCTGTTCTGAATTCTGTGGAGAGTATTCTGTGAAGAGTGTTCTCTACTAGTTATAAACCCATCTGCTCCCATGCACCCCAACCCCTACTCATTCTGTCCCTGGCTCCTCCAGTCTGCCCTCATTTTAATCTCTGCTCCACCTACTCTAATCCTTTCCTAAGTTTTACCCTCCCAATTCCCTCCCAGTTCCCAGTCTCCTGCTGGTCCTAGTGACTTCTTGTTCCAGTGACTGTCCCAGTGTTTTTGAATGACAGATTGCAAGCTTGGACCTGGTTCTGCTACAGCTATTTAGCCAAGTAGTGTCATTGAACTAAATGGAACTTCTTGTGCATATAAAGATTACTCATATGAGTAAAGCACACAGGATTGCACTGGTGAGCTGTCCCTTCATGGATTCACTTTCTGGAAGCAGAGATCCCAGCTCCAGAGACAAATCCCCTTTGTAAAAGACCATCCTGTATCCAACAAACTCTGGAAGGAGCCTCATTCATTTCTCAGAATAGGGAAGGTCATGGTGACACACAGCCATTTTTGAGTGTCAGGATAAAGAAATACCATTGTTTAAACAACTAGCGGGAGGGGGAAAATCTGTGGATACTTGGAACTGCATTGTTGCTTGTCTGTTACTGAACTGATAACTCATTGATGTTGACACTCCTACTTCCTATTCAGTTTGGGCATATTCTAATAACAAACTGAATGACATGCATCACAGAGTACATCAGGAAGGCCATGAGTCTGTTTGCTGATCAGATACTCGTGGGCGGCTCCAGGCACCAGCGCAGCAAGCACGTGCCTGGGGTGCCAAGCCGTGGTGGGGCAGCCAGACAGTCACTTTCAGGGTGGCAGTCAGACCGCTTTCGGCAGCAGTCAGATAATCTTCGGCAGGGGTTCGTCACTCCCGCAGATTCGGTGGCATTTCAGCGGCGGGTAAACTGAAGCCGCGGGAACTGCGGATATCCTGCAGGCGTGCCGCCGAAGACTGAGTGACTGCTGCTCTTGGGGGGGCAAAAATCATAGAGCTGCCCCTGCAGATACTACATAATCTGGAGTATCCAAAAAGTTGAGCATTATGTCCCATAACCCCTGAAGATAATGCTCATTATCAATCAGTCTCCTGATGTGTATTTGTTTTTTATTGTTGAAAATACACTTTGTGTGCATTGTGGTGTTAAAATGTGAAGTGATGTCCAAAGACTAAGTATTAGTGTATTTGTGCTGCTTTCATTAAAGTCATATATGATTGTTAATTAGATCATAACAATAATATATGTTGTTCTATTTGCAGCTATATGTCAGCCTAGATGCAAACATGGTGAATGTATTGGACCAAACAAATGCAAATGTCTCCCAGGGTATACCGGAAAAACCTGCAACCAAGGTAAGAAAGCAAATCTTTTAAATAAATAAATAAATACATAATCCTGTACATGATACTACAGAAGAATTTTTATCTTAAAAAATTAAATAATGTTATGCGTAGCTGCTTCAAGTTTCTGCATATTCATAAACAATTTACTGAATATACCTGTATAGCATTCATAAAGGGAATGTGCTGTATATCATGCACTTGCAGAATAACGGACTTCCATCTAGTAAGTCTTTTACAGATGTAATGTATAATGATGATAAGGGTTTTCTTAGCACTTGAGTCCAATGGTCTACGGGTATTTAATTAAAGTCCCTTTAATTTAGGCTGCTTTATACCACATCACTAGTTGATCAGAGAAAACCAATTTGGTGTGTTAGCACAAACTTAGATAATTTCTTATACGTTTCTAAAGTAGTAAACAATATGATGATTAACATTGATATTATAATATCTATAGAGTCTGCCAAATCAAGGAGTTAACAATAATACAACATTAAATTGATTAACTACTAACAAAAAAATGTAAGAAGAAGAACTGGTCAAGTTATTGCATTTGCACAACCAGTAATCAAATCAAAAAGCTAACACAACACAAATGACTAAATAACTTTTTAAATCTTTCTACTCCTATGCATTTATGTAGCAGTTTATATTTTCTCTTGTGGAAATACTGGTTAAGGGTTAAATCTTTGTGTCCCAAATAACTCCTAGAAATCTGGGGTGAGATTTGCTTCCAGCCAAGGTTAATCAATACCCAGTGGTAACATATGCTATGGGTTAAAACACGTGTTATTACTATTAATGACCTCTGTGATGGGACCCCCCGGGTGCAGTCTGAGACTTTGGGACTGCTGTGCCCCCGTGAACTCTCTCCAGCCTATGCTGTGTCTCACAATGCCTTGCTATTGACCAGCAGCAAACCCCTTCAGGTGCTGTTATCACTCAGCACAACCGCATGTGGAGATCCACACCTAGCTAGATTACATGAATGCTCCCAGAGCCCCTTACGATGAGCAGTGCAAATTTTTAATTGGTGTACCACATCATCAATGGAAAGTGGATACACTCTAGTCTTTTTGCCAAACCTGAGCAGATTTACCACACATTTTAGGGAAGCTCACTGGTAAAGATAAACAGTTAAATTTATTGGCTACAAAAGAGAGATTTTAAATGTCTATAAGTGTTAGGCAAAAAGTTAGTTAGTTCCAAAAGAGAAAAAATATAAGCACTCAGTCTAAACTCTCAACCCTATTCGACTGGGCATAACCAGACTAAGCAGTTTTTCTTACCCCAGTGGATATTGCAGTCCTTAATATACAGATTTGTCCCTTAAATCTGGGCCAGTCTCCTCTGTTGAAATCTTCAGTCTTCTCAGTGTCTTTGTTGCTTGCAGCATAGGTGAGGGCAGGAAAAAGGCCAAGCATGGGGCCCCTGTGTTCTGTTTTATACCCTCAGTCCCATGTGCTTGTAGAACACAAGTCCAGGCATGTCTTATGGGCATTGCTGAGTCCGCAGACAAGGCTGAACAATTTCCCTGGTGTGGCCTCATGCAGGTGAGTCACTGAATTGTAAATTCCTTGCTGGACAATGGCTGTTGATGAGTTGTTTGACACCCTGCCCAGGTGTTGGTTACTTTCCTTGCTGTTGTCTACGGGGGGCTAATATCTGCCTGATTCCCCAACTGACAGCATGTTTTAGTGACAACCATACAACACAATTCTCATAAATTCATATGCATTAATGACATACATATGTGGATAGAAAAATGATTTTCAGCAGATCATAACCTTCCCCCTGATACCGCACACGGCCTGCTTTATATGCAAGATCACAACAATAAATAAATGAGGAATACGGGGGTTGCAGAGTTCTCCCCCGAGGTACAAAATGCCACAGTCTCACCCATGCATCTCTGCCTAAAAAAGCTAGGACAGTATTTTTTTCTGGCAGGCATCCCTGCACGGGTGTTCAAATGTCCTGTTCAGGAGATAGAAATAATAAGGCTACTTAGAAAAATAAGTGTGTGCTCTTTAGCTTGTGTGTCTTTGAAGCTTCAGAATCACTTAGAAACTGCAGTTTGGGGAACCAAGGAACGACTTTTGTCTCAGGTACCATCATGATAGTGGACATCATTCTTGGGTTAGCTGGCTGGTCTGAATGTCTGTCTTTGCTTTTCTTTCCTTCCGGTGTTGTGATGCTCTCTAGAATAGCACACTTTTTCCTTGTTTGCCTGGTCCTTTGTGGGGTGAAACTCACGCTAGTATTGTCCCACTGGACTTCCAGTTGTGACCTTCTGACTGAATTGGGGGATCTGCTTTGTCTGATTCAGATTAGGCAATGCCAGTATGAATCTTAGTCCCCCCACTTTGGGGGTTCTCCCTTTAGGATACTGTTTCTTAGTTACATCCACAGTCTGTGCTTTTCCACAATGAGCAACATTGAGGGAATAAGCAGATGAAAACTCTATCAAGATGATTTCACCCTCCTGTATTTAGGTGAACAGCTGAGACTCTTCAGTGGCCCCTTGGCTTTTGTCTTCCTGGTCATAACGTCCTTTGACTTACAAAAGCACAAAAGTAGTTCCTTACCCATCCACGCATCCCAGCTTATGCTTCCTGAAAACGGGCAAGGCCTCATAAACAAAATAAATATGTACTGAACAGTTGTCGTCTCAGGGATACTGGATGAAAGGTTATGTCAAGGCTTATTTCTATCAAGGCTGAGAGTCAAGCTGCTTTAGAGCTACTTATTAAATCCATTAACATTAAATTGATTATATATTTAATAAGTTTAAGTATTTACTTGATGTCTACAAGATTGCATGTCCACACTACTCTGATGCTGTGATCTGAAATGGCAGTCACTGGCATCATTAGTGTTTTGAAGCAGGAGAAGCAATTTAGACAACATCTATTAAAAGTAGAATAGAACTTTCTCTCTCTCTCTCTCTCTCTCTCTCTTTCTATCTCTCTCTCCAATCTAACTTTCCCTATTTTAAAGATGTTTTAAATTTCTATAATTTAAAAATGTTGAGGCCATGTCTCTAAAGTCCTGCAGTCATTCTGTGATTTCAGTTGACGTTTTTCACAGGTAAAGGCCTAGTTTAGGAAAGCATTTAAGTATGTGGGTAAACTGAATTGAAGTCAATGGGATCTGTCACCTCTGTGACATACCAGGGTACAAGCCTGACTGACAAGTAGCTGTCTCACTCCTCCTCTGTAATCAGGGGTATCCTTTAAAATGACAGTCTCCATCATGAACACACACCCAGCTATGCCTTTGTCTCTGCTGCAGCCAGCCAGCCACATCTTGGCTCTCACCAGCCTTAAAAACTACCACAGGATTACCCCAATCTCATATTTGCCCCCAGAAATGTATGTCCTGTACTGTACAGCCCTCCTCTGCACAGTGCAACTATATGGAGTCCATTATTCCTTTAAGGGAGTAATATAAACACAACTTGTTGCCCCAAATGGAGTTACTTAGACACTTCATTTTGAACATAGTTGATTAGATAAAACAATAAAATAGGTTTATTTACTACAAAGAGATTTTAAGTGAGTACAAGTAATAAGACATTAAAGTCAGAAATGGTTGCAAGAAAACTAAAGATAATGTGTTTACTGGTGCCTAACTTAATGAAATGTATTAGATTCAAGCAAAGTGTGTCACCATAGCAGATTACCGACCAGACTCTCAGATCAAGACCTTTTCCTCAGAGTCCAACCATTGCTTTGTCTCTTCAGGCACAATGAACGTGATGGAATGAGAGAGGGGGGAATGAGTATGTTGGTTGTTTGTCCCTCATGTTTATAGTCTCAGTCCCCTGCTTGAAAAACATTTCTAGTTGAGAACTAGGAGCCAAAGAATCTATGTGGAAGGATAGTCCCTTCTGTTTTTCCTTTATCTTCTCTTCTTGCTTGTTGACTCTGTTTACTGCTTAAATGCAAAATAAGCAGAGCACACATTCCTTTGTGCAGGACAGACCTGTGAGGTTTGGAACATGTGTTAATAACATCATCCAGGGAAATCTTATAACTTCACATAGAATGTTGCCACACACATTTTACCAGGACAGTACTAACCAGCAAATTATGAGTTTGCAAATGACATCTTACAAGGCATACTTTGTGTGAAGATCATCAGAATAGTGTACAGGATGTGAATACAGGCGTGTTTTTTGTCATAAACTCCTTAAAGTAAAGTACATACTTATGTGCTTTACTGAATCAGGTCCAAAAGAGCTAGTGCCTCGTCCTTTACAGAGGCAGTGAGGTAATTCAGGCACCAAGCTTAAGTTATGATAATGAAATAGTTTTTTATTTTACTGAAAAATTTTAATGCATGTTTTTAATTGAAATAGTCTCTCCTGCAGTGTTGTTAACCCAAAACTATCTAGAACACCCCACACAATTCCTAATTATAAGCTGTAGTTTTAAGTGTCTTCCAGTGGTGTAACTGACCTCCAAAAATCCAAAGTGATTTATATAGCACAGAACATGATATACAATTATAATACAGGACTTTTATTAACTTGTGAAGGCTAAGGCATGTGTGTATGCAGTAATATGTTTTAAAGACTGTCACAGTCATCGTCAGTAATGGTCTAAAATTATAGAAAAATCTTTAACTTTTTTTTTATGAAAAAGCAGATGAGGTTGTTGTAGGAAACACTGACAATATCAGAGCCAGGCTGTTACTCAGAATTGTATTCTCTGATGTTTACTAATCCTTCTATGGCACACTCATTTCTAAATACATTTTTCTTTTAAACTATATATTTTTTCAGATTTGCTAATCCTTTCCTGAAAGACTTCTTTGGAAATAAATGCTGTGTGGTGTTCCCCCCACCCTTCCCTCTCCCGCCCCTTATTTCTGCTCTTATTTCCCCTCTTTAGTATCATCTTTACATTTCACTCTGGTCCAACACTCATAAGGATGGCATGCTGTGATTTTACTATTCTGAGTATGCTATCTTGATTACTTTAGGGCTTTACCTAGAGAGTGTTTAGTACAGTTTTAGATGCACAATAACATATATTAGCTTTACAGTATCAGATGTATGGTGCATAAACCACCTCAGGCTTCAATGTTCTGAGTTAAAACAGCGTTGGACCTGAGAAACCTCCCAGAAACCCAGAGTGCTAGATGAAGTATGACAGATGGTTTGGTGGGTGGCCCTCTTGTCTCTTAGAGCTGGTCTTCACTGGGAGGGGGGAATCAACTGAAGATACGCAACTTCAGCTACGTGAATCACATAGCTGAAGTCAGTGTACCTTCAGCCGACTTACCTGCTGTCCTCATGGCAAGCTGGAGGTACGGAGCCAACGGAGGCGCCGCTAGCGATCAATTTCTCGTGTCTTAACGAGATGCGAGAAATCGATTGCTGAAAGATCAATCGCTACCCGCTGATCTGGCGGGTAGTGAAGACCTACCCTTAGTCTGTATTGAGCCAGTGTTCCAACGTGGTAACACATGGTATCTGTTACTAGAAGTGATGTGTAGGGTTTTCAAAAGTGCATAAGCAACTTACATGCCGAAGTCCCATTGTCCTCCTAAGTCATTTGGCACTTAAGAAAATCCTACTTGATGTCTTTTGGCTGAATTGTAAACTGAAGCCCTGTTCACGGCACTTTTCAAATCACAAGATTAGGATCGTTAACACAGTGTCCTAATCAGATTGCAATTTGAGTGATTGCGTTTTGCCTGAATAAAACAATTCTCCTTCTGTTTCCATTGAAAATGTTTCAATTTCCATCCTACAATATAAGCATTATTGTGTATTGTTGCTGGCATAGACTGTCTGATGCACTCATCTGCAGGGAAAATATATATATTTCCAGGGTATAAACCACTTTTGGATTTTTCTGGATGAAAGTCAGTATATGAATGCAAGGTGTTACTGCTGTTATTAGACATTATATTTAATCTATTTAGGACCCTCTTACCTCTTGTGAACCGAGTAAAGGATCACCTGAAATCTCATAATGTGACGCTGAACTTCAACTGACTGGTTACATCTGAAAGTCAATCACTCTTCCCCAGGGCACTGGAGTATAACCTTTAACTCCTCCTTTAGTTCATCAACACTAAATTACAGTTGGCTGGCACCTTTGTATGAGTGTGTTACTAGGAGGTTAAATTCAGTTGGTAGCTAAATTGCAATACCCTTGTACTAGCGGTAACAGAGTACTCCGCATTTTTGTGTAAAAATCTTATTTTGTGACCTTCACACTTCAGTTTTGGTTTTTCAACCTCATTTTGCAGTTTGGGTCAGCGTTTGAGATAGATGGTAGCTGGAGATAATTAAAAAAGGAATGCTGAAAATTTTAAAAAAGTTTACCAGGTTTGTAAGCTAGTTGTAAAACAACCAGCATTTTTTGCAAAACATATTTTCAAAAATTGCAACTAGCTTTATAGTGGTAACTGTTTCCATGGCCTAATACATGTTGTGTTTGCTACTTAGTGAACTGATATGTAGCACAAGTAATTAAAGACTCACAGATTTGTGTTAGCAATATAAAATGTTTGCAAAGTTTTCTGTGAAAAGTGATGTATTACAGTAGACAAAGGATAATTTTCTATATAAAATTAAAGAAATACAATAGCATGTGGTTTTCTGAATGCTATTGTTCCAGGACCAGCTTACAAACATAATGTACGTCTCTTTTTTTAATGCAGTTGGTAGAGTCTGCATTGATCGTTTTTGACATAATAAAGTAATACACCATTACAAGGGTTTGGCCTTTTGACTATTATTATGCCTTTTCCCCCTTCGTGAAGCTGAGTACCTGTATACAAGCCCAACTGATCGGCACAGTGAACCACCTCAATTTCGCCCCCTGGATCATCATGCAGCACATGTGCCTTCAAGGGGTGAGAAAGTCCCTTTATTTCAGGTGGTGTGCTCCTTCCACCTGCATGGCTTTATACGATAATAAAAAGTTCTTGCAAATGTACGATGAATTAATGGCTGCCCTGTGAAAGCCAGGCCTGCATTATCATTGGCATGCAAAGCAAATATGCAGTTACACTTCCTTGATGCTGTTATTGCTATATGCCTGTATTCTGAAAAGATTTGACTCTTGATAATCTATTTAACTTCCTATTGTTGTTTTCTACTTTGTTCTTTCAGGATCTGCGCTGCTTTTTCTAAATTCCTTTCTATTCTAGCATAGCTGTCACTGTAGCTATGCTGCTATAACTCCATAGTGTAGACATAACCTAGAGTTTTTCTATAAATATAGGAATCCCGCATCCCCAAACATAAGCATTCTTTCGTTGACATAGCTCCATACACTGGAGGCTAGACTGGCACCACTCTGGTGCTCGGGGTAAAAGCTTTTAAGGGTAGATCAGGTGTAAACCAAGAGCAATAGAAATTGTTTATCAGGTTCAGGTGAAGATAACAGTATGGTTTATTTTCCAACTTTGTTTCAGAGAAAGACCATTGTTAACTTCTGAGTTTGGCTATTATTGTATTGTCTATTAGACAAATGGTATGATTGAATAGATCATGTCTGAGGGTGTGCAAATCTGCTCTCTCTCTCTCTAAGTGAAACTGTTGACTTAGGGAAAATGAAAACTGATCTATTTTTATGTATAGGTGATGAAGGCTTGAATATTTTATCAATGGCTTCCTGTTTTAGCTTAATCTAAGTAAATTCAATACTGAATATTTGACCTGTAATTGTTTTTTCCTGGTCCAAGTTAGAAGGTAGAAACAAAAGTGTGAATGTCATACAAAGGAATGCTAGGCCTTTGTTGGGACTTTGTGAAGGGGCTAATTAAAGAAAACTAAGTACAGACTACAGCATAATCTTGGGGAAAGAAACATGCCTGCGTACAGAAAATCAATCTTTATCCAAGATATCCAATCTTTATCCTCAGAGCAATGCCCCTACACTAGTTAAACAAGTCACACCCCGATTTACCGTACACCACCAGTTGTCCTTCCACTGTATTTACATTTTTCATCTCTCTCCTTTTGAAATGGAATATTTATGCTCAGCAGCCTGCGCTTATATTCTGGACCTGCTTTCACAAGCTCCTCTAATACCCAACCTGCTTTTACATTTAGCACTTTTCAATATGTTACTTGCAACTAAGAATGCTATTTTTGTATTCACTGTATAATTATAGCATTTAAGTTTAAGTGGTTTAATGGTAAAATTGTCTAGTTTGGAATAATGAATGAAGATCTCACAGCATAATGGGACTTGTTAAACGCCTCATTTGATGTTGATACACCTTGTATTTTTAATTCCATTATAGATTTCTTAGGGAACAAAAAGAGGAGTGATGTTAGATTACAATAAAAATAATGTATAAGTTTATTTATGGAACGTTATGATTTTAAAACCTTTTACCTTTCAATCTTTTAGAGGAAAATTCTGCTGTTTCCTTTTTTTTCCTTTTGATGGAGGAGTATTTATTCTAAGTGAGCTACATCATAGATATTGTTTGAAATGCCAAATTGATATCTCTAGATAAGTAACCTGACCGTTCTTAAAACCACCATATGTTTGTAGTATATTCAGCATTTTGCTATAGATGACCCTTTAACTGCTAACATTAGCCTGAACCTGTTTAAGAATAACATGACCAATAAACAGTAAACAATAAAAATATAAAGCATCTGAAGATGATGGAGAATGCTAATAGCGGGAATGTTTCTGAGCTGTAAACAGATGCCAGAGAACAGGGATGCAGTATGTATGCACACTGGCTGATCCATTTTTTCTCTTGCCCATATACAGAATACCCATAAATTTTTGAGGAGGACATGCTGTTGCACCTAGTCTGAGTGTGGAGCTATATAAAGAGAACCATCATTGTGTTAATAAAAGATTTTATGAAGAACCAAATGAACTTCCCAGTGACCGTTCACCTAGGAAATTGAATATTACATGCAGTGGTGTACAGAGTATATGCCTACTTAAAATGAAATTGGTAAAGAAGTCACAGCAGTGTTTGGCATAGAGGGGTTGAAAATGCCACACCTGGGAAAATACAATTGGACAGTACATCTGTTAATAAAGCCACAGAGCAGCACATTGTAACATTTTAGCCTATTTTGAAAGCACTGGCTTTACAGTCAGGTAGTCAAGGTGATGACAAACACTTTCTTTCTCACGTAATAGTGGGAGATTTTGTAGCAAGAGTTCAGATTAAAGGACTAACAACAAACTCTCTCTCTATAGCAAAGCACAAAGGCAGAGGGGAAAGACATTTTTAAATCTAATGGAGCTGTATGAAAGGTCTTACTTTGGTTCTCCCTTGATGTTGAACTGTTAGCATGTCAGCCATGCTACCACTGAAACAAATCTGCACATTTGTTTAAAGACCAGGCATCTTCCAAGTCTTTACAGCATGCTTATCAAGATCTGAATTGGAAGCTATCAAAAACCAAAAACCAATACTGGGACTGCTTTCATTCACATGCAGAAGTGGAATTAAGACTTGGTCTACACTAGCAACTTATGCTGGTATATAACTGCGTTGCTCAGGGATGAAGAAAATCCACACCCCTGAGGGTACATGTACAGTAAGAATTTATAGAATTATTCTATAATTTATAGAATTAGGTCGAATTTATAGAAGTTGATTTTTCGGAAGAGATTTTATACAGTTGATTGTGTGTGTCCTCCACTAAGCGCGTTAAGTACCGAGGCTAGCATCGACTATTGGAGCAGTGCACTGTCGGTAGCTATCCCACAGTCCCCGCAGTCTCTGTTGCCCATTGGCATTCTGGTTTTTTGAATGGAGTCCTGCCTGTACAGATTCTTCTCCACATACTGCGATCAGGTCCAGAACCTCCCATTTGCTCCATGCTGGAGCTGTTTTGTGATACAGGGACTGCAAGAAATGAAATCTAAAAGTTCCCAGGGCTTTTCCTGGATACCTGGCTAGTGCATCTTAATTGAAAGTGCTGTACAGAGCAGTCACAATGGAGCATTCTGGGATACCTCACAGACGCCAGTACCATCGAATTGCATCCACAATACCCCAAATTCAAACCATCGAGGTCAGTTTTCCCACTATTCCCCTTGCCAGGGAGGAGTACAAAAATCGATGTTAAGAGCCCTTTAAGTCAACAAAACAGGGTTGGTTGTGTGGATGGATTTAGTTTTAATTCAACATAACGTGGCTAAATTTGACATAATCGCATACTGTAGGCCAGGCCTCAGTGACACAGTTATACCAACTTAACTCCTGGTGTAGACAGAGCTATGTCAATGGGATGGCTTCTCCTGTAGCCATAGCTGCTGCCTCATGGGGAGAGGAGTACCTATGCCAACAGGAGAAGTCCTCCCATTGGCATAGCACTTTGCTTCTGATAAATTAACAAGTTTTAAGTGAAATTATTGTGGTTAAGTAAGACAATTTAAGTAAGACATTTTGAGTAACCAGTATAGAGCAGCATAGCTACATTGACTTCAACAGAACTGTACCATTTCACATCAACTGAGGATCTGGTCCATAATGTATAGTACTTTAAATCAGAAAGATTTATAGGTTGGAAACAAGCCACAATTTCAACAGGTAATTACATAATAATTTACCAATTAGATTTGTAAACCCCGGTTTATGAATAACAGGGTTTGTTTTTATTTTTCCTCTTTTAAGATGTAAATTGTGGGCCATGCACTATTAGTTCTGTACTAAGTTAGTACTCCCTCTCATACACCAGCATATCAGTGCTTTCTTACTGAATTTGAATTTTGTGGGCATTCATAGCTCAGTCTTTATTTGCCATTACAATTTTTTTGTTTGCTAAAGCTACAGTTATGAGTTGAACATTTTCATAATGTGTAATTCATTAGTTCCTTGTGTAATCAAGTTTAGACCTGAAATCCAAAATCACAGGTAATCTTTAACACATACGCTAGCAATGCCAAATACCTTTTTCAATAGATAGGTATGTTTTTACCTAACTTCTTCCTCCCCTTTCCCCACCCAACCTTTTACATTTTACTTTTACAGTACTCAGAAAACGTAGTGGAATGACAGGCCTAGATAATGAAGTGACAAATTTCTCCCTCAGAATGGTACAACAGTGGCAATACCAGCTTTCCCATGCTACCCCACTAATGTTCCTCAAGCAATCTAAAGAGAATACCTCTAGAAACGAGATGGTAATTCAGCCTCCATACACAGTCGGTCAATGTTGTCTCTGCTGAAATTCCTGTTACTGGCAATTAATGCTAATAGTGCCAATTAGTGCCATCTCTGAGAGTGGAATTTGTAATATGGACAAAGAGGGGAGTGGATGAACTGGTAAATGAATCAAACAACATTATTGACTTCACATGAGGTACTGAACAATGCACATGTAGCCAAATCTGATCATGGTTGAGCTGGGCAGGATATGAAAGACTCATCCCTACCCCATTTTTTCCCAACTTTTAAAGTACTAGAACAACTTCAAATGCTCATTTTTTGTGTGTAATTTGTTTGCTTGTTCTCTCCTCTCCCTATTAATTTCAGATCTAAACGAGTGTGGATTAAAGCCTCGGCCATGCAAACATCGATGCATGAATACCTATGGTAGCTACAAATGCTATTGTCTGAATGGATACATGCTTATGCCAGATGGATCATGTTCCAGTACGTCAAGACTCATTAGCTTTCTTTTTTCAGACTCCAGTTAGTGTTTTTTAATCCCTTGAGGTGCTCAGTAAATATATACTGGACAAGGATGAGTCCCAAGGCAAATGCTTCCTCATTCTGAAAATTGTGCATCAATCTGGTAAAATTAGACACAGACAAACAAGACTAAATAATTTGATTTTATTAGCTGTATTACCCATTTTCCCAGTCTGTTCTTCAGCTGTGTAAATCACTGTTGTTCTGCCTATGGGGATAGGTACTTGCTGCATTCTCAGCAGCAAGGCATGTGCAATGATGCTATATTATGGCCACATAAATGTAAAATTGTTAAAGCAACGGATGCCTGCTGGCTCCACAGTGTACTACGGTCCTGTGATCTTACTAGAGACCCAATTCTGCCTCACTTCCTTAAAAGTAGATATTTTGATTATATGAACAGAGAAGGAGAGAGAGACAATGACCTTTAATTGAAGATATTAAACAGGCATCACTGAATTCAGGAGTTGGCATTTTTAAATGAGTCCATCCATGAAGGGTTTTTAGCGCACATTGGAGTTCATTTTCAGCATGGGAATTTGTGTACCACAATATGCTAGCTAAAATCTGTACTCTGTGACTTAATGTCTCTTATAAATACAATTTGTAAAATGAGATGCACAAATTTACAGCATGTTGCTTTTGAAGGGCCTAATCCAACTCCTATTACAGTCAGCAGAAGTCTTTCAGCTGACTTTCATGGTGGCTGGACTGGACCTTAATGCTTCAAAGATTTCAATGACTTACCTGTATGATGTTGAGTCCTTATATTTGGTCTAGATGTGTAACTGTTTCTCCCTAGATGCTCTTTCTTGTTCAATGGCAAACTGTCAGTATGGCTGTGATGTCGTGAAAGGAGAGGTTCGTTGCCACTGTCCTTCTCCAGGCTTGCAGCTAGGGCCTGACGGTAGAACGTGCCTAGGTAAGTTATTAGTCACCGTTACTGATTTCACTGCTTTCCTCAGAATGTTTTCTTCTTGAACCAAAACAGTTTCAATGAATTGATCACACACACACACACACGTGTGTGTGTGTGTGTGTGTGTGTGTATGTATGTGTGTATATATATGTGTGTGTATGTATGTGTGTATATATATATGTGTGTATGTATGTGTGTATATATATATGTGTGTATGTATGTGTGTATGATATTAAGGTGTGGTGTAAAGATTTTATTGGCATGAGTTTGGATAGCCATGTTACTCAGGTATTCTCAAACCAGTGCCAGTCATGTATTCTGTGTATATCATGGGTTACATAATAATATTTTCAGCAAATTTTAGAGAGTTAAAAAATTATTGGGACTATATTTTCATATCTCTTTGCCTGTAAAACCAGGTGCCAGAGGTAAACTGTGCAGGACTCAGAGGGAGCAATAAAACCTCTAAAAATGACTTGAAGCAGTTTTTCTAGACATAAAAATGTCATGGCTTTAAGGACCCATATTTTGAGCCCTTCCAGAGGTAGAAGCAAGTGCTGTACATTCCACAGGGCATCTGGGAATCTTCCCCCTTCAGTAGAATAAAGCTCCCATTTGTAGCCAGCAGGATATCAAGATATCAAGGAAGAACAGCTTCTTCACATATGTGATGGTGTAGATATGATGATAGCCATGTATCTCATGAAGTTTCCTGTACTAGTATAGAACAAAATATATGCACGCCTGTTCAAGGAGGTCTACATTTCAACATATTTTGTGTCTGAATGATATTTTAAATGTTTATTATTTATTCTATTTACCCACAATTCAATGTATTTTTTATAGTTTACAGCCCATTAATTAAAGGCTCCCAGTTTTTAAGAAATTAAGTACTACTTTAGATGTTTGACATATCTGTTTGGTGTATATCCCCGGTTTGTTTCTGCTTTACACCATCATCCTTGATGCCCAGGATGGTTTGAGTAACCATTTTTCTGTGCAAGGAAAACTGCCCACTATACCCTTCAAAATCTGTCCACATTTCTGGGATTCTCCCTACAACCTTGAGCCAGCTAATATAAATCAATCAGAACAGTCAATGTAAAGTAAGGCTATTCTTGGTCATTTCTAAATTTAACTCCTACCAATCTGAGCACAATGTCTATCTCTTTCTTACTGTGGTTTCTGTATTGGCATAGGAGATGTGGGATATAAAGGGAGAACAATCAAAATCTGAGTTCACGTCTTCCATATGGTAGTGCCCAAACATTGGTATAAGGCTATGAGACTGGGGCAAAAAGGAACTTTTAAAAAGATTTTTGTCCATTCGGATTGCAAATTTAGTTTTTGAGAGTTGAAATCAATTTGAGGCAGATCATATTTTAGCCACATTATTAAGAATACAATTAATTTTTGTTTACAGACATTGATGAATGTGCTACTGGGAGAGTTTTCTGTCCCATATTTAGGAAATGTGTTAATACTTTTGGAAGCTACATCTGCAAGTGTCATAAAGGCTTCGATCTGATGTACATTGGAGGCAAATACCAATGCCACGGTAATAAAATCCATTTATTTCAGTGAGTCTTGCATGCATATAGCACATGTATGTTTCTTGTAATACTAATACAGGGTTTATTATGTTAGCTAGCTTATAGAAACTGTATTAATCACCTTATTATGCGCTGAAAACAGATTGCTTGAGTTTATCCTATATTCATTTTATGAAATAGAATTACATTGAATATGGAAATGAAAAAATATACATTTAAGCCCTGAAGTGTCTCAGTGTGGTATGATTTCTGTAGATTTCACTGGGGCTTCTTGCAAGCAGTTGCTGGTCTGGGGCCTTAGTGAACTTCACTAATTTTTCTCAATGCTTCAGCTGGTGATGATCATATTAAGAAAAAGTGATGTTGGAGATTAAGTTGTGTTGCTTCAAGTTGCCACGCTCCCAGTTACTTCAATGGGAAGTCCCCGCACTGAGCACCTGCAGGTCTGGGGACTTTGTTTGTAGCACTAGTACAGTGAAATAGTATAAGATATAGTAAACAATTTCCATTCTGGTGTAATAGTCATTAAAACACTGATGTAGAATAGGCTTAAGTGCTTTGTTGGATCAGGGCCTTATAAATCACTAGCTCTATTATATCCTAACTTTACAGGTCACCTTTAAAAAGTGGCTATAGAAGTTATAAAGTTTACTTGTAGAAACTATCTATTGCCACAGCAAAATATGAAACATGGTGATGCCAAGTTATATGCCTGTGTTATAGAAGAGAGTATTAGATGATCATAATTCTCTCTTCTAGCCTTAAAAAAATCTATGAAAAATATTAATTTAGGATAAAATTCTCCTGGTTTCACTGGTGATACAATGTTACTGAATTTTAAAAATTAATAATATTTTTAAATGATATCTGTTTGCTGTTGAGGTTTTTTTAGAGGGGGAACACATGTTCCTTCTCCCATGTGAATGACTTTTATGTGATTTTCTGTTACAGATGTAGATGAATGCTCAACTGGCCAGTATCAGTGTGGCAGCTTTTCACGATGTTACAATACCCAGGGAACCTACAAATGTAAATGTAAAGAAGGATACAGAGGCGATGGAATAAACTGCCTGCGTATGTAATGTGCTCCTTTGTTGTTTTTCTTTTGGGCCTGGATGGGTATCATGCACTCCAAAGCCAAATGTCAAACACCAAGGCCATTTATTAGAAAAGCTGAGAAACATGGTAAATTTTGAGATGCAGCAGTATCAGGATCAGTTTCACTCAGCTGTTTTTGAAAGATAATAAAGGATCAGATAATGTATTCAAAGTTTTAGGAGTCTTAACATGCCTGGATAAAAATATCTTTCCTTGAGATCTTTTTGTTCTTTGAAAGAAATCCAGTGAACCCTATTCACAGCTGAATTCTATAAATGACTCTAATTTCTTGTTCTGAGCAAATGCTAGAATGTAGTAACTAGAGTAAGGCCTGATCATATAGTACACCTTACTCTTTCTCCGTCTGTTGTACGCACTCTGAGTTCCGTGCCGGTCTTGTAACTCAGCCAGGCTTTTTAGCTTTTTAGTATTTGGTGGACTTTACTAATGGATAGAGTTACTTCTGGCCAATTTGTTATTTCTTTATGTAAAATCAGGCATGAAAACAGTGAATAACAAATGGATGTACTCACTATGACAGTAATAATCACTCTTTTTTTTCCCAGTCACATGGTCTCCAAAAGTGACAGTTCCTAACCAAGTTAAATTTTGTCACTCTTTCTGCATGAAGATTCTGGGGCAAACTGTGAGACAGTATGGTGCCATTATTAGGTACAGTGGAGCCCCGCTATAATGCGACCGATGGGATTCATGAAATCCCATCCCGCTAAATGCAAGGTTGTGTTACTGCGGGGTTCCATTCCCGGGGCGGGAGGAGCTGTGGCTTCTCTCCCCGCTGCCCAGCATGTGAGAGAAGCTGTTGCCCAGCGCCTGCCGGGGACAGAGAACTCGGGGGCTGCAGACTGCAGCCCTGGAGTTCTCTGTGCAAGCTGCTGCCAACCCACCTGCCGGGGGCAGGGACCACCAGCACCTGCAGCCCCCAGAGTCCCCTGTCCTGGCAGGCGGGGAGCAGCAGCTTCTACAGGGAACTCCCAGGCTGCAGTCTGCAGCCCCAGAGTTCTCTGTCCCAGGCAGGCTGGGGCCACAGCTTCTCTCTCCTGCTGGGCAGTGGGGAGAGAAGCTGTGGCCCCCCCTGCCTGAAGTCCAGAATTCTTTGCCCCTGGCAGGGGAGGCTGCAGCTTCTCTCCGCGCTGATCAGCAGGGGAGAGAAGCCCCGGCCCCGCTCCTGCCGGGGAAAGAGAACAAGGACTTGGGAGCTACGGTATAATCATGCTATAACCAAACTTGCGTTCTTGTGGGGCCCGTTATACCGAGGCTCCGCTGTACATGGCACTCTACATAATAGCGAGATTAGATGGCTCTAAGTCTCCTTTTTGGGGGCCATGATTAAGATGACCATATTTCCCTATGCTGAATATGGGACACCTGCTAAAATTACACATATTCAAGCGAGTTCAATGGCAATTGATCAGAACTATGCAGTACAAATGTTCAAATGAACATCAAGCTGACTGAGCCTCCATTAAAAAGAAATAGTACACAGCTGGATTCTATTTATTTACCTTCTTATCTTTAAGGCTTTAGGGTTCACACAGGGAGGGGTGACACACACACCTCTCCTCCCCACACACACACATGGGGAGAGGTGACCCACAGACTCCCGTTCACCTCTCTCATATACAGGGTGAGGGAAGTGACCGACCAACCTGGCCCTCCATGCCTGGCTGGGCCCTCGGGACAGACTCGCCTCTCCTGGTAACTGGCACCATGTCTTCTGAGGCAACTGGTGGTGGGGTGAGGCGTGCAGGGTCACATGCCCTTCCCTCTCCAGATTTCTGCTAGGGTTCACACCTGCATGTGGCCAGCAGCAGCCTTTCATCACTGTGTGGGAGGAAAGGGACAGGAACTGCTTCCACCTGCACGGGAGGATGAAGGGGGAAGGGATGAAATGGCACCCGTCTTTGCAGAGCTCATCTCTTCTCTTCCCTGTCTCTCCTCCACCACCCTCCAACCACCACCTGTGACTGGAAGCAGCTTGTCCCTGCCTGCCTGCAGTGTTGAAAGGCAGCTAACATCTCCAGGCTGCTGCTGGCCACTGACATAACCCTGCCGCCTCCTGTCCCCTGGCTACAGCACGGGCAGGAAGGGGTAAGCCCTACGATAGCATGTGCACCATGGCCTAGGGAACCTGATTGCGGGGGCTTCAGTGAACTGGTCCAGAGAGGTTGCTCAGCAGGGGAGGGTGCCTAGGGGATGGAGCTGCCCCATGCTCCCTGGGAGCAGGACTTAAGATGGAGGGGTAGGGAGTGAAGAGGGTGCTAAGTTCCTGACCCAGGGGCTGCTGTGGAGCCTGCAAGTTCGGGATGTGAACTGGCTGGAAATTGTTTCCCCTTCCTCCTGCTGCCACTCCAGAGCTTAGCTGAGGGGCGTAGAGGCTTCCCTGTGCCAGTGCCGTGCAGGACTTTGGTACATGCAGGGCGTGGCTCCTCCTGGCCAGCCTGGAAGGAGCCTGCAGGCCAGGCTGTTGGTGAGCTGAGCACCCCGACCAGGGGCTGGTTGTCCACACAGCACTGGAAGTGGGATGTCCCCTACCAGTGGGGATATGGAGGAGCAGCAGATCTGGGGGGAGGGATGAAGGGGCAAAGCAGTGAGAGGATATTGAGAGGTGGAGCATGTAAATGGCTGATGAGTGGGCAGCAGAGGTGACATGTAACTGGCCGCTGCCTCGGTCCTGCCAGCACTCACCAGCCACTGCAGCGCGCAGCCAGTGCCGGCTGGAAATGAGACGGGGCAGGGTCCTACTGCCCAAGGGCTGGCAAGCAGCAGGGGCTGCACTGACGATCCAGCAGGGTGGGGGCAGTTGGCCCTTCAGGTTGCATTTTTGCCCCACCACCAGCTTTGCACCCCTCCCCCATTGCTGGCCACTGGACCTCCCCTCTATTTCCCGCTGGTGGGAGGGCGGCTGCCAAACAGGGATGTGACCAGCAGAAGGAACCTTTAGCACCGATTGCGGGGGGAGACAGAAAATACAGGACAATTTGCCCATATTTAGAAAAAATCGGATCACCTGCAGGAGGGCTTAAATACGGGACTGTGCCTTTAAAAATGGGACGTTGGGTCACCATATCCAAGATGACACCATCTTCTTGCTCCTCCCAGCTTTTGGCAAAAAGGGGATCTGGATAAAAGTGGTTTAGGTTCAAGCTGTACAAAACAGAGTTGATGCTGATTGGCAGGAAGAAGAGTTTTGAAGAACTAGCTAAACCTGTAACTATTTTCCAATTTCTGTCTGTTTATGGTCAAATTTTGAGGTCTTACTAGACTCATCTCTACTCCAAGTCTCCAAGGTAGCAAAACTGACCAGAGATAATTTTTTTGAGCTGGACGAGAGGTTGAACCTTTTCTTCTTAGTTGTGGACTTTTCTCTCTTGTTAACTCAAATCTAGACCTGTTCTACACACAATAGCTGCATCAGTTTAACAAAAATCATTTTAAAAAAGACCCAACAATTTTAGTTAATTCAGAGCAAATTCTGGACTGCAGACACACTTACACCTCTATATTTACTATTGCGAATTACACCAATATTATCTGGATGTAAATCAGTTAGGCATGTCTACCTAGGATTTTTACACCAGTTTTATTAAATCATTTAAACATTGTAGTTTAGTTACACCAATGCAACTTTCTGTGTAAATCAGGTCCTAAACTACTACAACATGTGGCACCTCAAACTACCTTTGAAAGCTTCTTGGAGTGTAGTGTAGAATGTGTTTGCCTCACCTTTTGAGTGGGGCAGAATGAGGTGAGTACATTTGAGTCCTAATTATCTTGAAGACTCTCTGTCAGTCATGATCCCCTACATTCAACTGTAGAATACTTCAGCTATCATCCTAAGGGAAGTGTTTCCAGACACAGAGCACTCAGTTGCCATAACTATCCTCTGGAATTCACTACTGCTTGGCTGGACAGATTGCTTATGAGAGCATGCAAGTCCGGTCACTTTTAGAGCTCAACATAAGATGCATCTTTCTGATCAGGCTTTTCACTAACTGCCCCTCCTGGCTAGGTTTTGCTGCTTCTGTCCCTTAAATTTATCCATTTGGGCACTGCAAGGGATTGAGTATAGGCTCTCTATTTTGGTAATGCATTGTCCATGATCATTTTAACCACATAACTTGCTCTCAAGATACCATGATAAGAGGCACTTTATAAATGCATGTGATAATACAGAGGCATTAACACTAAAATCTGGGGAGTGGGGGAGAGTTATGAGTGGAAAACTAAACAAAAGGAACTAATTTCAACAAATACTCTACATATATTCATGTGATATTATAACATTTTAGTTTGTGCAGAGAGATACTCAAATACCAATTGTTCTCCCATTTTCACTCTCTTTTCAGCTATTCCTAAAGTTATGATTGAACCATCTCATCCATATAATATATTCAAGGGCAATACTACACTTCCAAAGGGCAGCAGTGGTATGACCAATAGGATTCCTGATATCGGAGGTACTAGACAGCCCCTGAGACCAGCACATATACCAACTCTTATTACAGCAAGGCCTACACCTAAGCCAACAGTACGACCTACACCAAAACCAACAATATGGCTTACACCCAAGCCAACTATTAGGTTTGTACCAAAGCCAATGACAACAAGACCACCACTGAAGCCAGCAACAAGGCCTCCAACACCTCCACAACCTACAACATCAAAACCTACACCCACAGCAAGAACCCCACAGTTAACAACTAAAGACTCCTCTCTTGTTCCCATTGAAACTACCTCTCCCCAAGGAATTACAGTTGACAACAGAATACAAATACAACCTCAGAAACCACG
Source organism: Dermatemys mawii (assembly GCA_007922305.1). NCBI lineage: Eukaryota > Metazoa > Chordata > Testudines > Dermatemydidae > Dermatemys > Dermatemys mawii. Next base: position 914,707 of record ML677327.1, on the reverse strand, counting down.
AGGGGACGTGTTTAGTAAGTACACCTATATGTTCTTTCGTTAATAGGATGTGTAAATTGCAGATGAAAGGAAGTGTTGCATTCTATTGTCTTCAGAAAGTTATTTTCATAGACGGCATGTAGAATATGAAATTGCAAATGGTGACATTGTGATAGCCTTTACCACTTCAGTGCCCTATGGGCTTTTGCCATTGGACATTGCATGCCTCTGTGAATATAAAGTATGTTGTACCTTTTGTTATCCTATTGAAATATGTGCCATATTAAACCTACGTGGCCATAGAGATAACAGCTCACTTTAGCATTCAAGTGTTAACAGCTTTCAGTTCAGTCCCCTGGCCTAGTGTTGTTGATTTTAGAATATTGTTCTCCTTCTGAATATTTTACACAATAAGTTTAAAAGTTGAGGTGTTGAGTGACTAACACAGGGCATTCTTTCAGCTGCACGAAGGTGAATGAAATAGTACTTGATGTATGAACCACAGTAAGGCTTTGTGTGCGTTGTGTGGATTCATGTAGTTGTCTCTAATATTTACTGCTAACCCATAACAAAAACACATTAAAAATAATACTGAGGCTTGTTTTATGGAATGTGCCTACAAAACTCATGATACTGAAGATGCTCATAGTATGTAGAAGTGTCATTTTGAGAGCTTCTCTGAAAGATATCAGTGTTTTTGTGCAAGCTTCACTACATACCACAAATGACATAGCTGGTGCGTGTAATTAAACATGCCTGCCAAGAAATACTCCACACCCTATCTCATCGTTAGCACTGTGGCTGCAGTTAATTATAGAGACTGGGGGTGTGTGTTAGATCAGCCCTTTTCTTCAGCCAGTAAAGCTGCTGAAGCAATATAAGAGGAAAACATTTGCTGTCTCAGAGCAGGTGGACAAGCACTTGTGGGTGTGTTTTTTTGTTTGTTTGTTTTGGGGTTTTTTTGGTGTTTTTTTTTTTAATTGTGATTTCTATACAGTAGCTTTTGGGGGTGTGTTCTTTATGATTACACAATGAAATATTTAATTCTTTAAATAAAGGATTTGTTTTTCTGGAGGATTGAATATTTTATCTGCTGCAGGCAGTTTGACTATTTTGTGGAGGAGAAAAAATGAACTAGAAAGAATTAGGGAGGATACAATGTTTTTGAACTACTCAAAGGATCTTTAAAACTGTTTTTCAAGGGTCATTTTTAAACACACACTGTAACTTGTTCAGTCTAAGAAACTGAATCTTAAATATAAATATACTTTTATATCCTCAAATGTATTTTAGACAGCATCTTTTAATAAGTTTGTTTACTTCCTAAGAGCCTGATCTTGCAAACACTTAAGCATGTGAGTAACTTTATTCAGATGAGTAGTGCCAAAGTGTTCAAAATAGAACTTAGTACCAGATGTAAGTGGTGCAAGAGCCTTATGCTGGCTTTTTGCACCATGAGGACTTTCACCCATTATTATTTACCAGTATCATTGAATTGTCACAGGATCACTGAATTTCTTGATATGGTCTGGCATCTCTAATTCCTTTCTCTTCAATTTCTGATTATCTGTTTAAGGGCTTGATTCTCTTACCAGTTACACCAGTGTAAACCGTAAGTAACTACTTACAGATCAGCGGAGTTGCACCAGCATAAACCGCTGAGACTGAGAAGAGAATCAAGCCCTTAAGTAGTTTCTAAAACTGGAGAGTAATGCTTTTTAAATTAATATGCTAGTGTAAGACTCAGCTGATACGAGCCTAAAGCTGCTGTTGTAAGATATTCTTTGCATGTTTTTTCAGCCTTTTGTCTAGGTAAAGGATAGTGTCAATTTAATATTCAGTAAGGTGATGGACCCAGCAAGTCAATGGTTTAATAGGTTCTTTCCATCTCTAATTGTTATGATCCTACATTACTAAAGTATTTTTTGTATTTCTGATGACTGAGCCTGATAACCCATAAGAACAAAGTCTATAGTTAGGTAACTTCTTAGCCTAGTTATGAGTAACAGACATATTTAGGTTAGTACAAGCTGCAGGTAACAAGGAGGAAACATCTTTAAAATGTTAAAAGTAATGTTATATAAAGCTGTATCTGTCACTCCTAATTTGCTCTGTGTGCCTGCAGTGGTAATATTGTCCATTGTTCATGATATTTGGGGTTTTGTTCAGTTAATAAGTGTTCTGTAATGGGAAAAAGTTCCTTCAGGTTGCTTGCAGCCTTGAGAAAATAAATGACAATTCCTCTTATAGCTCCTACAAGATTACAGTTCTGTCAACTTCATTGAAAAGGCATATAGAATGTAATAGAGATGAAATAATTTGGTTTCTACGAAAATGGAATAGGATTCTACAGAAATCACTCTAAAAATCTATAGAATTCAGCAGTCAGTGAGCTCCCATCTACAAGTTTTTTGAACTATCCTGTAGAATTTTATAGCAGAAAGATAATTTTCTACTAAATTGTATAGGTCAGTCTAAAAAACCTATAAAATATATCTTTCTCTCTTAATTCTATAGGATTTTTCTGTTTTGAGAAGTGTGCTTTCATTTATGTAGAGATCAAAATATAGAGATTTGACTTCTGGCAGCTACAAGCTGTTTTTAAATTACTGTTGTTGCAAGGAACCTAAGGAAGAGAGATTATCTGCAAAGTGTGTATCATATTTTTGTTTATGAGTGCTCAGGAAGAGCCTTTAGTAGTTTGTGAAATATATACATAGCCTCAGATTAGTTATTTATCCTTCAGTATACTTCTGTACACAATACAGCCTAATTCTCAGAGGTGCTGTGCACCTGCTACTGTCATTGACCTCAATAGATATGTGCTTTTTAATCTCATGTTATTCCTTCTCTACATCCCATATTACAGATTTATTTTGATAAACATAAAATCAAAGGTCTGAGCAAGATTCGAGATTCCTTTCATGCTCTAGATGTTGACAATTTGTAGGGCACTTCTGCGGTAACCCTCAGCAGGCCTGCTATGTTGTCATTTATTTTTTAAATTATTAGTATTTTGGTAGTACCCAGAACATGTTGGACACTGTCCCCCCACTTCACGCAGCAAACAAACAGTCCCCGTCCCAACTCACTTTTTAAGTGAGTATATTATAATGTTTACTCTGGAAGTGAAACCTGCAGTCATGGTTGCGAAACAGTTTCCATCACAGCTCTGTTTTTGTTGTTCAGTGAGCACTATTAGTGTACTCAGCACTATGTAGCATAGAGAAAGACACGCCTGTTGGCCTCCCACCGTACTGCCACAGAGAGCTTTCAGGTGTGGATAAGGAACAATGTCCTTGTATTTAAAGAGGGGATAGTGTGTAACGCATAGAGAGGAAGCTGTTATATTCCTTTAGCTCATTCAGAAAAGATGGCAATTCTCATGTATTTTCACTATACTGACTTGCCTTGTTTATGTTCCCAAATATTGTTCCAGACTGAAAACATACATAATGGCTGCATTCATGGTTCCTCTGTAGATGTCAGATTCCTACCACAGAGAGATGTATTTTGTCTATTTAGTGCCAAAATTACAGTTGATGAAAACAGTCTTCCTTGTCAGCCCTGAATTCCCCTCACCCCGATTCCTAAAGTTGAAATCCTAGATGCTGCACTTTCTTTGCCATGTGTGTCAGCCAGCCCCGATCCCCTTCCAATGTTCTATTTGTATGAATCAGCTCTCCACCTTTTTCTGGGCCTCAGTGCATCACATCAACCCATTGCACCAGCCTCATCATCCTTGAAATTAGTCAAGTCAGCACTGGAGCTCCCTTCCACAGGAGTAAGGTGCCATGTTGGATGTCAGGATTTTTCCTAAGTGTACAGTACTGGTATGTATGTATTGCTAGACTGTCAGAGAAACAGCAAGAGTAGCTGTTTGGTGAGGGACTACCAGAGGAAAGGGCTTCACTGAAGCATTATACATAGCACAAAGGAGTTGCCAGCCTTGCTGACTTAACTAGCTGTATCCAGCTCTGCTCCCACCCCGGCTGGTGCTGTATATTATTGGGTAGCTTTAGAGCTTTGTTCCCACATTCCTTTGTAATGCAAAGGCCAAGTCAAGCTCAAGTTGTACCTCCCCATCCTTTTTTGAACCGCTGTTTGATCCTTATCCCCTACATCTTGCTTCCTTCTCCCTTCCTGTGATTATGTTGTGGGCTCATACCCCAAAGTGGATCATATAGCAGACTGAGCAGTGTAGTGGGGTCACCTAAAAGAGAGTGTTACAATCAGTTAACCACATTATAAGCGTACTCCACAAACAGGCAGCTGCCCCTGGGTTACAACCCCAGGTGGAATCCTCTGTGACATTAGATCAGACCAGACACTGGTTGGCTATATTTAAACCCAAATGCAACATCCCCTTTTTGAATAAGTGGCCCACCCTGGTAGTGATCTCTCTCCAAGACTCACGCACAGTTGGACAAATGGGAGGGGGAGTGGGAAAGCAGAAAAAGCAAGACAAGATCTAGAAATAGTCAAACAAAAATCCATACAGCATACTGGGAGCAAGGAAGAGATTGTGCAAATACTTCCCTTTAGGGTATGGATTTTTTTTAATTGTTTCATGGAGCTTAGATATTATGATGACGTGTGTGTGTTAGAAATGCCATAGATTAGACAGAGGTTCTATGCTGCCCAGAATTTTGAGATAGTGCATGAGATAGCTCTGTATTGTTTAGGATATTGACATTTATTTCCTCCTCAGTACGTGGCTGAGGACTCACAATAATACTGCAGTGGGACAGTCATAAAAAATGGGGAACAGGCAGAGGTGGTGCTTTGTGGCATAGACTAGGGGTCAGTATTGTACTAGGCATATTGTCCACTTGTCCAATCCTGTTCTACCTTTGTCTGATAGCAGCTTTTAAATTTCAAATTTGGACCTTCAGGCTGGTTTATTCGCTGGGGGCGGGGGGTAGCCATTGCTGATTAAGGGAGATAGTTACTTGGCTTTCTAGCTGTGCATGCACTACATAAAGGGCTTGAACTTCTTATAGAATCTTAGAATATCAGGGTTGGAAGGGACCTCAGGAGGTCATCTAGTCCAACCCCTTGCTCAAAGCAGGACGAATCTCCAACTAAATCATCCTAGCTAGGGCTGCTTCAGTATGTCGTCTCCTTGTTTCCAACAGTTAGTGCTGCAGCTGAATGACAGGCCCATCATTAAGCTTTCTGAGAGCTCAGTTGACTACCACCAAAGGTCGGTGATGCTTTTGGTATATTATACTTGGATGGGAGGAGGGGGCTTCAGTACATGGCAGGATATGGGGCACACAGTGAAGGGGAGTGATGCCTCAGCACCCTTTGACTGTATCTAGCAATGAATTAATGGTGCCTCAGCAAATTACTGATCAGATCAGCAAAGACAATATGCCTGGCAATGTTCTTGTAAGAAACAACATACATCTCAGGTTGTGGTTTTTTAAAAATTTATTTTTCCTAAATCCGTTCTCAGCAACATCTCTGCTTCTCTGGCTTCCTGTCCCATACGCTAGGTGAAATTCTCTGCAATATGCATTGCAGAACGTTCCTCAATCTGCTGCTTAGCACTGTCATTCGGACCACTGTAATTTTCATTAGTTTGCTAAATGATGGCAGAGATCATCGAGTGGTGTAGGTTAGACTGACATTTAGATAATGTGGTGTTTTTTTGGAAAGGTTTTAGATTATTTTGGTATTTTACTCTTTTACCAGTATTTACTACAGGACTGAAAAAAGGACTATCTCACCGTCAGAAACAAAACAGACTGTAGTTTACGTTTTGTTCATACACTTGCTATTTTTGTCATCTGAACCACTTAGTCAGATGAGGCAATGGAATCTAGCAGCAAGGATAATTTTCTCCTGATATTGACACAGCATGAATGAAAACTTGCTGGAATGTAGCACGGAGTTAATATTCAGCTATTTAGGATCTGATACACAGCCCATTGAAGTATTTAGATGTCTTTTCATTGACTAAAATGGACTTTGGATAAGGCTGTTAATGAGCAGAATTTATTAGTCTTTAAGGTTGAAATTTTCAAAGCCACCTAAAAGATTTGGATGTTCAATTCCCATTTTTATAAAAAAGCTTGTTCTATATTAATGAATGTTTGGGGTCCCTCTTCTTAAGACTGAAAAGGCGGAGGGATAGCTCAGTGGTTTGAGCGTTGACCTGCTGAACCCAGGTTTGTGAGTTCAATCATTTAGGGATCTGGGGCAAAAATCTGTTGGATGATTTAGTTGGGGATTGGTCCTGCTTTGAGCAGGTGGTTGGACTAGATCAGCAGTTCTCAAACTGGGGGTCGCCGAGAGCTCCCAGGGGGGTTGTGAGCTCCTGCCGCCGCTGAAAAGCCGCCGAATTGATTACTTCTGCATTCAGCGGCTTTTCAGCGGACGTGCGGAGCTATCGGGAGCGCTCAGCACGTCTGCCGAAAAGCCGCCGAATGCAGAAGTAATCAACTCGGTGGCTTTTCGGCAGACATACAAGGTCCGCCGTGCTGCTCATGAATGCGAAAAGGGGTCGCGGTTCTCAAAAGTTTCAGAACCGGTGGACTAGATGATCTCCTGAGATTCTATGAAGGCCTTAGAAGGTGCAGCAAGTATGGCTGTGTAATCCTTTAATCTATCAAAATGACATAGTGCTAAAGATAAAGAATATAGACCCTGAATCACTGATGTCAGTGGAGTTGCATTATTTTGGATTAGTTTGGGCCAATTTTTTTGATGCCTTTTAAAAATGAGTTGGGCTTAATGTTTTTATGAAAATAGATGTTTCATTGTTATGTGGCATCTGGAGCTGAGTCATAGAGCCTGAATCCTTTACATAAAGGGTAATTCACATACTTCCAACATTCTTCCTTGCAATTTTCTGCTCACACCTGATTTTTTCAAGATTGTGCTTGCTGTTTATGATAGTCTGTCTGTGAGTCATACTGATTGTATAGCCACTGTTCATCTTCTACATGTGTTGGCTGAAAAAAAAGCAGTTTAATTTTTGAAGAGATTTAACAGGACATGTCTTGAACAATTCTAAGTTTATAAAAAATTCACTTTAATATAAGTAACAAGGGTTAGGTTAAGAAGTTAGTGGGCATTATACCTGCTTGAAAAATACAGAATTGGGCCCTACTTGGATTAGGACTATGTTGTCCTCTCCTATGTATAATGATACAAAAGAACGGGAGAGATTGCAAGAGTTTTCCCCAAAATCATCATGTTCCTCTTTCCACCCAAAAGCCTGCAGACCTTCCAGGCTCTCAAGAAATCTGCCAGAAGCACAAAGCTATCCAAGAAGAGACTCTGTGACACCCAGATGCTTATTAATATGCAATACAGCTGCACTGCCAGTTATGACCTATCAGTAGCTGCCACTGGAAACCCTCCATAAAAGGAGGGAGTGGGTTCCCTAAGAAAAAGTTAATGAGGCCCCAGGTTGCAGAATTTCAGGCAACACACCATGGGGCGGTGGGGTAAGGTGATGTACATCACCCTCAGTCTGACCTCTGCTCCCCCCGCAGCCTCAACCCCAGACACACCAATCTCCTCTCCAGCCTTGAGCAAAATAGGAAGGTGCTATCAAAGTTTATTTGCCATTTCTAATATATACATATTATATTATCTCTCTATATATTAGCTATTTCTGTATACGATCACTGGAGACCTTGTAACTGTTCCTCTTTTTATTTTTGTTATTTTTTGAATAAGAGTTTAGCCAAGTTTAATTTGCTTTAAGTATGGAACTTCCATATCTATTTCTTAATTACATTTATTGGCAAGTGGGAATTTCATGCATAATTGCTCCAGTATGAAATCAGCTACATTTAACCGAACTATACTATTATTATTATCTTATGATTATTAATAACAATATAAAGCTGTGCATCAGTTCTCAATTTCTTTTTTGTTATTGGAATTGCCAAAAAACGGAGGGCCGTAATCATGAAAACCCCCCAAATATACCAATTTAGCCATTAGTGAACAGATTAAAGAAGTAACAAGACTTTTTCAAGATTAAAAGGCAGCATGAGAATCCGTCTTACGTAGGTAAAAAAAAAAATCTTCTCTCTCCCCATTCCTTTATGAAGAACTTTACTCAATAACTTGAGGAATGCTATAGAATTAGTGTATTGGCTCTCCCAACTATGTACTTCTACTACACAGCCTCCTTGAGAAATACCAAGCAGTGTATATAGTTCATGGAATCTTCTAAGAATTCTTCTAAGAAGAAGTCAAGTTTATATTTAACAGTCTTATCAAACAGTTGAAGTAAAGTGAAAACTACACTGATACGCTAAGTAAAGTATCCAAAAGGCTTGGAAAGCTCACAAGAAATAATTGTGCCAAATTCTTTCTCCCACGATCTCCACTCAGCATACTTAGCTGTCTTAGGAAAGAAGAATACATATGGACCATGTTAAGACTCCTGTGTCTTGTATGGTAGCTCCCTTGTTTGCTGGATATGAATGCACATTCCTTTCATTAGAATCCAGCACTGAAAAGGGCATTTTTAAACCATTCTCAAAGGTTGTGAACTTAACGTTAGGGAGGTGTCTTTTGGAAGTAGTTTTGGAGAAATCTTTGTGTGGGGCCCTAAATTATACATAGTTCTATTAAACTTGCTATACATGAATGTTCATGTCTATATGGTAAACAAGGACTGGAAGTAGAATTTCATTTAGTGACTTGGGGACAACTTTGCCCTGTAAAGCTAGAAAACCCATGTAAGGGCCAGGAAACTACCATCTCCCATGTGAGATTTCCTGCAATTCATTCCGCAAGTGGGGTGGGCAAAATGATATGGGTTTCTATGTAGCAGACGGCAGGCATGACCCTCCTAACCTCAGGAGGCACAAAGATCTGCCAGAATATCCTGTAGCATTCAGGGCACCTGCATAACTCAGGGACATCAGAATGAGGCCAAAATACTCCCCATTCCCTTCCATGGGATCATGGTTATTGCAGAGTCATACTGCCGGCCAGGCTCCCTAAACTCCTGCCCTGAGATGGGAGGAGGATGGGTTATAATGTGTGGAAGAAAAGCTGCAAAAGATAATGCTAACAAAGTTCACCGTTATGTTAAATGGTTATAGTAGATCAGAATAGGATAGGGAGTTCACCAATACTGGTCCTGGGTACTGATAGTATGGGGTGAAGTGACACTGCATCATATTGGCTGATGGGGCAAGCTCAGGGAAAAGACTGGGAACAAAATAATATATATATCTGAAAAGAGACAGTTTCCCTGAACTGACCCATTGCAGTTGTAACCAACACCAGTGGGTGCATAAGATCTAGAACAGCGTTTCCCAAAGTGTTTTGGCCACAGAACACTTTTTAGCCTGGTATATATTTACGGAACACTTATATTATTATTTTGTAGTTTGGTTTTCAAATTAAAAAATTGTGTTATTTATGCTCAAATATATTTTATTTTATAAATTATAGTAATTCAAAAAGAGTTGCAAGCCAGGCTTCAAATATGCCAAATTTAAAATTAAAAAAATTGGACCTTTTTTTAAAAAAATTGATTCTTTCATGGAACGCCTACTCACATCATGTGGAACACCAGCGTTCTGCAGAACACAGTTTGGGAAACACTGATCTAGAAGTTTGTGGGCAGCGTGTTTGTGTTCTCAAATCCCTGTCCACCCCTTAGAGAGTCCTAGCAAAGGAGAGGGAAATTACAGAGCCATTCAGTTTCTCTTGGATTCTCTCTAGCAGAGGAAAGATGGCAGGGTCATAAGAACATACTGAGTCAAACAGTATGGTCCGTTTTGCCCAATATCTTGTCTTCCAACAGTGGCCAGTGCCAGATGCTTCAGAGGGAGTGAACAGAACAGGGCAATGTATCGAGTGATCCATCCTCTGTTGTCCACTCTCAGCTTTTGGCAATCAGAGGCTGCGGTTGTGTCCCTGACCCTCTTGGTTAATAGCCATTGATGGACCTATTCTGTATGAATTTATCTAATTCCTTTTTGAACCCAGTTATACTTTTGGCCTTCACAACATCCCCCTGGTGATATTTCCACAAGTTTACTGTGCACTTTGTGAAGTACTTCCTTATGGTTGTTTTAAACCTGTTGCCTATTAATTCCTTGTGTGACCCCTGCTTCATGTGTATGTAAGGGGGTAAATACCACTTCTTTATTCACTTGCTCCACATCATTCATAATTTTATAGACCTCAATTATATTCCCCCTTAGTCGGCTCTTTTTCAAGCTGAAAAGTCCCAGTCTTTTTTAATCTCTCCTCATATGGAAACTCTCATGGAAAATTTCCCTTATAAGATGTCAGTGCTGCTCCATTAACTGGTGGAAGCCCAGTGAACCAAGCCAGGCACCAGTTCCTGAGTATGAATAGCCCATAAAATGGATCTCTGGCTGCCAAAGCAAATTTGCAGTTTTTAATTTAATTGCATTTTCTTGAAAACTTTTTTCACTATTCATCAACTCTAGTTCTACACTACTTTGTCACTGGACTTTCAGCAGATGCCCTTTTTGATAGTTACTTATTTTGTTTCATTTCATTTAAAAACACTTTTGTGGTATCTTTCAAATGGATTCACTTCTGTTTGCAATATCCGGTGTAGCGATTAGAATTTTTTAATATCCGTTGCAGTCAATTCCCCATTAAGGATTTTTAAGAATTTGTAAGTCCCTGATTCAACAAAAATCCATCACCACTAGTCATATGCTTCAAGTTAGGCATGTGCTTAAGCACCTAACTGAAATGGATCTTAAACCTTTTGAGTAGGCATTACTGCTAAACTCGCCTATCTGAAAGACTGTATCTTTCCTAGTGTCCTATTGCCATAGCTCCAGTAGGAAGAGGAGTTCAAGCTGGATCACCCTCATTATAAAAGAAGAGCATGGCATTCTCAGTGAGGGCCCCAGGACTCTGAAACCTGCCCCCCCTCCTTTTGGTCTGAAATAGCCCGTACTCGATAACATGGGCATGCTGCAAATGCCATTCGTTTGATAGGGTTTGGGGGAAGGAGAAGGTCCTTGTGTATGACTGGGGTTCAGGGTCTTTTCTGGAGCTTTTCCATTTTGATTTGTTGGCTTGCTGAGGTTAATGATTATCTCCATTTCTATATTAGACTTACACTAACCATGCCATAACATAAATATTAACTATTTTCAGGATATGCAGAGCTTTTATGTGGGCTTTTTGTAAAGTTAAAGCTAAAGAAAATTAAAATGTAAGTAAAACAGATGTTCAAAACAAAACATCAAAAACTGTTATTAAAAATGAGGTATTTCTCTATAAATGAAAAGGCCAAATTCTAATACGCTTACTTACGCTATAGCTTGCTCTGCAGTTAGTGGGACTATTTGTGGAGGGGGTGCTATTCAACATGAGAGAGAGTATAAGAACATAGCCTACAGTACTTTGCACATGGACAAAGACATTCCTGATGCTAAGGAGTTTACAATGGAAGAAAATAAAGAAAAATAACTGTTCTCAAAGATGACTGAAATATAAGGGAAAATATCCCATTTACTGCAGATTCTTTTTTTAAGCCTTTTGTTTGATTAATAGACAAGGTGGGTGAGGTAATATATTTTATTGGACCAACTTGTATTGGTGAGAGACACAAGTTTTAGAGCTTACACAGAGTTCTTCTTGAGACCTGGGAAAGGTACTCGAAGGGTCAAAGCTAAATACAAGGTGGAACAGATTGATTAGCGTAAGGAGTTAATGTGTTGCAAGGTGAAGTGGACAGTTAACACCTTTGCAGTCATAGGAGAAAGATGGGTTAGTGGGTTCTAGGTATTTGTAATGAGTCATAAATCCAGAGACTTTGAGTTCATGATTTTTAGCATTTATCAAAATTATGAATTTAAACTCCCAGGGTCATCTTTTGAAGGTATTGTGCAGGTTTACTTTGAAGATGAGGACCGAGAGGTCAGATATGGCGTGATCATTTTGTGACAAGTATTTGCCCACAAGTGATATGGTGTTTGTCTTTCATCATTTTTCTGTGTAAATTCATTCAAGAGTGTATTGATTGTCTTATTTCACCCACACAGTTGTTACTGTGGATTAAAAATATCTTATTAAGGATTAAAAGTATCTTATTAATAACATGTAATTTGTTACCTTTAAAGGATATATTTGTGTTTGGTCAAGCTCTTACCATTACCTGTTTGTTTTGTTCAAATTCCAAAAGTTTTAACTATATATTATAAAAACTATTTGATCCTGATTTAAGATTCTGTTTATACTATGAGTATTTTCCAGTTCCCTGGATTTGACAGGGAACATTCAACAGTGTCATTTACACATTGCTTCCAGTGCAAAAAAGACACTGGATAAAAAGTGTTTTCTTCCTCAGTTTGGGTGTGATTTAATAGAAATAACCATATTAATTTATGGTCAATCTTAAATCATCTAAATTCATCTTTATTTTCAGTTATCTAAAAGCCTATTGGTACATTTTATAATTTATTTTAAAACTGAATTGCAAGCATGAGTCTAGTTCTTATTTTATGTTTTGATGGCATGAATAATTAAATAAAATCATAAATATTCTAAGCACCACAGGGAGCTTTAATATCTGAGGACAAGTCTGAAATGCATTACCACTGTCATTAATGATGTGCTATTTGTGTGGCTGGAAGAGGAATTTTCAAGACAGCTGTAACAAGTGCAATAATCTATTTAGCTACAGCTTACAGCTGTCTTTCAGACACAACATTTGTGCACTATAGCTGGAGACCTGAATTTGGCGCACAGATGTGGTTAGAAGAATGCTCCAGGGTATCTTGAGTCAAGGCAGCACTGAGAACCTTTAGTATAATCAGGGTCTCTGGAACTGTCTGGAATTTCAAGGTCAGTGTATTTAAGTGGCAGTATAAGTAAGTGACAATCATTGCAGCCATTCCATATTCTGCAAATATGAATCTCTCAAGGGCCTTTTTCCTGTCTTTTCCAAGTTTCATAGTCAAAGAATCCCTCAAGGGCAAAGAGACTATTACACAGCTGAGTGCAGCAACTGGGGCACAGTGCCTGTATTATAGGGCTGGTCTTCACTAGGGGGAGAGAATGGACTGAAGATATGCAACTTCAGCTACGTGAATAACGTAGCTGAAGTTGGTGTATCTTCACCGACTTATCTGCCATCCTCATGGCGGCGGCGGTCGGTGGCGCGCTGCTCCATCGACTCCGGCTTGTGCCTTGCGTCAAGTTGGAGTTACGGGAGTCGACGGGGCCCCGCGAGCGATCGATTTCTCACGTCTTCATGAGACATGAGAAATCGTTCGCTAACAGATCGATTGCTACCCGCCGATCCGGCAGGTAGTGAAGATATACCCATAGTGACAGCTATGTTTATGGCTGAATTCCAGCTTCCATTCTAAACTCCCCCTTTTAAACTGCTCATAACTTTCTCACACACATCTCTTTAGGGCTGAAATGTTCAATGCACTCTGCCCAGATATTTTTTGGAAAGTTTCAGAAAAATACCTCTTGCCATTTTGGAGTCCTTCATGCCGGGGGAATTGGGGTGTCAATGAGGCATTAGGTTCTAGAGCAGTGGAGAGGCAGGTAACTGGAGGAGATAAGGGTGTGGTGAAGGCAATGAGTATGGCAGGGGTTCAGATGTGCATAAAATGAGAGAAGCAAGGGTGATACTGGAACTGACATCCCCAGTTCCCACAATTCACACTGTAGTGACATCTGTTACCTGACCATTGTGTGGGCCTTGCCAGGTGTGCAGGTTGGAGCTGCAGTCCCTCTCCTGCTCCAGTTGTGCTGGAAGTTCTTAGGCAGGAAGGACGCAGAGAGAAGCAGTGAATGTGCAGCAAAGGAGCTGCCTGTCTATCCCCACTTCTCTCTCCCTTGTGCCTGAGGATGAAACCTGGAGACATTTGGCTCATGCTGCCTTGCAGTGTGCGAGAAAACAGAGGCAAGCGGCACATTAAGGAGAAATGTCTGGCACTTGGGAGGCCTGTGATTATAATTTGTATTGCAGTAGAGCAGAGACCAGTGCCCCATGACAGGTATTGTATAAACACAGACTAGACAGTTCCCCGCCCCAAAGAACTTAGCCTGGCACTTATTATTCTTTAGTGAGGCCTGGCAACATCCTTATTGGGTAGGCAAAATAAAGTATGGAGAGGAGGAGCGACTTGTCCAAGGTCACAAAGCAAGGCAGTGGCATTGGGGTCTGTGCTCAGAGGGGTTCTGGTGCTCCTGGCTGGGGGTTTATCCCTCTCCCCCCACATGCGCACTCTGCTTAGCTCTCAGAGCTGGGAAGCACCAAATGAAGAGGTTATCACATCAGCTTCACCGTCCTCTGGAGATGCCACATCATCTGCATTGGAACTGAATGATGTGCAGTCTGGGGAAAGGGAGGAGAGGAGGCTAAGGAGGTGCTCTGCGACTGGGTGATGGGTGGGAGGAGCTACCTCCTCTCCTCCCTTTCCCCACACTGCACATCATTCAGTTCCATAGGCAGCAGCAGTGGGGGAGACGGACTGGGAGCAAGCTGCTATGTCACTTATTTGTCCAGTGTCCCTCAATGTCCCTTTCTTGAGCAGTACTCAGCACCTGTATTAAGTAAAAGTTCTGAGAAATAGAAGATCTGGGCTCTACTATTTTGCTATATTAACATAGGTTTTTGCATAGAATAAATTTAACCAACAGCGCCAAAGAAGGACAAAAAGTGCAGAGGCAGAAGCCTGGATTTTTTTGGTAGACTATTACTCAACTGAAACAAGTTTAAAACAAACATCTGACTTTGAATTTTCTCCTTTGCATGCTCAGTTATCTCTTCAGATTACTGTGTGACCCTCGAGCAGCAGCATCGTAAACTGCATCACTTATTCCAAAATATAATCTTCATCATTTAAGAATTATCAAGTTTTATTCTAATCTTTTGTAGTGAGATGGTTCTATGTCTAATTGTGTGTTGCTATATGCTGGTCAGGTGCATGGAGAAGTATTGCACATTTCTCGTGTGTGACATCAGACTCCCATTACTGTCAGTGAAAGTTGGATCCAGATCCTTTGAGATAATGACTTGGTGCAGATGAGAATTTAGCAGAGAGAACATTTGATTGTTTTATTTATTTGAAAATGTATTTGCAGAGAAAATCTATTTCAAGGACAGAACATTTTTTTAAATGCTATTTGTTTGCAGAGCCTTCAGAAGTTTTTGAATCACCTTTTACAGAGCCCAGATAAATGTTCCAGCATAAATCACTGAGGCGGGAAGTTTATGAATCATCATGTGAAATGTAATTAAATATATTGAATTCATCAAGAAAATCATAAGCCTGAAGCTTTCTCTCTGCCTTTTATTAAAGATAAGGAAGTAGGTCATTGAATACTTTTATCTACCTCATTCATTTCTTTAAAAATTACTTTCTCTTACAGTACCACGACAGCCTGGAGTAAGCAATAATCTGTTTGAAATATTTGAAATTGAAAGAGGGATTAGTGCAGAAGAGGATGAAGCAAACGATGATCCAGGTACTTATCAAGTTTACTATTCAGGATACACTTTTGCAGGATACCTGCAAATCAGCTTGTTTTATACCATCTTTGTTTTGACTCTCTCTTCAACTAATTGGTCTCATTCTTCCTTTACAAACATGGATTTTATTAAGGCAGGTTTGTACTCTAAATAGTATATTAAGTGATACTGCTATTTGCCTAGTACTTGTTAATATTGCTGTAGCTTCTTTTTTTATGACTCCATATACTTCATTTCATTTTTGGTAAGGCTTGTAAGTTCTATCCTGTCAGAAAGTTGGTGAAGGTCCACCAGCCCTAAGGATCAAGAAGTATTCTTATGTGTCTTTCTGATCTGTTCTTTGCAGGTATCCTGGTGCACAGCTGTAACTTCGATAGTGGTCTGTGTGGATGGATCAAAGATAGAGATGATGATCTGCACTGGGAACCAATTAGAGATCCATCAGGTAGAATAACTTTGTCCAGTCACACCTGTTTCAGTTTAAGAACCCAAGCCTGTTCCCTTTGAAGTTGGTGATAGAGCTCCTATTACATTTAATCTGAGCAGAATGAGATTCTCAAAACTTTGCTAATTTACAGTATTTTAAGAAATGGGCTACAACTCAATGCTTTTAGGACCTGCTCCTGCTCCCATTAAATGTAGTGGGGGTTTTGCTACTTCAATGCTGATGACAAAATTTAATGGAACTGCACCAATATGTGTCAACTGGGGAGCTGGCTCTTTGTTAGCCTATATCTTTTAAAGAGGAATATCTATGAAGGAATAGTAAAGTGTTCCCTATTCAGTTAAAGGAGGAGAGAATAGACTATGGAATGTGGCCCAATTTATTTTGTACCCTCAAACTATAGATTTTACTTCAAATAGGATGAGATGATGTTTTTAAAATTGCCATGCCAACATAACATTATTTGCATGGTAATACTAAAATTGTGAGCAAAGCTGGAAATAATTTTGGCTCTAGTGTTGAATACAAAGTTCTGTTTCTACCTTAACATTCCCCAGTCAGAGTGGAGTTTACAGAAATCCAATGATAAAATATTACAAATGTATGTACACAGGAAAACTGTTTTAGTAAAAAGGGAAGGAGGGTAGATATTTACTCTGATTTTTCAAAATATTCTGTGTAAATCTTGGGTAGCAAAAAGAGACCTTGGAATAGGGAGCTGAATGTAACAAACAAGGGCACTAATGAACAATGCCACAAATCACAGGCTCTTTCGCTCAGGGTAGTGAACCACTGCATACTGGTACACCTCAGAGAATCTGCTCTCTTTACAAAAAGAATACACTGAATTTAGAAAAAAACAGGGCTGGAAGCTAGTCAGTTTTTTGCTACCAAATCTGTCTCCACATCATACTGAGAGCTATATGATGAAGTTCTGTTTTAAACATACAGTCCTGAACATGCCTTCCCCTTCAGCCCTCTCTCCAAAGAATGGAGATTAGACACACTCCTTTAGCTCTCCATTAGACTCTATGGGATTATATCATAGACAGGATGCCTCATGTGACTGGACTGTAGCCAGTAAAAGGAAATGCATTCCCCAGTTGTAATTTACTATGAGTTAAATCATAGCCCAATGTGGGTGTGAGGGTGCAGGAAGACCTTTTCTCCAGCATAAGGACCAAGGTATTCAGCACTGCAATAGAGGCATCCTCATCTGATGGAGTCAGGACAGGGCCATTGTCCTTGTACACCAGGGTGGCCACACTGCTGGCAGTACAGGTTAAACCTGTTCAACCTGATCTCCACACCTCCCCCAACCCCAGGCCTGTACTGGTATTATGCCTTTGAGACATGCAACATGGTGCCTCTAAGCACCACTCAGTTCTCATGTGACTCAGGCTCAGAAAAGTTCTCTATGTAATGCTAAATTATGTCTTTTAACATGATTGTGTCCTGGAACAAAGTGTGGCCTACAATGAGTTTTTGATTATAAAATACATGAATTTTGTTTACTCTGGGGTTGTTTTGAAAAGCATCAGTTTCAAAAATATTACTTGGCTGGCTAGCTAGCTAGCACTTGTACATCTCTTCCCTTCCTCCCCCCCGGCCTGTTTTCACCAGTTACATTCTATGTTCCCAGCTTCTTACATGCACTGTTGCTACTTACAAACTGTTAAAACCAGCCAAACAAAACCCCAGTTATTTCAGAGATTTATTCTGGTAGCTGGCCAATTGTTTGTTGGCTTTCAGAGCCCTGATGTTTAGTTGTTTTTTGAAGTGGTTTATCAGAAACTGCACTTTAAAGGTGCTATGTTAGTTCTTTGTATTTAGAAAACAGCTGCATGTCTTTCTCTATGATGGTCTATTCTTATAGGGGCTTGTCTACACACACACACAATGAAGTTAATTAAATGTTTTCCTACTGACTTAGATAAATCTGTGTAACACTCTAGAGTAGGTGCAGTTCTATTGATTTAAAGGTGTTTGTACTAGTGTAACAAGCACCTTTATCCTGGTATCCATGTTAGAGTGCCAATACTGAACTAAATTTTTTTTCTACTAATTTAGTTGTTATGCTTTGTCTACACATCATTTTTGCAACAGTATATCATTTTTTTTTTTAAATAGAGTGCACTGCATGACTCTGTTCCTGTCTGAAAAGCCAATTCAGCAATGCATTTAAGCATGTGATTTGTCTCATGGAAGTCAATGGAATTCAGGCAGATGCTAAACTTTAAACATACGCTTAAATGCTTTGCTGAACTGAACTGAAGACTTGTCTTTTCTTTTAATTCAATTGTTTGCTTTGTCTTTGCACATTGTTAAAATCACATTCATATTTTCTTGTAAAGAGATGATTTTAAAGAAAATCATCATAGCTTTGCTTTGAACAAACATGTATGCAACATTACCGATCAAACTGAACAAGAAACATTCAAGTCTAGTTTAACCTTTTACTCTGAAATTTAGTCTCAGTTTAATCAAACTATTATAATTAACTAACTTCTGTATATCATTACAATATGGAAAAAGCATTTTCAGGCTCACAGACTTCAACAGCTCAGATTTCATGGAACCTTTATGACTGACTTAATACTAAGACCTTTAAAGTGAATTTTGATTTTTGACATTCTGCTGTGATATCAAAGCTGTTTGTTTTATGGTTTGAACATGGAGTTCAGTTGGATATTATTATTTTGTAATTTTCTCCCCAGTCATTTCAGATTTGTAAAAAAATTCTCTCTCCTCTCCTCCCCCTGCAGGGTCTCATTCCAACTTTGAAACCCTGCTCTAGCTTTAATGAGTTCAGGTTTTTTTTGTTTTTTTTTTTTAAAAAAGTCTCTTGGTATGGTTATGGGATTTTTAGAAGACCTAAAATCTCATTTATGATAGTTTTAGCAGCCTACCTAAAAAGGATCACTAGACAAATTTATTGGGATTACATGTTTGATTTTGGCTTTTATAAACGTTGCCCTCCAATGAGATCCTCTGGTTTTCATTTATTGCATTTGTATGCAGGTTTCTCTCACTAAAGGAATGGGGATATTAATGGATTTTTGACAGGTTGGTTCACAGAAACCCCTTGGGACTGCCATTATATGTTCTGAGACTACCTCTAATCCCATTTTCCCTGGCAGCTTGGGACTTCATTGCCCTGCCTGGTTGTGCCAGGCATGCTAGCCTGCTATAACCACATATCCAGGTCTGAATCACATCCTCCAAAAGCTGCAGGCTTAACTGAAAGCAGATTAAGAAGTGCTCTGGTCTCCAGTACCCAGATACGCAATGGAATCCAAACCCATAACACTGATAGAAATATATGCACAGCTGTTTGCTACCCCAGGTATTAAAACTTACTCTGGGATAATTAATACGTAAAAAGTGATTTTATTAAATATAAAAGTAGGATTTAAGTGGTTCCAAGTAATAACAGACAGAACAAAGTAAATTACCAAGCAAAATAAAACATGAAAAAGTCTAAGCCTAATACAGTAGGAAAGTAAATGCAGGTAAATCTCACCCGCAGAGATGTTCCAATAAGCTTCTCTTACAGACTAGACTTCCTCCTTGTCTGGGTCCAGCAATTACTCACACCCCCGTAGTTACTGTCCTTTGTTCCAGTTTTTCTCAGGCATCTCTTTGAGGTGGAGAGTATCTCCTGAGCAACTGAAGACAAAGTAGAGGAATTTCCAGGGGCTTATATAGTCAGAGGGGTTTCCACCCATGAAAGAGAGACAGACTCTCTCCCCCAAAAGAATCACAGCTACAAGATGGAGGTTTGGAGTCACATGTCTATGCATGACTCAGGCCAATGCCATTGCTCACATTAGCCCAAACGTTCCCAGGAAAGCTAAGATGTGGATTGGAGCCTATCAAGGTCCATTGTTAGCTAAGTACTCCCAATTACTTGAATAACCCCTATCCACTATGTTGACCATATCTGTTTTAGGTGCTTCCTACAAACACTTTAAATACAAGTATAGAGCCAAACGCTCACAACTTCACATATATAAATTATACATGCATATGAATAGGATGAATACAGTAGAACATAACCTTTGCAAAGATATGTTACATGGCATTAAACATATTTCCATAAAGCATGAGGGGGTGCAACATCACAAGTCACATGTACTGTAACATTATGTCAGAAGACACATTGGCGAGTGCAGTGAGACTTAGGCTACTCAATGCTTAAGTCACCTCTGAAGATGGGACTTGGTGAAATTTTTGAAAATTCCCATTCGGCCAGAAAGTACATGTATTAATGAGTGCCTAAATCTTATTATTTCATAACTGCTATCTAGAACAATATTTAGGAGGCTTAGTTCACTGTTAAGGCTTTTGAATGAAGTTTCTTATGCAGCAGTGTTGTCGAAAAGTCAATGACTTATAACAGAAATTTAAATCTCCTGCAACACATTTACAACATTTCTAAAAAGTCCTGGAGTATGAAATCTCTAGAAGACCAGAATTTGCAAGACTGCTGGTACATTAAGTACATACGTCTTTGTACGTGAAGGGTACTTACCATGCTTGGAAACATTTCAAAGAGATGCCTTTTCTTTTGCAGGTGGACAGTATGTGACTATCTCAGAACCCAAAGGCAGAGAGGGAAAAGTAGCACGTCTGGTTCTGCCACTCGGCCAGTTAGCTCATTCAGGGGACTTGTGTCTGTCCTTTAGGCATAAGGTATCTGGACTACACTCTGGTCTACTCCAAGTGTTTTTAAGAAAAAATGGTGCTCATGGACCAGCAATTTGGGGAAGAAATGGTGGCCATGGCTGGAGACAAACGCAAATAACTTTGCAAGACTCAGGCATCAGAAGTGTGAGTATAGCTGCCTATACAATTTTTAGTGTTTTAGCGTAGGAGGTTGAAGCATTGGGCTATTCATCTCCCAGGTCTAGGGTCAGCTTATGTTTTATTTCTAAATAAAAGGGGCCAAATTCATGGCCGGTAGTGGAATCACACCAGGAACATGTTTTTTTCCCCATCATACGTAAACATACCAATTACCCACAGAAAATACTCTGACTAAAACCTAAACAAATAGAGGTTAGTATAGGTGCTGTCCTCCTAGGAGGACAGCACCCAGAGATGGATTTATAAACACCTGCTCCTTTCCCGATCTTCTGGTGCTCCTTATTCTTTTAAAAATAGGCTCTAGGCTCTCAGAATAAAGCCCCACCCCAGCTCAGCAAACAGCCCCTCTATCACAGAAAAACCCAACAACAAGATACAGTGGCAAGATTGCTGATATTTTAAAATATGAGTAATGATTTTCAGTACCTCAGTTTTTGGATGCCCATCTTGAGACATCTATAGGCTCTCCAACGCGCTCTGAAAAATCAGGATTTTTTAAGGGCATCCAAAACTATTTGTTGTTTTTAAAAATTTAAGCAAATATATCCCATATACATACTGTCTTTTTGCTCCAACTTCCCTCCGTAATCCGAAAAGCTGAAAGGGAATGTCGTAAACACCAGAATTATTGTACAGAATTGATAGTAGATCTTGCATTTGTATTGACTTTTTCTACATCAGTAATAAAGTCTGATTGTGGTAAAGTATTACAAAATCCTACATGAATTTATCTAAACTCTAGTTTCAACAGCGTCACTGCGCGCACATCCTGTCAGGGGTTTTTCTTTTTTGTGCTTTTTTAAGGGAGCATGCATGTGTCAGGTTCTCCTTTCTAATGAGGGAATCTTGCTGGAATGCTTGATTAATTTTCAGACTATGGACAAAATAACATTTGCTCATGTTAAAACAGTTCAGTCTGAGTTTATAGCAGCAGTGCAGGTGATTGTGGGTTGATTAAAATAAAGAAGCTCAGCTAGCATTTAGTAGCAGTTATTCTACCATGGTCCTCTTACCTTATTCTGTCGTCCATCCTATTGTAAATCTGTTGAGCTCTCCCTCATTCAAACTAGGTATATTAAGTTATCTGTTTAAAAGATAGATATGCAGCATTTGCTACAGCAGGTTGTAGGAAGTCAAAGTTTAGATTAGCACATTTCTCCAGAAGCTTGGAACATGTTATATAGGGGATACTAGGTCTAGATCCAGTTTACAATACATCCAGTGTTCAAACAGATCAATTTGCAATGTGGAAGTGGAAGGGAAAATGTTTTCAAAATACAACAAAAAATAAAATGGCTCTTTGAGAGCAATGGATAAAGTGATTACTGAGAGGAATGATTTAAATACATCTAAAGAGAAGGATCACCATCCCTGGAGACAGATTCTGCCTGAACACTGCTTCCAGCAGCACATTATCTATTACTAGTGCTAACACCTAGGAGTGTCTCAAGTTCCCTGAGGCTGGGACCCTTCAGAACAGGTAGCCATTCTTGTCACTCTCTTTTTGGCATTTTTTTTTTTTTAAAGTTTACATCTGACTGTCTTATTTTCTTCCCCAGGTTATTTTCAAAGGTGAAAAAGGGAAAGGCAGAACTGGGGACATTGGATTAGATGATGTGAGCTTGAGGAGAGGCCGCTGCAATGAAGAACATTAGCAACACCACTAAACTGGCAAAGAATATATACAATTTCTCTTTCCCTTTAATCCTATTTCCATCAAGTTAAAAGAAAACTGTGGGCCAAAGTGGAAAATATAGACAGTGATCATCTAGTTAACCCGCTTTGTGCAAATCCCAGTGAAATTCCATTTAAAATAATGCAAATTTTCTGTAAGGACACAAACTTCAAGCCAATATTGGGTGTTTTTACTATTAGTCCTTGTCCACATACTTTGTGCGTGAAGGGTATCTCGTACCATGCCTGAACGATGCTCCTATTAAAGAGGCGGGCACGGGATGGGAGAGCCAAGTGTGGCTAAATGTCATCAGAAGAGATCTCCAACTCACAGTGGTAGTATTGACTGTTGTTCTGTGTTTTGCCAGACTGTTACCATTACACTGATGATAATGATATGTTGTGTGATTTGTTTGACTTCACAATTGGAAGTTAACTGAGGCCTGGACCTGAACTTTGGCTATTTTACTGCCATTGATTTTCAAACAAGGGTGTGTTACATATCAAATAGCATTTATTCTGCTCTATCCTATATTAACGAAAGGCAGTTATGTAGAGTAGATGCTGCATCCCTTAATATTGCTAGTACTGTGTTGTGTACATGTGTGTGGTTTCTAATGTATTTGTGTTTCTTATATTTACAGATTTCAGTTGCAAGGTAAATGGCAGCTGGGCTTTCAAGCTAAAATACACTATGTGAGCTCAGTGTGGTGTTTGACCCTCTGCTGGTGACTGCTGATATCAGCAGTGTCTTGACATTTTCTATCTTTTGGCGCTAACTGCTCGTGTGTTTGTGTGAGGTTATGCCTGAAAACAAAGGGCCAGATCCTCAGCTGGTGTACACTGGTGTGTAACTCAATGGGTTGCCATAATACTAACCTAGTTTACACCAGCTGAAGAGCAAGATGCTGGCTACTATCAACTCCCACTGACCTCTCTGGGAGTGTAGGATGCTGAGCATCTTGAAGGAGGTGCATTTTGCACTCTGCAGCATTGGGCTTGTTGAAGTCAGTGGCAGTTTTGCTATTGACAGTAAATAGGAAGGGACACAGTCTGTGCCAATAGTAATTTTTACCAGCCATCTAAGCAGCACAAGGGAGTCAGTTGCCCCAGTGCATTGAAGTATAACCGACCATTGAATCTTGCATCTGTACAAGGTCCTTGCCAGACTGCTCAGAAAACTACAACACAGCGTTTAGTGCTAAAATGTTAGTTCAGGATGGAATTAGCATTTGTCAGAATATTGGGCTTTTTCTTTGAGTCATCCATTTTGAGTGTGATAAATGTACAACTCCATGGAGAAATGTTGAATTTCTCCACGTGGCCATCCAGCCTTTTTTAAATGAAAAAGCTTTCGTATCAGCATGGAGATCAATGTTAAATTTGACAAACTTCTCTTTATATTTAAGGAAGTTAGAAGCAAAGGGAGACAAAGGGAGTTCTAGGGAGACAATCTTAATATTTCAAAAAGGTATAGCCAGAAGACAAAAGGCCTTATGACCTTTTAAAATGTAAATAATTAATGTAAACTAAATCTATCATTATGTATGATCTTATAAAAGTTATTTCTGGTTTCAACAAAAACCTGTGTCTAGTCTTGCATACGCTGTCCATAGAGATGACATTGCAAGACATTAAAGGCCTTATTTCAAAAACTCTTCTTGGGACATACCTTGGCTTAGCAAATCTATCATGTTTTTGGTAGTTTATCCTAAAAAGATTAAAACATACTTCGTACCAAGATATTTTTTAACTGTCTTACCAAATCATGTTACAGCCCTTCGCGGTTCAGGTAAAATGGCTAAAAGAAGGATCTAGTCCATTCACAGAAGACAGACCCACCCAGGTTTTAATCATTTTGCAATTAGGGCATATAGTATATTACAAGTCAGTGCATTTCTTCTGCTCTTTCAACATGCAAATGTACCAGCAGGAGGACTGGGGATCTCTGAATTTTCATTGATTTCATAAGTACTGAATGGACCTTTCATCAGTATGCAGTATACAATAATATTATGCCATGGTCTATGCTTCAATGGGTTAAACAAGTGAATATTGTAGCAAGAGGCAAGATTAATACTATAAACAGCTACATTTTCACTTTGTTGGTGTAGAGCATATAAATGGCACAGCTTCCAAACCACCCCTAGTCAAAGAGTGCCCCGGATAGTTTGTCACTTACCCCTAAAGATTACTCTGCCCGATTTGATTGACGGAGTCTATTGAATTGTCACCAGGTCCCTGCAAAAGGTTAAAAAAGGATTTAAGGTAACTGAGTTTGTTCAGTCCACTTCCATTCTGGTAGAAGAGATAAACTTTATCTTGCTCTGTTGGGTCATCTTTTCCCCTTTTTGCATGACTCTCAGTCCTCCTGCCAAAGTCCCTGATCTTGCAATGAGCTCCATGCAGGCTCACCCCGAATCTATGCAAACTGTCACCAAAGTGAAGGGAAGGACAGAGGGGTCTGCCCACATGGAGTTCATTAACTGGGGAGGTAACTAATAGATTCTACAAGCTGCACTATGTTAGCAGAGACTATCATTTTCCATACATTCCAAGCACAATTTTGGGTGTGCAGATGACTGAGATCTGAATATAGCCTTAAGACATCGTTTATAGCTACTCATTTTCTTTATTGTTCAATAGCTGTGTAGCTGGTTCTAAAGAAAATCCTCCTGAAAAACTAAGTGTCACCGAGAAGATATTGCGCTAAACTTTAATGGAAACAGTTATCAAATGTACTGTATATCATCTGAACTGGCTTATAATTTAAGTTTTTGAAGAAATGTTAACTTTCCTCCCAAACTGACTGAAAATAAAAAGTATCTGAATCATAGGCACTGATTAACATTGCCAATTTGCATTTATTGGACTTAAAGTGAGTACAACTGAAGTGATAGCTACCTGGGTTTGTTCTGAATTTCCACTCACTCCAAAATCCAATGGGTGGGATTTTCAAAAAAATTTGAGCTGGCCTAAGTCTCTTCCTAGTGCAGGGTTTTTAGCTATTGGTAAAGATTTAATAGGAGCGGAAGTGGGCCACCACTGATTGTCTAAAGCGTGGCAAAGCCTCCCTTAGATTTTCATAGTCGGATTCCTTAAGAGATCAGTAGACATAGGGACTGAAGATTGTGATAACAAACCATGGCTTGCTGGGCAGCGGATTGACTCAATTTAGCTCCAAGACAAAACTTTACATTCACACACAGAATCTACCCCAGAGTCAGTGTTCTCTCAAAAGGAGAGCACACAACAATAGTTCCTCCATCCATCTTTGCATCTTATCACACAAACATCAACTCCTCCAGTAGCTATCTGCTGCTTGTTCCCTTCTGACTACGATGCTTTTGTATGATAATGGTCTTGGCCCCATCCAAACACCACGGAAGTCAACGAAAAGACTCCAATTGGCTTCAATGGGCTTTGGATCAAGCCACTAGCTGACAGTGTCAACTCAAAAGCAGTTCACTCTGTGTTGAAAGAATTGCTAAGTACCTGTAACTTCCACTCAGTGCCTCTACAAATCAGGACATCAGGAATACTATAATTCTTACAAATTAATTGTTGACTGACTGTATCCATGATTCATACCCAATGTAAAATTAAACATAATTTACATGGGGCATCAGACTAAATACTTTAGGCTGTATAGTACCAAACTGATGACATTGACCTTGGAGCTTATAAAACAACTAGGATGTAAGGGACTGTCATTTTGGAAACGTTTACTATTGATTAAGTGTAGGGACATTAAGTGATGAAATAAAACAATATAAACTTTTCCAAGTCTTCCTTTTGTGTTTCTCAGATCTCTCAGAGAAATTTTAGTTAAAAGAGAGCCACCTAGCTTTACCAAAACCAATGTAGCAGACTTAACTCCATTTATTATTTCTGTAGGCAAGAAAACCAGACACCAGTTTACTAAAAACTCCCTTGCTAATTAAATCACATTCTCCATTACCCATTGTTGTACACCTGTGTACTGTAATCACACAAGGCTTTTCACTGCAGTCTTTTCAGACCATAAACAAACAGTCTAAGGTTTGGGTTTGTTTAAATGTGCACATGGGTAGACTGAAATGTTGCAAGAAGCAAAAACAAACATGTTAGAAGTCTGCAAGACAAACTAAAATGGCTATGGATCATGCAATTCAGTCTGGGTCAACATCTGGAATAAATTCTGGGTGTGCTATGAACAGACAATACCCTAGAACAGGTGCTGTTACTGCAAGGAGGTGCAGCTTTACAAAATGCATAAGCACTTAAGGAATAGTGTAACAGTGCTTCATGATGTTGTATTCCTCTGAATCTCTCTCTCATGGAGTCTGGGGGAGATAACGCCATTGCACTGTTGTTATCACAGTAACAGCTCACTGCACCTCTACCCCCCCATCTTGGGTCTCATGTCAGCACTTGGGATGGAATCATGCAGCCCATATATTGCAGCCGTCATTTCTTTAGTAAATCTAATTTGTGTTCAATACCTGCAATTCTCTTTCCCCTAGGACCAAAGATAGGGTATATCCAATAACCAAATAACCCCAAACAAGAGCTCCGTGGAGCTCAAAAGCTTGTCTCTTTCACCGGCATAAGCTGGTCTAATATATTACCTCACCCACTTTGTCTTAAAGCAAAGTATTTAGAACAAAAGCCTTCCACAAAAATAGGTCTTAAAAACAAATTATACATATGTCTATCTTACCAGGTGTTAATCCATCTTCCACCTGGAGATGTAGCCAGGTCTAAGCTTCCTATAGGCACTCCAGAATCCTCTAGGGTCATGGTGGCAAACTCACAACCCACTACACTCCCCTCTGATTTAGTGGTGGCATCTCCCACTGGCTAGAGCCATTGTGTTGCTTTTCTGCTTGTTTTACTAACAGCTCCCTATTAAGCTAGATTAATGCATTGATTTGGGAAGGTCATTACCCAGTACGTAATAACTTCACCTCACTGACCAGGACCCATATAGTGTTCATAAGATTATCACAGCAGATCAATAGTCTTATAATATTTATTACATAGCAGCTCTGCTTCCAGAATGCTATCCTTTCCCACAAAGAAAATATCACCTGTGAAATGCTATATTTTGCTTAATAATCGTACCCTTCCCCCCCATGGTCACTATGATCTGTAATGGACCACATACCATTTCCATTTGTGTAAGTGTTACTCCTTTTGATCTAAGTGGTTAGCCAAAGCTCAGAGGCTTGTTTCAGTTAGGAGGAGAAATTAATGATGAGACCATGCTCTTTCTCCCCAGTATCTTCTCAGATAGTCCTTATGTTAACAGTGCCTGTCCCCCCGCCCCCCACAATAAGCACTACCATCTGTGTCCAATACAAAAAGGGCTTCAAAATACAAATAAGCTAAGCCAGGAGCAGTCACAAGGATCTCTTTGAACTCTGAAAAGGCGAAGTTACATTCTGTTGAAGACTCTCGCAGGCTCCCTTTTCCCCTTCCAGATTTTTTCTGCATCAGCATTTACTAGTTCCACTGGTTCACTGTTTCCAACCATAGTCTCACTTCTTACTATTTGCTGCTTGCAAAAAAAAGTTCAGCAAATGAACATTCCCTGTTCTTGCCTCAGACCCATGAGAGCTTTAGAGTGGGACTCACAAGGGGGACTTGGGTGCATAACTGCCAATTTAGATGCCCCTGGCATTCACAACACCCCTACTCAGCTGTCACCTAATCCTGCAGACACCTGCTGTCTCCTATGCTTCTCTTCTAAAGTACCCCAAAGGTGCCTACATTTCAGCAGCTGGCATGTGCACAGCCAAGTCTTGCCTAAATCCTGACAACATTGAGCACTTCACCCAATTCATGCCAACGCCCCAGGGGGATTCACATCTACACATTCCCCAGCCGATCACTCCATCCAATAGGTGTGGTTTGAGCATTGGCCCAGAGAGAGGGAATATGACTATCACCCAGTGCTTACAGCACTCACCTGGGCGTTAGGAGACCCAAGTTCCAGTGCTCCCGTTCCAATGCAGCACCTCAGTCCCTGTCACGTGAATCCCACCTTCAGCGGCCACGATTCCCGCCCCCCCGAGATCTGGGGTATCAGAATAGGTTTTGCCTAAAAGCTGTGTTTCACCTGGGACATGTCTTTAATGGAAATTTCCACAGACTGAATTTGTAAGACATCATTCTTGGCATTTATTTCAGACATTAGCCATAATGAAATACACAGAGATTAGTAGCTCATCCATAGTCATAGAATCATCAAGTGTAAGGCCAGAAGGGAGCACCAGATCATCTAGTCTCACCTCTTGTATATAAGAGGCCACCAGGACCAGCCAGCATGTAAACCCCAAAGACTGAAACTAGACCAAAGTATTACAACTCTCACGAGACCAAACTATTGTGTGCCAGAAGCAGAGAATCGAAGGGTCCCAAAGCCTGAGGCCCCTGTGATGGCAGGGTATTGATTAAGCAAGAGCTGGCTTGGTCCTGGAAGGCAACCCATGCCCTATGCTGCAGAGGAAGGAGAAACCCAAAGAAGGTTGCTGCTGTTCTGACCTGGAGGAAAATTCCTTCTTGATCCCAATGTACGTAGGCTTGGAAGAATTCCAATTATTTTTTAATAATTTTGATACTATAGATGTTTATTTTAAGCATTTTTTCAATTTTTATCCATTTAAAATTAATATGCAAAATTATGGGCTTTAAATTTTTTATTTCTAATCTATAAATTATCAGAATTGTGGAACATTATGGGTGTGTGTGTCAGACAATGACATGTTGAGATAAAGAGTTAAAACTTCATAACCATTAACACATACAACTGTTAACATCCCATGTTAGAATACACAAAGTAAATATCCTTAAATCAAACTCTAACTTCTCAAGCAGCATTTTTCTTTCTTTATCCATCTGTAAATTTCAATGATCATCAATGGAAATACTTTTGGTTGGGTTGTGTGCATATGGTGAAATTTTTGTTTATGACATTTGCCAACAAAAATCTAATTCTTCCAAGCCTAAACATTTGGCAATCTGAGCATGTGAGCAAAAACTAGTCAGCCAAGCACTTGAGAGAGACAATTCTCAGTACCACCTGCCTTCCCCATCTACTGTCTCTAGTACCTAGACCTCTTGCTTGAATTCTAGAACTCAAACCCAGTTTTTGGAAAGGTGCATATTCCCCAGTCAGTTTCTTCAACTGAGACCAGTTAGGTGGTTTATTTTGGGCTCCCCTATGCCCTTACCATTTTAGCCCTGATCTTGGTATAATAGGAGTTATGTTTGAGCCAGTCTTCCTTACTCCCTTTCGTTCACAGATTGGATTACACATTCACTATCCAGACTCCCATTGTTGTTTTTTAACTCCCATATCTAAACATCCCTTGTTTCACAAACCACATGTATCATTTGTTCTAATCACTGGAAAATGTCACGAAGCAGATTAGAATCCCCTTTACCCTCATACATATTTGACACATATCAGTACTTACGGGGCTCAGATACCATCTGCCTCACAAACTGCTTCCTTTTTTGGGGTACTGATGCTGGAATGATTCAAGTTTCCTGGCAAATTCCATAGTCTCTCAGAGTGTCATTGGCCTCATTTAGCTTTTGCCAGTCCAGGTCCAGTTGAGTGTCTATAAACTAGTGTACTGCTGGTTTATCCTGGAATCCTTGCTTGTATCTGGGTTCACCGGGGTGTCACAAATTTTCTGGAATCCTCTGCCACTTCAGATGATTTTTTCCCCCTTCTTCTAATTCTTATCTGTGCCCTGGCCAGCTCCAAGCCACCAATCAAAGAGCTTGTATCTGGCCTGGATCAATCTGTCTCTTCTTGATTCAAGAGCATCAACTCTAGATGTTGATATCCAGGTTCCTAGAAAAGAATATCTTAAAGTTCAGCCCCAAACTAGGTTAAACAGCTAAGCCAATGAAGCTCAGAGCTGTCAAACAAAACAAACAAACAAACAAAAAAGAAAATAAACAAGAGACACCAAAAGAAAAAACAAAAATAATGCTACCTTCCAATTAACAGAAGAGTTTGGCTACTTTTAAGTCAGCTGGGGCAGAGAAAGAGATTTTGTAGAATTATGTGGTTTTTTTAAAAAAAATAGGAAAATCACAAAAGTTAGCAGGTAATTAGAGAATGGGTGTTATGTCCTTTGAATGTACAGTGAGCAGTTGCCCATATTAATACAAAATCTCCTATCATCACAGAATATTTCAAAAGGCCATTTTCTACAGCAGATGACAATTATTATAAATAATGTGACTATAGAAAGTCTTGTCTTGGATTTGCTCATATGTGACTTGAGACTGGTCCCAATGAAGCCAACTCAAGTTTTTCTATTAATTTCACTGGTACAGAATATCACTTAATATGAATATTTCCTCAGCAGCCATTGACTTGAGTCCTGAATCTGAGACACAACAAGCTCATCTGGCTGCAGCATATGGGGAGAAAAGGGGAATTTATGCTACCTTCTGAATTATAGGGCTGCTAGCATAAACCAGCCTTGCCTTTAATTTACATTTGGCTGCAACACTCCCAAAGTTTCCACCTGAGAGCCCAGAATAGCTGCAGTGCAGAGTATTCTACACACAACCTTTCACTCATTGCTTGGGTACACCCCTGCATGGGGGGGGGGAGGGGCAGGGGCAGCTTCCTTACAGGGGATGGGAGGAGTGGAGAGATCTAGCTGTTGCCCTGATCTTTGTGCTGTCAGAGCAGCGTAAGGGGGGGCCA
Organism: Dermatemys mawii; assembly: GCA_007922305.1. Classification (NCBI taxonomy): domain Eukaryota; kingdom Metazoa; phylum Chordata; order Testudines; family Dermatemydidae; genus Dermatemys; species Dermatemys mawii. The sequence goes on along the minus strand of ML677327.1, from coordinate 883,549 downwards.
GGATGGTGCTCAGAATTAAATCTTGGTATGCAGGCTATTGCCTTCAGGTCAGGTCCTTACAGCTTTGTACATGCTGTTTGTTTTGAGCTTTTTGAAGTCTTAGAGATAAACTGCTCTGAGGAACTAATTAAATTCTTTGTCCTCAACTGCATATTTTAAAGTTAAGGGCCCACTCTCCCACCTGGACTCAGTCCAATAATAAGCACTGTGCCAAGTAGTGTTTTCAGGACCCTGCCCTAAGAATAACAACAGTTTCCCTGCCTCAGGACCCACAGGACCCCAGGAGTGTTTTTTCTGGCACTAGTGACCAATTCACCTCTGAGACAGCTGCTAGGCAGACAGGAATTATGGACAAGGAACGATGTTTTCCCCTACTTCAGCAGTCACACCCTTCGTGCATGGAATGCTAAGGGTTTGTTGGTTTGGGTTTTTTTAAAATAATTCCCAAGGTATTTTTCTAACAGCAGTGAAGGAGCAGGGCAGTCTATCAAACACACTGAGCTATTATTACGCCACCTACGCCCAAAGCCAAGAAAATTAGCCAGCTGTCAAAAACCAGCTCTTCTCTCTGTATCCTTTCAATGGTGTTTTTTCCCTCTGGGTAGGGCTGGGGGAAGCATGCAACAGCAGCTCTGATCTGAATCAGGGCCACCTTTCTGCTTCTTCACAAAAACCAATCAACTGTGTACAAAGAGACACCTAGTGTATAAGAACAAGTCTGTTTGGATGTTGTCTGTTGCATCTTAGACCCTTTGTGTACTAAAAAAATATAAAATCCATGCATGTTAGGAAAATTATGTTTTAGCAGTGTTAAAATACAGATTCCTTTACGAGGATAACTGATATTTTTCTGTCTTCACAAGGCAAAACAAAATATTTGTATTACTGTAGCATCTAGAAGCACCAACTGAGCTCAGGACCAGACTATGCTAGGTGGTGTTCATATACATAGTCCCTGTCTTATAGAGCTTGCAGTCTAAATAGTCAAGACAGCTACAAAGAGTGGAAGAAAATTATTATTATTATTCCGATTTTACAGATAGGGAACCAAGGCACAAGGAAATTAAGTGACTTGCCCAAGGTCACACAGGAAGTCTCTGACAGAGCCAGGAACAGACTACAGACCTCCTAAGCACATTAGCCATAATGCCATCCCATCTTCCCAAACATTTTTTAACACAGTTCAGCTACAATTAGGTTTAAATATTTTTGAGTATTTTCCTTTTCAGAAAAATAGAACCCACCTCCATTGATTTCACTGACCAAATGCTCATTAAAATTTGAGGGGCGCAGGACTAGACTCAGCCTCTCTTATTTGTAGTCAGTTTAATTCTATTGGCCCAGGCTGTACATTTGGCTACAACACATCAGAGCAATTATTTCTCACTATTACGGCCTTTGACCAACATTCTCACGTCCAATCACTCTACACCTTTGCTCACTTCTCCTGTTCAAACCTCCTCCCTCGGCTCCCAGCTTACCCTTCTTCTCTTTAAAGGAAAAACAAAGCTGGGAATGGGGCAGGGTTGTCATGTCAATGGCACTGGGTGGGAGAAGGTGCCTGTCTCAGTTACCTGGCCCAAGCAATTAGACAGTTGTCTGCACCAACTCTCCGCTTAACCATGTTATAGCTCTCTGCCATCAGAGCTGTGCAAATAACTGGTTTTTCAGTATGGTGATTAAACCAAAACAACAACAAAAATTGTTTCAAATCAACCTAAAATGAAAATATTTCATATTTTTCAGTGAAACTAAAAAGTTGAAAATTTCATTTGGGATCAGGTTAAATATTTCTTTTGACCCAAAACATTATTTCATTTGCTGGGATTATTATTAGTTAAAAACAGAAATAAAATTAAAGTAGAAAGTACTTTCAAATAAAAAAAAATGAAAATAATGAATTTAGAAAATGTCAAATTGAAATGTTTAGACTAATTTTACATATATATATATATATATATATATGTATATATATATATATATATGTAAAAAAATAAACATTACTGTTAAAACAATTCAGTATATTTGATAGCAACACGTTAAATGTTTCAGTCAACCAGAATGTGTGTTTTTCAGTAATAGTGTTTTGTCCAAAAAACTTCACCCAGCTTTACCTGCCATTCCATTCTGTTCAGCTAGCAACATAGGGAAACTGACTAGTTGTACAAGCTCGCAAGTGCTCTGTAGCAGTGCTTCATACATCTGGGTTCTATCCAGTCATTCTGCTGTTGCAAGTGTACTTGGAGCTGATAGCTTCTTTTGTATAGAGAATTAAGCTACTAATATCGAGACTCCCTGTAACCTGGGGCAGTAAAGAGGTCTGCTGTATTTTTTAACTATTCTTGCTGTCACCTTCTACTGCCTTCAGCCCCACAGACAGTATGCAGCACTTCGCTCTTTGCTTTAGCAGATCAGTAAATCTGCAATCCCATCTCAGAGAGTCCCTGTTTAAATTTTGAGTACAGTAGCAAACGTTCAAATCAAACCACTGGGCAGTGGACTACACTCAATGGCCAAGTCTGCTTCCAGCATCTAGCCACCAGGTGTCGGAACTTTACCAATAGGTGCAGGATCAAGTGCAGTAGCATAACTACATTAAGGAAAAACCCCAAACAGGCCCAGATCTGAAGACGGGCTCTATGCAGCTCGAAACTTGTCTCTCACCCTAACAGCAGTTGGCCCCATAAAAGATATTACCTCACCCACCTTGTCTCTTTAAATAAAATAAAAAACAAATGGCCAGATTCTCAGCTGATGTAAATAATTTTAGCTCCACTAACTTCAATGTAGTGATGCCAGTTTAAACCAGGTGAGGAACTGGCTCAAACTTTTATGTTCCAGATTCATTCATTGGTGGCATTTGAGTCTTTTGGTCTCTAATTACAAATTAACCAAGATTACCTCCAAACCAGATTTCATAAGGAAATCAATGAATGCCTGCAGAACCTTCTGAAACACAGTTTCAGAAAGAGCTGAGTGACCACGAACGTTATCAGCAACATATGTGATTTATTTTTCAAGGCCAGGAGTGAAGACCAAATTGAACAAAAGCATCTTGATCTTAATGAAATCCCAAAAGATTAAGATACAGATTTTTTCTTTAATTTCTGCTCAATGGTGCCTGTGGCAATTTTTGTGATCTACTTTACCTTTATTTCTCTTTCTGGCCCCTCTGCTTGAACTCTGACTACAGGAAAAAATGGTGCTCCTTAGGCCAACAACATTAACTGGGCTTTTATTAACTGACTTAGCTGAGCTGTTACCATTGTGAAATTCAGCAGAGTACAAATTGCATGGATCTACATAGAAAGCCCACTTCCAATATCACACCTTCATCAACAAAATGATGCAGTCATACAGAGGAGCAGTAACTAAGTCAATTTACCTATTTATAAATTTGGCTAAATATGTAACTAAATAATCTTTGTGAAGTGCTGCATACGTGTAAAACAGAATGCAGGACCTCCAGAGTCCCAGCTCTGTGGTCTTCTGTTAGCTCATGTATTTGGGGCAATTTGTTTTGGTATATGTGCAGGGAAGAGGAACACCACTTTCCCCAGCAGCAAGGTTTTCAAATGTTACATTTGCAAAATCTGAGCAGCTTGCCAAGTTTTCTCACAGTTCACTAAAAAAGAAAAAAAAAAAGCATTCAGTCTCCCCAGATTTCTGGAGGTTTGAAAGCATGTGAAATGAACCATAAGCACATTTAACATGAATGTCCATAAATGTTTTGCCCAGTTCTAACCCAGAATCATAAAAATTAGAGACTACAAAGACATACTGGATCATCTTGTCGATTCCTCTTTCAGTGAGTCTGTGCCAAAGAATAAATTCTATGCTGCTTTCTCGAATACAATTTAGGAAGTTTCCACTACCTCCCTTCACAGACACCTCAGGCCTCCGCTCCTAATTTGTTTCCGGCAGTACTGAACATAAACATACACACTCTAACAGATCTCTCTCTTTTAGGAAGTTTTTGCTTTTAGGAAGTTAAGTCAGAATTTTTGTTCTGGTTAACTTCAAATTTCTCCTCCCCTTGAAACCATCCAAGCTACCTTCATATGGTTCATATCACACCTTAATCATCACTGGGCCATGCATGAGCATTTAGTTATTTTTATCTTTCCTCGTTAATTAATCCCTTCTGTCCCTTGACCATTTTTATTGCTTCTCTAGGTAATTCCCTCCAATTTAGTGACAACTTCCTGGTTTTGAGGTGTTTAGAAATTGAATGCGTAATTCTAGACACCATTATAATCACAGATGGGAGTGAGTTGCTCAGGTTGTCACTGCAGAATAAAAGCAGGATATCAGACTATGATTTTTTTTAATGTAATAGCAGCACGAGGTTAAAAGCCTTCCCTGCGTGACTTTGTGGCCACCAACACCACCACCTCCTACAACTCACCAAGGAAAATTAGGTTTTGCCACTGTTATTCCCAGTATTGGTGCCATCACCAGCTCTGCACAAGTTATATATATGCAAGTTCTAGTGTATGTTGGGGTCCAGACCAGTGAACAGCTAGGGCAAAATCAGGGAAGTGCAAAGGTGTGGAACAGGAAGGAGCTGAGTCAACAACTGCCTGTATTTTGGAAACCCACCTTTGGGATACGATGGGCTGATTGCCAATTTGTAGTAAACAAAAAACCACGGTACTGGATCAGGCTTAATTTAGTTAGCAGAGTCCCACTGAATGGTGACTGAAGTCTGTGTCTGTGTATCACCACAGTCAGGACCTGAACTAGAGCTCTTGCAGTTGGGCAGGCACACAGCTCTACAATGTCAGGCAACCCTCTGGTAACAGCAGCAGATACTCTGTTAAATTTGTCTGAGCTGGAAGCTGCCATTTGCGGATGCTGCTGTGCGGGACAGGACCACAGTATGCTTAAACTGGCTCTGAAGAATCACAGCTTCAGTTGAACGAATACTCTCATACTAAGCTCCCCTGGAAAGGGATCTCATTAACCGCTAATGTTCCAGGAGCTAGAGAGAGAAGAGAAATTATTCATTTCCATAATTTTCTCCTTCCTTCTCAGAGAATTACAAGAATTTTGTATAAAACTGATGTATTGGGCACTTAACACAGTACAACTCTGAGCCATTTCAAATATCTAATCCTCTCTCTAAACTGACAGTGTTAGGGCTTTTACAGTTTTTAGAATGAATTTGGAGCTGATATTCAGAAAACAAGCTGGATATCTTACTGAAATGTGACTGTCACATGATTTACTTGGCAAGAGTGGGATCTGTCCTGTGGAATCCTGTTTATTTTGTTTATAATTCAATAATCTACGCATTCCTCAGGATGTCTCTATTACTCACCTAAGGGTTAACAATTCCAAAGTGAGTCAAGTCATACAGGCAAAATAATCTCTTTAATGCAAAGCAGAAATTTCATATATGCAAGAAAAACATGAATAGATTATGTGGAAAATTGGAGGATCTAGTCCAATTTTATGCACATTGGACTAGATCCTCGGCTGATATAAACTGACGTATCTCTATTGACTTAAACAGAAATATATAATTTACACCAGCTGGGGATCTGGCCCATATTGTCTTACTGAAGTCTTGCATAGGAATTACTGTGTTGGACCAGACCAGTTATTTCAATTAATTCAATATCCTGTCTCCAGCAGTGGACCATACCAAGAAACCCCACACTGGACAACTATGGAATAACTTGCCTAAAGGATAACTATTAGTCACCCTATCAAACATGCTGATACACAATATGCATTTTAGAACATTTTCCAAGAAAATTTATGTTTTGACTGTCTCATTACACCTACTAATTTATGAAGCATGCAATATTCTGCTAGATTCCACTTCCCGATCACACAGCAAGTCAATGTCAGAGCTGAACCCATGGTTCTTGGTTCCAATTCTCTACTCTAACCACTAAATCCCACTCTGGAAGACAGGTACAAAATGCTATGCACTGTAAGGGCATCATGTTGCAACTCTTACATCGCAGAGATGGTTAAAGAGTTCTTAGAGGTCACCAATCTTATAATTATGAGCTTTTCTGGAAAGCAAATAATATATTTAGCTCAATGTTCAGAAACCTCCTCAATTAGGCATCTACATTATCTCTCAGTTATAAAACAGCTTCAATACTTTTTGTCTTCTGAACATAACATAAGAACATAAGAAAGGCCATACTGGGTCAGACCAAAGGTCCATCCAGCCCAGTCTTCCAGCAGTGGCCAATGTCAGATGCCTCAGAGTGAGTGAACCTAACAGGTAAAGATCAAGTGATCTCTCTCTTGCCATCCATTACCCCCCTCTGACAAACAGAGGCTAGGGACACCATTCCTTACCCAGCCTGGCTAATAGCCATTAATGGACTTAGCCTCCATGAATTTATCCAGTTCTCTTTTAAACCCTGTTATAGTCCTAGCCTTCACAGCCTCCTCAGGCAAGGAGTTCCACAGGTTGACTGTGCGCTGTGTGAAAAATAACTTCCTTTTATTTGTTTTAAACCTGCTGCCCACTAATTTCAATGGGTGGCCCCTAGTTCTGCTGTTATGGGAACAAGTAAATAACTTTTCCTTATTCATTTTCTCCACGCCAATTTTATATACCTCTATCATATCCCTCCTTAGTCTCCTCTTTTCCAAGCTAAAAAGTTCTAGCCTCTTTAATCTCTCCTTATATGGGACCCGTTCCAATCCCCTAATCATTTTAGTTGCCCTTCTCTAATGCTAGTATATCCTTTTTGAGATGAGGAGACCACATTTGTACACAGTATTCAAGATGTGGGCGCACCATGGATTTGTATAAGGGCAATAAGATATTCTCCGTCTTATTTTCTATCCCTTTGTTAATGATTCCTACCATCCTGTTTGCTTTTTTGACTGCCGCTGCACACTGCATGGACATCTTCAGAGAACTATACATGATGACTCCAAGATCTTTTTCCTGATTAGTTGTAGCTAAATTAGCCCCCATCATATTGTATGTATAGTTGGGGTTATTTTTTCCAAAGTGCATTACTTTACATTTATCCACATGAAATTTCATTTGCCATTTTGTTGCCCAATCACTTAGTTTCGTGAGATCTTTTTGAAGTTCTTCACAGTCTGCTTGGGTCTTAACTATTTTGAGCAGTTTAGTATCATCTGCCAACTTTGCCACCTCACTGTTTACCCCTTCCTCTAAATCATTTATGAATAAGTTGAATAGGATTGGTCCTAGGACTGACCCTTGGGGAACACCACTAGTTACCGCTCTCCATTCTGAAAATTTACCATTTATTCCTATCCTTTGTTCCCTGTCTTTTAACCAGTTCTCAATCCATGAAAGGATCTTCCCTCTTATCCCATGGCAACTTAATTTACGTAAGACCCTTTGGTGAGGGACCTTGTCAAAGGCTTTCTGGAAATCTAAGTACACTACGTCCACTGGGTCCCCCTTGTCCACATGTTTGTTGACCCCTTCAAAGAACTCTAATAGATTAGTAAGACATGATTTCCCTTTACAGAAACCATGCTGATTTTTGCCCAACAATTTATGTTCTTCTATGTGCCTGACAATTTTATTCTTTACTATCGTTTCAACTAATTTGCCTGGTACGGACGTTAGACTTACCGGTCTGTAGTTACCGGGATCACCTCTAGAGCCCTTTTTAAATATTGGCGTTACATTAGCTATCTTCCAGTCATTGGGTACAGAAGCCAATTTAAAGGACAGGTTACAAACCCTAGTTAATAGTACCGCAATTTCACATTTGAGTTCTTTCAGAACTCTTGGGTGAATGCCATCTGGTCCCGGTGACTTGTTACAGTTAAGTTTATCAATTAGTTCCAAAACCTCCTCTAGTGACACTTCAATCTGTGACAATTCCTCAGATTTGTCACCTACAAAAGACAGCTCAGGATTGGGAATCTCCCTAACATTCTCAGCCGTGAAGACTGAAGCAAAGAATTCATTTAGTTTCTCCTCAATGACTTTATCATCTTTAAGTGCTCCTTTTGTATCTCTACCATCCAGGGGCCCCACTGGTTGTTTAGCAGGCTTCCTGCTTCTGACGTATTTAAAAAACATTTTATTATTACCTTTTGAGTTTCTGGCTAGCTGTTCTTCAAATTCCATTTTGGCTGTTCTTATTACATTTTTACACTTAATTTGGCAGTGTTTATGCTCCTCTCTAGTTACCTCAGTAGGATTTGACTTCCACTTTTTAAAAGATGCCTTTTTATCCCTCACTGTTTCTTTTACTTGGTTTTTAAGCCACGGTGGCTCTTTTTTAGTTCTTTGTCTTTGTTTTTTAATTTGGGGTATACATTTAAGTTGGGCCTCTATTATGGTTTATTTGAAAAGTGTCCATGCAGCTTGCAGGGATTTCACTTTAGTCACTTTACCTATTAATTTCCTAACGCCCTAATTAACTAACCCCCTCATTTTTGCATAGTTCCCCTTCCTGAAATTAAATGCCACAGTGTTGGGCTGCTGCGGTTTTGTTCCCAGCACGGGAATGTTAAATGTTATTATATTATGATCACTATTCCCAAGCGGTCCTGTTATAGTTACCTCTTGGACCAGCTTTTTCGCTCCACTCAGGACTAAATCAAGAGTTGCCTCTCCCCTTGTGGGTTCCTGTAACAGCTGCTCCAAGCAGCAGTCATTTAAAGTATTGAGGAATTTAGTCTCTGCATTTCGTCCTGAGGTGACATGTACCCAGTCAATATGGGGATAATTGAAATCCCCCATTATTACTGATTTATTTATTTTGACAGCCTCTCTAATCTCCCTTAGCATTTCATCGTCACTATCACTGTCCCGATCAGGTGGTCGATAATAGATCCCTACTGTTATATTCTTATTAGCGCATGGAATTACTATCCATAGAGATTCTATGGAGCACGTGGATTCATTTAAGATTTTTAATTCATTTGATTCTACATTTTCTTTCACATGTTGTCATAAGTGTGAAGTAGCCTAGAGTTAGTGTTTACCTGTAAGGGGTTAAGCTAAAGGTAACCTGAGAGGTGGACAACTGACCAACGAGAAATTCTTCAGGAGACAAAGGATTTTAAGTTTCAGTTTCTCTCTGGGTCTCTCTGTTCACCTCAGCTATGGGATGAACACAGCTATGTCTTTCACTGTAACTATAGAGTCTATCGAGTACTGTAGTCAGTAAGTTTACCTTCTTTTTACTTGCTGAGAGGCCATTAGCATAGAGAAAAACTGCTTGCTCTTAGTCACTGTGGAAATTTAAACTGCTTTCTGCAAAATTCTGTTTTTCAGATTCACAAAATTTCATCCCACAGCTGCCACCATGTCAAGACTGCCTCCACACTCTGAACTCCAGGGTACAGATGTGGGGACCCGCATGAAAAAAGAAATAACCCCCCCAAGCTTATTTTACCAGCTTGGGTTAAAATGTTTTTCCCCAGAACACAACTTCTTCTGTGTCTGGAACTAACTGCTGCCACCACCAAACTCAATTTAGGGTAGTTTGGAACCCTTCTCTTTCCCTTTCCACTAACCCCCCAAACTTCTTCTTTCCCTTGAAAGCTTGAGAGAATAAAAAAAACAAACAAACCAAAAACCTCGCCTGCTCCTGTGAGACGTGCCCGATTCAAAACCAGGATCTTACACAAAGGAAAACAAGCAGTCAAAGTCTTAAAAGAAAGATTTTAATAAAAGAAAAGAAGAAAGGAATAAATCTCTTATAACCATCAATAGAACAGCATCTACCATAATCAACAAAAAGATTCAGAAACCAAACCTCTCCCCCGAGGCAACTTTCTCCCACTGTTGATATCTCTGCTGAAGCTTACAATATCAAGAAGCACCCAGCCAACCCTCACCACTGAGAACCCTCCAAGTGATAAAAAGGTGGTAAACTTACTGACTACAGTACTTGATAGACTCTATAGTTACAGTGAAAGACATAGCTGTGTTCATCCTATAGCTGAGGTGAACAGAGAGACCCCGAGAGAAACTGAAACTTAAAATCCTTTGTCTCCTGAGGAATTTCTCATTGGTCAGTTGTCCACCTCTCAGGTTACCTTTAGCTTAACCCCTTACAGGTAAACACTAATTCTAGGCTACTTCACACTTATGACACATGTAGTGCCACTCCCCCACCCCCACGACCTGTTCTGTCCTTCTGATATATTTTATACCCCGGAATGATTGTGTCCCATTGATTGTCCTCACTCCACCATGTTTCTGTGATGCCTATTATGTCAATATTCTCCTTTAACACGAGGCACTCTAGTTCACCCATCTTATTATTTAGACTTCAAGCATTAGTGTACATGCACTTTAAAAACTGGTCACTGTTTATTTGTCTGCCCCTTTCTGATGTGTCACATTCTTTATGTGAAAGTTTGTCATCTGATCTGGCCTCTCCGTTATTCTTTACCATCCTCTCCTTCTGACTAAAACCTAGAGAATCTCTATCAGTAGACCCTCCTGTAAGAGAAGTCTCTACCCGATCCACATGCTTCTCTGCAGCAATCGGCTTTCCCCCATCTCTTAGTTTAAAAACTGCTCTGCAACCTTTTTAATGTTAAGTGCCAGCAGTCTGGTTTCACTTTGGTTTAGGTGGAGCCCATCCTTCCTGTATAGGCTCCCCCATCCCAAAAGTTTCCCCAGTTCCTAATAAATCTAAACCCCTCCTCTCTACACCATCGTCTCATCCATGCATTGAGACTCTGAAGCTCTGCCTGCCTAGCTGGCCTGCACATGAAACTGGAAGCATTTCTGAGAATGCCACCATAGAGGTCCTGGATTTCAATCTCTTTCCTAGCAGCCTAAATTTAGCCTCCAGGACATCTCCGCTGCCCTTCCCTATGTCATTGTACCATGACCACCGGCTCCTCCCCAGCACTACTCATAAGTCTGTCTAGATGCCTCGAGAGATCCGCAACCTTCGCACCAGGCAGGCAAGTCACCATACGATTCTCCCGGTCATCACAAACCCAGCTATCTATGTTTCTAATGATCGAATCTCCCATTACTAACAACTGCCTGTTCCTAATGACTGGATTCCCCTCCCCCCAGAGAGGTTACCTCAGTGCGAGATGATACCCCAACAGCACCTGGAAGGATGGTCCCAACTATGGGAAGGTTTACCTTTGCTCCCATTGACTGTTCTCCTTCACTGAGCCTTTCCTCCTCCTCAACAGCACAGGTGCTGTCTAAGTGGAGGTGGGACAAGTCTACAGTGTCCCTGAAAGCCTCATCAATATACTTCTCTACCTCCCTTAGCTCCTCCAGTTCTGCCACCCTGGCCTCCAAAGCCCGTACACGGTCTCTGAGGGCCAGGAGCTCCTCGCACCAAATGTACACATACGCCACCCGCCCAGAGGGTGGGTAATCATACATGCTACATCAAGTGCAATAAACTGGATAGCCCCCACTCTGCTGCTGGGCTTCTGCCTGCATTACCTTTTACAGCTACCTAGGCTAACAACAAGGTTTAGTTTAAATCAAGAAGTTTGGATTATAGTGCAAGTTAAAGGATTTACAGACCAACAATTATACCTCACCCCCTTCACAACTCCCTCTCGAAACTCCCTGTTAGCAGCCCCTGGTCGCTTGCTCACTGCTTTATATAGCCTTGGCCTTCCTGATTAGCCCCACCCCCTGATTAGGGCTCAGCCACTGATCAGGGGCTTAAGGATCGGCCAATGACCAGAGGCTTCTAGATGTCATAGCTTCCAACTGCCAGCCACAGCACATGGTCCTTCAAACACACACACACACAAACAGACAGACAACCAAACACAAGCTCAGCACACAGCAAGTACCCCCAAACACATATACACTACAGACAGCCACTTACCCCAAGGGTCCTGTAGTTGCTCCTCCTTCACCTGGAGAACTCCCTCTCGAAACACTCTGTTAGCAGCCCCTGTTCTGAATACATTTAATAAGGAAATTTGATCCTACAGGAAAAAGATTCCATAAGCGTAGAAGAGCAGACCTCGTTGGCAGTTTGCTTCTCATGAGAAAACAGACAAAAAAAGAAAACAATACACGTTTAACAAAGTAGCGAGACGCTGCCCTGAAAGGAAACTAAAAATACTCCAACATCTGACAAATCTGATGTTGTGTTGTCCTTGAGACTGACTCTTCTTTACCGTGTACATCAAAAGATTAAAAGCGTTTCCTAATGTGGAGTAACCTCTCTCACATAGGAAGGTTGTCTGCTTTTAAAAAGACTATTGCATCTCATCTCCCAGCCAAATTAAACTCCATTAGATTTACCCTTATAACCTGGCTTCATGACGACTCCCAAAGTGCTTTATTTATACAAATGCTCTTAACATCAGGGTGGTATCTTTTTCCATCAGGAAGCACTGGCAGAACTACAATGGAAATCAGCTTCTTATTACTTTCCCACCCTAACACCTCATTAAAGCAAAAGCTGAATAAATCAGTCATCCCCAAATTTTGGAAATCAGAAGGTCAGGGATAATTCTTTTATATTCAAAGAGCTTTTAACGTTCTCTCTACTTGCCAAGAGCGCCTGGCTATTCAATGAAAGAGCAGTCCCTTCAGCACTACACTGAGATAAAAAGAGAACATTGTTCTTAGTTGGTCAGTGCGCGAATGATGTATATAGTAACCTCTTATTGAAAAATCAAATGTAATCACCTTATTAAAAAACAGAAAAGTTGGAAGTGGGAAATCTAGGAAGAAGGCCAGTTTGTTCAGCATGATTCCCCTTGTTTACTTTAACCTCTGACAATCTATTAGAAGGAAAAGAAATGTAACAGTGTGGCCCTGATCATACTGACCCTTTTTCAAACACATCTCCTGTGTGTTATTGCTAAACTACACAGAGGATATTCTTTTTCACCTCCCTGTAATTTAAATATGTCACTGGCCATTAGTCCTATTCACAATAGGATACCTGTAACACACTATATCAGGGGTAGGCAACCTGTGCCACATGTGCCAAATGTGGCACATGAGCTGATTTTTAGTGGCACCCACACTGCCGGAGTCCTGGCCACCAGTCTGGGGGGCTCTGCATTTTAATTTAATTTTAAATGAAGCTTCTTAAACATTTTAAAAACCGTATTTACTTTACATGCAGCAATAGTTTAGTTATCTATTATAGTCTTATAGAAAGAGACCTTCTAAAAACATTCACATGTATTACTGGCACATGAAACCTTAAATTAGAGTGAATAAATGAAGACTCGGCACACCACTCGTGAAAGGTTGCCGACCCCTGCACTATATAAATAAAATATGTATCTCCTACTTTTGGTCTGTTCAGCATCTGGCTCTCCTCATTCCTCAATTTCTCCTTTCTTACAGAAGCTATACAGACCGAGGGTTCACCCAAGTGGGCAGGCACCATGTCATTATGGACTGGATTAAGCATAGGTTATTGAGAACATTATCCATTATTACTTATTTAGAACTGGAGTATTTCGTCTCAGCATATGCACATTGTGGGATCAAGGCGTTTACACCATGAACTCCTGCAACTTTCCATCCCACTGGGCCCTCTTGCCCCTCCTCCCCACATCCTGGCGGGTTCTGAGATCTAAAATGGGGTGTTGCCCCAACCAACCCTCTCCACTTTGTTCCTTTCTAGCTGCTGGCGCAGCAACAAGCTCAGATTGCAGTGTCCTTAATGCTTCCCTTGTCAGTTTTTCTTTTTTTTCCTCTCCCCTTTTGAGGTAAATTTTGTTGTCAGTCAGTCAGGTTTTTCTTTTAAAAGATGATAGGAGATGTCCATGCAGCATGAGATCTGTTTGGACCCACAGGAGGGCCACCTCATACACTGCTGCTTGTGGGGGAAGCTCTGCAGGCTCAACTGATTAAGCTAGCACTGAATAAGAGCAGCACTCACTTTGAAGATCAGGATGGTGATGGTTAAAGTACATTACAAATACACTCAGAACTCATTCTTTACACAAAGGCATACAAAAGCACTGGATCAGTTAGGGTTGCCAACTTTCTAAACACCCCAAACCGAATTCCCCAGCCCTAGCTCCATCCCCTTCCTCGATGCTCAACCCCAGCTTGCTCCATCCCCCCCACTCTCCATTGCTCGCTCTCCCATACCCTCATTTGCTTTCACTTGGGCTTGGGCAGGGGCTTGGGTGCAGGACGGAGGATGAGGGCTTTAGCTGCGGGTGCAGGTTCTGGGGTGGTACTAGGGATGAGGGGTTTGGGGTACAGGAGGGGGCTCCAGGCTGGGGCAGAGGGGTTCAGAGTGCAGGCTCCAGTTGGGGGTGTGGGTTTAGGGTGGGGCCAAGGATGAGAGGGGTTTAGGGTGCAGCGTGAGGGTTCCAGCTGGGGGTGTGGGCATTCGGGTGGGGCCAGACTTGAGGGGTTTGGAGTGCAGGAGAGGGCTCAGGGCTGGGATAGAGGGTTGTGAGTGTACAGGTGGGGACTCTGGGCTGGGGCAGAAGGTGGAGGTGCAGGAGAGGGTTAAGGGTGCAGGGTCCTAGCAGTGCTCACTGGAAGCAGCCGCCAGGTCCCTGCAGTGCAGTCCCTAGGTGCATGGGCGGCCAGGGATGCTCCATGTGCTGCCCTTACACATGCAGGTGCCACCCCTGCAGCTCCCATTGGCTAATGGGAGCTGCAGAGCCATCCCTTGGGGCAGTGCGTGGAGCCTCCCTAGCTGCCCATGTGCGCAGGGGACACAAAGGCCTGGTGGCTGCTTCCGGGAGCCACACAGAGCTAGGGCAGGCAGGCAGATTAGATATTAGGGAAAACTTTCTAACTGTAAGGGTAGTTAAACTCTGGAATAGGTTTCCAAGGAAGGCTGTGGAATCCGGATCATTGGAGGTTTTTAAGAACAGGCTGGACAAACACCTGTCAGGGCCACCAATACCACCCACAGCACACACACGTTTAATTCAACAAATGAAATTAGACCAAAGTACTGCAGTCCCCAGGAAACTAAACTGCTGTGTGCTAAGGGCAGAGAATAGGAGGAGCTGAGGTGCATCAGTGTCCAAGGGCCCTGCAAAGGCAGGGAAATGATTAAGTGAAATCTCCCCGCGATGGACCTCTCAAGTGACCCAGGCCCACACACGCAGAGGAAGGTGAAAAGTTTTTCTTATTATTATTGACATTCTGACCTGGGGGAAAATTCCTTCCTGACTGTACATACAGTGATCACTCAGATCTTGAACATATCAGCAAGAGCCAGCCAGCAAGCCAGTCAGAAAGAACACTCAGTGACACCTCAGAGCCCTGGCCCACCCCTTTCAATGTCCTATCTCCATCTGTGGCCATCCTTGGCATTTCAGAGGAAGAAGATAAAAAACCCAGAACACATATTAGGTTATAGCTATGATTATTTATAGATCCCAATACAGACAGTTCCTTCTGCAGAGAGCTTACAATCTCAGATTATGACAAAAAGCAGACCAACATGGGCAGGGTGCTCCCCTATTACATTGGATTGGTGTCCCCCAAACCATCTTTCAGGGCCTCTATCGTCTTTATGAGTGTAACTATGGGGGTTATATTTTGGATATATTGTATCTTACAGATCAACTTTTAGCTTCAGACAGGCATCTTTAGCTAGCTTATCTGCCACATCCTACCAAATGGACTCCAAGTAGAAAGTGTGAATGTTGATAACTTGCCACTGATATTGGAACATGATACCAATCATCCCCATCCCCATCTGCAGGAGTCACTGCAGTCCTACCAGCTTACCACAAGACAGAATGCAATGCAGTAACTCACTGCATAAGAAAGAGCAGATAAACTGGAGGTGGAGACTCAGTAACTGTTTCAAAAAATGAATATTAAATAACTCAACATTTACATTTGCTTATTATTTGAATTACAATAATGGCTAGAAATCCCAGTGGAGACTAGGTTCCATTGCAATAAGCTCTGTTTAAACACACAGTAAGAGACAATCCCCGCTGCAGAGAGTTTACAATCTAAATACACAAGACAGACACAGTGTGAGAGGCACAGTGATGGGACTTGCCCACGTCACAGCAGGGGAATACAGAGCCAGGAAGACCCCAGGTTTCCTGTGTGTGAATCCAGTACCCTATCTAATGAGATATGCTGGCTCTCATTACTGGAAATTCAAATCGTGTGTATTGTCTACAAGAGTCTCCTACCCCTAGCACTCCTTAAGGAAAAGGATCCTCACAGCACACATAGCAATAACAACATGCTAAACATCTCAGCTGACAGAACAGAAAGAGATGCTGGCATGCCCTTTAATGCCTAAACTAAAGCAACATGATCAGCTCAAATACCACTGCATAAAAGTCATAGTATCAAATGGCAAACAGCATCCTACCTACTGTACCTAGAATATACACTGCCTGCTGCATCCAAGCAACTTCATAACATACCACCAGAACTCTTAATAATAGTTTAGGGCACCAAACCAAAAGGAAACAATAGCAGAGTTAACCACAGCAGCATCATATCAAAACAGTGACAGAAAATCAAGCCCTAACAATATATAACCAGCCATGCAGCACAAATAAAACTAACATGACAGACTTAATTATATAAATTCATGAAAAACCAAGAGATTACCTGAACAGTGGGGCTCATTGTCACATCTCCAACATCCATTCAAACTTGAAGATTTTTATCAGATGATGCAGATAAGTTGGAGATTATTATCCAGCTACTATGTCTTGTCTAATGGCCAGTTTGATTTCCAAGGATTTTTTTCATTGGGAAAAAATAATAGTTTTACTCATCCCCTCATGCTGGTATAAATTTAAGGCAGCAGCGGAGTTACAAAAAAAAAATCACCAAACACAAGCCCTTCGTTCTAGTGTTTGACATTTGGGTCCAAATGATTCACCTCATCACTCCTGGCAGCAGCATGTGCCAAAGGGTCAGCGAGTCACTTTCCCATGCTAATCATTAGAATGTAGAGTGAGCTTAATTGGTTGAAGTCATCAGTTTTGCCCACTTCTTGTTCAATCTAAATCATGCATCCACAGCATCCCCCTCTCCTCCTATTTCACCCCCTTTTCAGGTCATTTCAGGTTTAAGACTCTTTGCAGCTACATGGCTGCCAAGAGCACTGTTCTGACATCAGAATATTCTCTGAGCACAATCTATGTTCTAGATTCTTAAAGAGCTTATATGGCCCACATTACTGCAGTATCAGAGAACTTCACAATCTTTAATGTATTTATCCTCACAACACTTCTGTGAGGTAGAGAAGTGCTACTATCCTCATTTTGGAAGTGAGGCAGAGAAATTAAGTTACTTATGGTAAAAATAGGAAGTCTCTAGTGGAGTATGGAAATGAAACAGAACTTGGTGAACCAGGTCTTCTGAGTCCCAAGTTATCACCTTAACCACTGGATCATCTTTCCTCATTACATTGTCCTCTCTATCCTCATTCTATACTGACCATGTTGTCACTGGACAAGATTGAGACAGACATTAACCAGGGCCCTGGCTAATTACAGATATTTGAAGGAGATTGAAAGGTCTGGTTCTGGATCTTTATTAGGTGTTACAGCGTAAGTGGATCATAAAGAACAAGGCTGATCTAGCATTCTTACACTGTGGCAATTCAAATAATAAGTAGAGTAAGGGCGCTGTTTAAAGTATACCAGGAATGTCATATGGTCTATGTGAGAACAACCGACAGCAAGAAAGACAGACTTGCTGGGACACCACTTCTCTTCCCAGATACTTGAAGTGAAGCAAAGAGGGAAGTGCTTCTTGTGCAAGCAAAGAAAGGAGAGGAATGATCAGTGAAGACCAGCTGCATGGAGGGTTGGTAAAGGAGAGAGAAGTGCTAGGAGTCCACACATACAGCATCAGAACAACTTCTGTTTTAAAAACCTCTTTGGATTCGATGATCTCCACTTAAACAGAAGGAGAACTCACCACCTAGGTTTAAAGATGGCAGGACTTGTTAAGTGGCCTTTAAACCACATGTAGTCAGAAAAAGGAAACATTTGCCTAACTTAGAAGATCTGGTATGCATTTCCAACATACGAATAAAGCAAAAGATAGAATTGGTTCTTAAAACATCAGGAAATAAAAGCTAAAATGTCTTTACACAAATGCAAGCTACATGAGAAAGTAGACTTACTAATGGACTGATATTATTATCCATTGCATTTAACAGAGATGGTGGGGTGATTCTCATAGTTGAAATGTAAATGGAGATATATAAAAAGGAAGAGGAGGTGGAGGGATAGTGCTACTGTTCAGAAATAATTATATTTGAAAAGTTGTGGCCAATTAGGGAGGTATTGGGAGATGGAAGAAAAACAAAAATTTTTAAAAAAGAAAGACTATCAATTATCTATATAACAGGGAGCATGGAACAAAATATTGAAAGGAGATGCAAATACCAATCAAGACTGGGGAATAATAATAAAACAGTGCCTAAAGAGATTAGGAACCTGGGCAGGAAATAACAGAATTAGATGCAACTTCTAAAAATGAAAGGTCATTCATCTGGGGAAAAATAATAATAATAATAAAAAAACCACAGTTGGGTGGGAGAAACCTGGGAAGCAACCATATTGGAAAAGACCTTTAGGCAATAGTGTACAGCAAATTAGATATAATCTACAATGCACCAAGCACTAAATGGCTGGTTCTGAGGATCTGGTCCATTAGCTCCGTCAGATACCTCATAAGTGGATCTCATTAATCTAGGATTATGGCTGAGGGGGAAAACAACATGTCCACCTGTAGTTCTGTATAAAACTTAGGTCATCATGGAGGATTGCACAAATTAATATTTTCTGAAACAAACATTATACTAGTGTAGTATAGTTAGAATGGATACATTTTAGGCTTAGTTAAACTTGTCACTGGTTGCAGGACAACAAAATTGCCTTGCATCACTTTTGACATTAATATGTTACCCCTAGTTTTGTTCTTTATGTACATATTAAAATACTTCCATATGTTCTCCACATTTAAACAAATATACCACAGGACTCTTAGTGTCATTTTAAACTACTTGGCACATAGGAGAAAGTACAATTTCTATTTTTTTTTTAATTGTATGAAACATTTTGTACTGTATGGTTTGAATGCAGCCCAAACTATTTGGCTTTGCAGGTTTCAACTTTTTCCAACAGGAGGAGCGGGAGTGGCCAACATATGGGAGCTGGTACTGAGAACTGATGAAGCCTTTGCCAGAGTCACTATGGCATGGTGTTGCTGCTTCCAGTGGGAACATCTAGAAAAGGCTCAGATTTGCCACTAAGAATCAATAGCAGGAGCCACCTCCACTACATGTGGAGGGAAACATTTGCCACCAGAGGAAGACAGTTGAAGATGCTGCTGCTATTGGAGGGAACCACCAGAGGAGCAAGAATAGGGGTAGAAGTTACACCACGGGAAGCAGACTTGCCCAGTGACCGAGCGGAAAGATAGAAAAAGGATGAAGTTGAGATTAGGGACAAAGGAAGCTGCTCTGGAGCCATGAATGGCATAGGGGATTGAGGAAGGAAGATTGAGCTGGGAACCAAATGGAGCTACAGCCAGGAAAAGGTTGCTGAAGGAGGCAGAGGGGAAGAGGAGGCTAAGCCCTGTAAGGTGCCTCAGGCAGCAGCCAGGCAGCCAAGAGGAGAAATAGAGTAAGGGAAGGGGTTGAGGAGAACTGATTTTGACTGTGGGCAAGAAAATTAATCTTATTTGTCTGGGCGGGAGGCAATGTGACTGAATTTGTTGGAAAGAAGATCAGTGAGTGAAAGGGAAGGGGAATTAATTTTGTGTGGGTGGGGAACCGAGGACAAAAATTATGGGAGAAAGGGGGAAAAGAAGCCGCCAGTGTGACTGAAAATCAGAGTCTGACTGGGAGGTCTGGTTGTCTTTGAGAAAGCCTTCCTCATAAGAGGTGGCCTGCCCTCTGAAGAGGTTTGAGAACCATTGCTGTATGCTAATCATCCTGAACTTCATAACGAGAGGACTTGAGGCTGAAAAGGAGAATTCAGATAGCAGGCAGAGTCTAGCTTTATTTCTAAAAGCGAAATCTGGTTTTGTGGGTGCTGACAATACTAATGGCCAAATTCTGTCAGCATAAATGTATTTGATCATAATTTTAAACTGTACTTGCAGTCCTTGTGATGTGTAGAGAGGCGCAGATGGGATTCTGCAGGTCCTGGGATCTTTGGATTAAGCTGCAGTAAAGCATTCCTTCTAATTAAGTGTAATTCAGTATAATTAATCTGCCCTGAAACCATTTATTTACTATGTGATCTCAGGTTTCTCCGGAGAAGAGTTTTACAGTGAACATGGCGCCTGCCTCTATCGTATAAATCATCACACATTAATAAACCCAGCCTGCAAGCACAAAGGATTTCCCCCACACTTGTTCTAATCAAAACAGAGCTGCTGCCATCTACAATACATGCATAAATTCCAGCCTAAGAAACAACCCACACACAAAATTCTGGGCACAGCCAATTTGTCAGCCTCACAGACATTTCTCCATTCATAAGCATTCTTGCTTTCCATTAGTCAGAGGGTTGCTAGTAACATGTTCAAGCCAACTGCTCTCTAGATCTCGTGATCAGACATCCTGATTTTTCAGGTTTGCTCCATTTGGAAGGATAGTTCTTGTGTCCAATGCTGTTCTAATGAACCCAAGTTCACTAAGACCCCCCCAGGAGGTTTGGTCCCTAGCACTTGCCTGGCTGTCCTTTTCTGCCACACTCTTGTTGCTGTGCTCTCCTACATCTAGAAGAGAGAAGGGCACAGAAGAAAGGACAGAGGAGGGAAACAGGGATGAACAAATAATAAATAAAAAGAGAACATTAAAAAAAGACAAAAGGATAGAAGAAACTTAGGCCCTGGCCCTGTGTTGTGATCAATATTCTCTCTAATTTTTGACAGGCCATGTGCGCAAAAAAATTCTTCTGTGCAAATTTTTTGTGCTTTGTGCAAATTTTTGTGTGCGTGGTGTTTCGCACACAACTTAGAGGGAACAATGCTTGTGATCTGTGCGGCACAACACATGCGCAGTCTCAGTGACTTCAGTACAGCTTTGCTTGGGCCAGTGCTCTGCCTGTGCTCACTGCAGTGCAGGATCAGGTCGTGTTTTGTAAATGAAGTGGTGGTGTTTGAAAAGAGAGATGGAAATAAGCTATTTTCTGACATAGATATTTTCTCTTCATTACAATTTTAAAAGTTCTGGTTTTTTTAAAGTTGGGTTTCCCATTAGAATTTAGAATCCCAAAGCCTTCAAAATTCCACTTGCATAAAGGGGAGTGAAGAACACTGAGCTATAATGACACTCCCTTCCTGCAGGAAAGGTGGAACATTTAGGCTGAATGGCTGTAGAGAGCTTGTCAAACATGTTACATACGAACCTGCAAAATGTCTTGAATTATTGAGACACAAACTAAAAATTATCCTCTTGCTAAGCCCACAGTCAAAAAGGTGACATGTAAAGCTTTAACGGCACTGTCTGTGTTAGCTGAGCTTGGACAGATGTGCGGTCAGGATGGCTGGAAGTTGTGTCCCACCAACAAAACTCTTTCATCTAAGACCTACCAAAATAAAGGTGGGTACTGATCACATCCATTTATTTGGGATCTATTGTTCAAGACAAGCTTTCCGTTGTGCAAACTGACAGTGTAAATAGCTATTCTCAGCCACTTAAATTGGCATAGAGCTACTGCCTTCAGCGAAGCTTACGCTTATTTGCCCAGCTGAAGACCTGATGTCCGAATGTCCAGCTAAAGCCAGAGCTGGACAAATATCGTTAAACAGTCAAAATATTTATTGAAATAAAAAATTGCATGAGCTTTGCCTAGTGTGTTCACTAATCCATGAATATTCATGCACATGGATTTAGTAGCAAGAATGTTTGTTGAAATAATGAATATGAAGGCATAATCTTAGACAGAAAACGATGAACTGAAGAAGAACATGAGTATTTGCACCAGAACTGGATTTCAAAAATGATGTTCATTCACTTAGGGAAGACAAAAAGCAGCAAAGGCAGCAGGAACAGAAGCCCTGTGCTCACTCTCCACCTGGTTTGGTCCTTGTGTGCAGTTATGAGGCACAGATGGGAGGAAAATGGAAGGAGTCAGGGGATTCAGTTTGCTGTGAGTGTCTCCTCCTCCAAGCCAGTGTGGGAATTAATATTGACCTTGTTAAACTTAATTCTTATGGGCTGCCCCTCCACACCCATGAAGCCTCTGAGAGGGGTGAGTTATGATAGCTGCTGCTAGGGAGACTGGGACATCATCACTCCATATGGAGCTATACTGCCACAGGTGAATGCAGGAGGTGGAGCCGGGGGAGTAGCACCAAAATATTGAGCCTCTGGCATAAATATCCGGGCTCTCAATGGATGTTGAGACATGACAGATGAAGAGGTTTGCAATCCATTTGGAGGGGAAGGAAAATCCCAACTCCCAAGGCAGGGGAAAATCAGTGAAAGGAAACACCAGGAATTTGCTATTCAGTTTCCTGCTCTCTGCCGCTCAGGCAGCAATTGAGCTAAGATTGACAGCTTGACCTCAGAATAGTTGACACTTAAGGCCCACTCATATGTGACTGAGCTTGTACATGTCAATACACGGCTTAAATTATTAATTTTTTCTTTGCTTGCAGTAGGACCCAAATGTACTAGGCGCTTTCCAGACATTCAAGAAGGGAACACTCTGGCGCCAGGAGCTTACAATCTAAGGACAGACAGAGACATGGCAGAGGAAGGGAATTAAAAAAAACAAAGCATGTGCGTATATGCAGAAAACCAAGAGTTACTGTGGTGAGATGGAAAAGCCGCAAAGAGTCTTAGCACTCACCGCTCATAACTAATATTCTTTCTTCAAGTGATGATAGACTGACAGATCTGCATTATGCTCAATATTCCAATCTTTTGCTATACTGACTTCTTCACTGACAGGGGCTTTCCAAGCCTAAAATAATCAGTGATGAGAAGGCAAATTATTTCACCTTGCTTGTCACACACACTTAAAAAAATAAGCTCAAAAAGCTACCTTTTGTACAGATATTGTTTTCTGCTTGACATTTCACAGTATAATAAAGATTATGGTTAATTCTGGGGAGTAAACACAAAGCTACAATATATGCAGCTATAAATGAGAAATCCCATTGTTTCTGGAACTTCTGTGGTTTTCTGCAAAAATGGGAACTTAAATTATATGCATATTATTGCGTGTGAACTCCAGTAAGCTCACTTGTCAACATAAAAGTTACAGCTAACAGTTCCCATTACTTCCTCTCAAAGTTCTATCAGAATCAAGACAGTCAAAATTTGGATTCAGGGAGGGGTGACAAACAAAACATTTCTGAAATGTATCAGAGCACACACAGAAAGTCAGAATCTAACTAAAAGATGATCAGTCAGGATTTAAATCTATGTTTCGTAAGAGCTCTAGATGACTCAAACCTATTGAGCCTCTCTCTACCAGTAGCTTTACTTGAACATACAAATAGCTTTTCTGTGGCTCTTGTGCAGAACAAGACTGGATAAAGGTTACTTACTGTTTTACACTTTAGATTATGATTGACAGGTTGGCAGGTTTTCAACAATAGCCTAGAAGCATTCAGCAATTACAAGCTGTACTGTATAATGGGGAACATGCTGTGTGTACATAGTGAGTTTGGTTGAATATCATCCCCTGGCCAAGAGCTAATGAGATTTTTTTTTCCCTTGTGGTTTTCACCAAGAGTAGAGACATTCCCGGCACTGCCTCCCATCGACCTCCATCCTGAAACAAAATATTACATAACTGTAAACTGTAGCTCAGCAAGCAGTCCTGAAGGGCCCCTTCTCTCTCTGAGACTAACTGCACACAACTGCAATGGGTAATTTGATCAGGAGAGATTCCAGGAAATGTGTGCACATTCTCACATTGCTTGCAATGTTCTTTGCTGTTCTAATGTAAATGACATGGCTTCTGCTGATGCACAGGATTGGTGGGTGGGCTTTTGTTTTGCTTTCCAGGAGGGCAGTGGAGGCAACTGCTGCTCCTTAGCCTGATCAAAAGCTTGTGAAAATGATAAAAGTGTGAGAGAGAAAGGAATAGCTCAGCTCCTTTAGCAGCACAAGCACAAGCTGATCTTTTTTTTAGATCAGGGGTAGGCAACCTATGGCAAGCACGCCAAAGGTGGCACGCAAGCTGATTTTCAGTGGCACTCACACTGTCCGGGTCCTGGTCACTGGTCTGGGGGGCTCTGCATTTTAATTTAATTTTAAAAGAAGCTTCTTAAACATTTTAAAAATTTTGTTTACTTTACATACAACAATAGTGTAGTTATATTTTATAGACTTATAGAAAGAGACCTTCTAAAAACATTAAAATGTATTACCGGCACGCAAAACCTTACATAAGAGTGAATAAATGAAGACTTGGCACACCACTTCTGAAAGGCTGCCGACCCCTGCTTTAGATTGTCTCCAAGTCAATGCAGACAGAACAGGATGCTGCAAGTTATTTAAACACATACCTACTTTTAGCATACAAATAACTCCATTGACTTCAGCTTGCAATCATCCTTGGGATTACTCACATGCTTAAGGCTCTGAGTGTGACCCCCCACCCTTATAAATTAAAAACACTTTTTAATATATTTAACACCATTATAAATGCTGGAGGCAAAGCGGGGTAGGGGTTGAGGCTAACAGCTCGCGACCCCACATTTAATAATCTCATGGCCCCCTGAGGGGTCCCGACCCCCAGTTTGAGAACCCCTGTGCTTAGCACATGCTCAAGTACCTTGCTAAATCTGGGCCAAAGTGTGCAAAGTTAATTTCAAGTCTCTAGCTTTAGAGTGTATTAAACACCGTTATTCTTAAAAGCATTACCTTGAGAGTGAAGTCTGAAGCAGATCTAAAGGGAGCAGAGGACAGACCCTTAGAGGATTTCTCAGATATCCTAAAAGGCTAACAGTAAGGTAGATGCATTAGGGAACCTTTTCACCTGCTTTGAGACTACAGCAATGGCATCTTTCAGCACTGAATAGTTCATTCAGGGACCAGGTTCACTCTATTGTGCAGGCAGAACAAGTGGAGAACTAGAGCTGAAAAATACTAGGGAAGCAAGAGGTTGGTAATGATTATTGCCTGGAACGACTGCATAGCTAGCATTTCCTATTGAAACCATTTACAGCTGGCACCCTAAAAATTCTGAGCCCTAAGAGGGCAGATTTCCATGCGCTCAGCACTCACTATTGCGATCTTGAGTCCCATTTAGGCATTTAAATAAGAGTCATATCTTCAAAAAGTGCTTTGTTTAAATTGCTGAGCTCTTTTGAAAATCTGGCACTTAGTGATGTCCTTCCCACTGCAGGAAGGAAGAATCGAAGATGGTCAACCGTGCTGGTATATTATTATTGTATTAGCTAGCCTCTTACTGTTACTCTGGACTTGTTATGAGAAGAACAGAAGTGATAACATTGCCGGAGCTTGGCAATTCCAGTCCTTTAAAAACAGAGCCAGTGGTTAGTTGGAGGATCCCTGGTAATTATTTTGTTTTCAGGACACAGAGTTGCTTGAGAAGCTGAGGCTGCATACTGTATGAATGGATCTTAAATTAAAGACTGGGCTGAACAGTAGGACAATACACTATTACATCAAATGAAAAGGTGGACAATGTTATTTGTATTACAGTAGCAACTGGAGACCACAATGAGAGATCAGGACCCTATTATGTCACGTACTGTACAGAAAGCCCTAAAGAGTTTTCAGTTGTGGTTAGCAACAAAGAAGTACAGGTGGATGAAACAAGTGGATGAGGGAGGGGGAAGGCTGAATTATCAGTGTTACTCACAAATAGAAACCTCTTAGTCTATGTCATACTATGTTTGGTTAGTTAGTTTGCAGTCTATTTGAGCTGTAACAATGACTCATGCCCACTTAAGACAACGTCTAGCAACCAGCTTGTATTCTGATTCCTACATTTGTCCTTGTTTTGCTTATCAATTTCTCATAAATCCTTAAACACAAACAGGAGTTAGATAGAGGTTAATTATCTCTGCTGATTTATCATGATCTGGCCTCTCCTCATTTTTACAGCTTGACCCTTGTTTGTATGGTAATGTAAAGAAAAACATGGTCCATAGAAAGATCCTGATCTGACCCCTATAGCCAAACCACCATGTACTTGGGAGACTGTAGGTGTTGAAGTGTTGAGTTTATATATATTCTATATGTATATTAATACACACACACAAACCGTGGTCAAAATGTTCAGATTTGGGTTAGGCACTTAAATCCTTAGGGGTGTGTACACCCCTTCTCCCCGCAAAGTTCGCTGAGTTTCTGAGGCACACACACACACAGAACACAAAGTTTGAGACCTTCACTGCTGGAACTTTGAGTAGGTCAGGGCTTAGTTCTGGATACATGGATGGGAGAGCAGAGAATGGGGGAGAGAGAAAGTGTGAGTGTCTGTGTGTGTGGTCCTGAACAGAGAAGGAAGGGTCAGGACTTAGAAGACAAGGGTTGAGATTTTCTTTCCTCTTCTCTTAAGAGGACATCCAAAGAAATAAAACACAAGAAATATACATAAATGAAACATTAACATCCACCACAATATAAATACCAGAAAGTCAGGAAATGCACAAGTTAAGGGCAAGCTTAATAAATTCCTATTGCCCTCATGTTTCTATTACTATGCAGCTGAGACTGTTTAATGAAAAACTTTTATGCATAGCACATGAAATGTGGGCACTTTAACTTTTGGATTCCTTGCTAATTAGGGAAAAAAAACTAACGGGAAACCGATCCCTGCTGGAATGAGAGGTGACAGCACATGCTGCTGTCTTAGGAATCTAATAACTCGAGACGTCCCAGTCCACAAGAGTGGCCTGTGTCCCTATAACAAGTGATGAGCCAAGCCTGAAGCACAGACATCCGTGTCAATTATTTTATCTTGTCAGGAAGAAGTAATGAGAGAATAACTCCTTGCCGTCTTCAACAGTCTTCCGGCACCCCCACAGTTCTCCATCTATCATTGGAAGACTCCTCTTGATGACTCATTATGAAAGTTATGCCTCTCAGAATGGAATTTTCCACCTCTTCATCCCACCCCTCAACTCTTGTACAACAGCTGTCTCATCTCACTACTAATCCTAATGTCATTGGCTCCAAGCATGTCCTAATAAGAAATGAACAACTCAGGAGTAGACAGCTCAAAAGACTTTTTAAAAAAAAACAAAAAAACAACAAAACCTCGAAACCCACACATTGTCAGGGAAGGAGAGCACATGGGAAGGGGCCTCTAGGCATATTAAAGAGGAAGGGGCAGGGAACTGCAGTAAAATCAGAGTAAGTAGGGGAGGACTGAGCAAACTCTGGATTATTTAATAGAGGAAATCTGTGGTGAGTATTTAGTAGCGTATGCACTTGCAGTGCAGACTGGCTCTGAGGAAGCAATGCAAGGTGGTCAGGAGAAATGAGAAGGACCCGTATAGACGAAGAAGACAGTTGTAGAATAGTTAGAACTCAGGCTTAGTACAAGACTTGGGCTCTACTCGTATCTCAAACTGACTCAGCTGTGTTACCAAGTCACTTCAGCTGTGGCTCAGTTTTCCCACATGTGTGAAATGCGGATAACACTTATCTGCCTTTATAAAGCACTTTGAAATTTTGGACCGAAAAGCACTAGATAAGCATTATGGGTAAACCTAAGAATTATGGGTAAACTTAAAACACTATTGTGGAGCAATTTCTAGAGACACAATACCTTCGATTGGTTCAGGGGGCACAACTCCTCACAATACCCTCCATTTGACTTGAAAGCTCTTAACCTCCTTTTCAAGAAAACCATTTGTTACCTATATTACAGTAATGGCTATTAAAATCTCAATACTTCCTGCTCCAGGTACCTGCAGAAACTACAATATCTTCCTACGTTTAGAACAGGATACATAATAGTACCTTAATCAATGCAGAGTTACAACTGTAGCATTTTAACTGGTTCTGCTGTGAAAGCCAGTAGCTTTCAGAGTCAGTAAGTTCCAACATGAACATCTAGCTCCCATTTTCATTCAGTGAACTGGCCTTGCAGAAACAACTTTGCTTGGAGTAGAACTCTAAAATGTCAAAAACATAATGGGATTATTAAAATTTCAAAGGATTAAGAAAGAGAGATTTATAGAGTGGGGAACAGGGCTGAGGACAGATCTAATTCAGCCATGTAACGGCTGGAAAACAAACTTCTCAAATACCTTGCATACAATAATACGTTGGGTTCCTGAATCCCCAGATAATTATATGTTTGTTATTTTAAGTAATATCAACAATTACACAGCAGCAGATTTATCATGCTACTTTTGTGTTCACTGGTGCCAGAATTATGTATTTACCCCAGAAGCAAGATAAAATTCCCCCTACAGAGATGCCTGAAAAGAGGGGTAACCATGACTCACTTTGGAGTCAGCTTGCTGTTATATTACCAGGTGAATAAATATTAAGGACAAAAACCTGTCTTCAGACGGCTGATGGAACATGTTGGGAATACTTGGAGAATGAACAGGGATCCCAGCTCTGCTATTCAACTGCATTCACTTTGTATAACAACATGAGTGTATGGAAGCTTAGAAAACCAGAATAGCATCTACAATAACTGCAACATGTCACATACTACATTGTTTAACCACTAAGTACCAGAGAAATAGATCCAAGTCTCAAAGTTTGGAAAAGTCTCAACTTTTCCAAAGTTTACGAGGCATTCAGTTTTGGTTCTGGTACATCTTTGATAAAATACAAGATTTGATCTGCACCGACTCCTGTTCTTGACACAGACAAAGGTGAGGAGGTGAAAATAGAGATATGAACAAAAAATGTATAGCTTCCAACTTATTAGTTCTTGGTATCATAGTACCACCTAAAAGCCCCAGTCAAGATAAAGGCACTCTTGTGCTAGGCCCTGTATGTATACATGATATGCACCTCTTTGCCCCAAAAGAGCTTACAAAGGAAGAGAAAGGATGTACTATTATCCCGTTTACAGATGGGAAACAGAGGCATTCTTTCATCAGAAAATGCCAGTTTGTCAAAATGATTCTCTGGTCCAGGATAGAATTTTTGGTCAAAACCAGAGAACCACCAACTCAGAACAGCCAATAGCCTGATTAGGACACACACCTAGACTGTGGAAAACCCAGGTTCAAGGCCCTGCTCTGCCTGATTCAGAGCATGGACTTGAACTTAGGTCTCCGACATCAAAAGAAAGTACCTTAAGAACTGGGATACAGAGTCAATCTCTCTTGTTTTGGAGCAGTTCCACTTTATATAAATTATTGAATATTAATTGAGCTAGAAAAGTGAGTACCCTATCCACTAGGCTATCGGATATTCCGGAGAAGGTGTCTCCCTCTCTCTCCCTCTCGTTTTTTCACGAAAACTTTCAAAAGGTCTCATTTTTAGTCTGGCACAGAACAAAAACAAAATTACATCTCAATTTTTTTTCTTGAAACAGAATTCTTGTTTTCTAGATAGCTTCACTAGCCACAGAACTGGGGTCAAACCATGTTGGCTAGGAACATATTTAAATATGATTGTTGCTAGCAGGGCTCTAGCACAATATCTAGAGCCATGTTATATATTCATTAAGGAAAACCATAGTGTAAAACAATGCTATAGGCTAGCCTCCTATGTAGTATGTAGTGTGTTTTTGAACACAGTTCCAACAGAATTCTCAGACAAAAAAATTCAGTGTATTCTGGTTAGGGATGCCATGAGAGAACTCTGCTAGCCCTCTCCCGTGTTTCAATATGCTTAGAGCTAGCACAGTTCTGATCCCACTGTGGACAAGGCATGACAAACTATAGTTGCTCTTTAAGAGCACGATATACAGGAGCCATGCAAACTTTAAAGACATTCAGGTCTGCTTCTCATCTTCCACACATCACTTTCCTACAATGCAAGCCACAAGGCTACTGTGAGGTCCTAAAAAAAGAAAGATTGGAAGGAAAATAGAACAAAAGGACGTTTTTCAAAAAACGTATAATTTCTGCTTTGTAGGTGGTTATTGGCAAAGCTACAATCTGATTTTTATGATGGGAGAGCTAGAATGTAAAAGTCTTGTATTTATTTTTACAGCATGTGCTAATATAAATTAATATTTGACACCACTGCCAGTATTTTAATCAATACAAACTGTTTCATATTTCGTTACTGCTTAACTGTAGCAGGAGCTACATACAGTTTTTCATATATGCACCATAAAGATGACTGAAGGATTTAGCAAGTAGACATCTACAACTCCAAACTTCACCATTGGAGAGGGTTCAGAGAAAAGCAATGAGAATGATTAAAGGATTGAAAAACATGCCTTAAAAGTGATATACTGAAGGAGCTCGATCTGTTTAGATGAACAAAGAGAAAGTTATGGGTTGACTTGATCATGGCTTATTGGTACCTACCTGAGGAACAGAAATTTGATAATAGAGGGCTCTTCAATCGAGCAAACGAAGGCATAGCAAAATTTAATGGCTGGAAGTTAAAGTTAGACTAATTCAGTCTAGAGATAAGGTTCCCATTTTTAACAACGAGGGTAATTAACCTCTGTAACAATTTATTAAGTGTTAAAGCAGGTTCTCCCTGACCAGAAATTTTAAAATCAAAATGGGAATTTTTCTAAAAGCTATGCTCTAATTCACGCACATCAGTTGGATTTGAGGCAGGAATTAATTCACAGAGTCTGATGGCCTGTGTTATAAAGAGGTTAGACTAGACAATTACTATAGTCCCTTCTGGCCTCAAAATCTATTAATCTAACCATTTCAGTCACCCATTTCTTCATCACAAATACGATATCTGGTCTCTGTGGTAACTGTAGTGGAGACTCTACTCTCAGGTCTATCAGGTCTGAAAACCAGGTCTCTTTGACCAACAGGGAGTTATCAATATGACCGTCTCCTGCTCCAGTCTTATTTTCTGAATCACTTTCTCCAGGAGAGGAAAGATGGGAACACAAAGTAGGCCTGGGGTCATCTGGGCCATGGAGTTGAAATCTATCTCCCTGGAGAAGTACCCTAGCTTTTTTGTATTCTTGTGGTTTGCAAACAAAATTGGCTGAAAGAATGAATGTCCTCGATAGCACACTGAAGACCTCCTCATTCAGGCATGACTCCAGATTGTTGAGCTTCCACCTGCTGAGCCAGTCCACCTTCAGATACAGTTCCCCTTTTATGTGCATCGTTCTGAGAAACAGGAGCAACTGCTCTGCCATTTCATTATTTTCATTGCTTCTACATGTAGCTTTGGGCTTTTTGTTCCTCCTTAGTTGTTTATGTACATTACTGCAGTTGTGTTATCTGACTGAACTGAGATGTGATTTCTCTTTAGGGAGATCCAGAACTTTCGTATCAGCGTGTACAAACTTTTTTGAGAATCTTTAAGTTCACAATGCTGAAAAAGTTACTAGCAGGACTGCTCTCAGTTTTGAGACATTTATATTTCCTCTAGGTTCCAGGTTCCCTGGGTGGTTTGAAAACCCAGATGAGCATCCTAGCTCCCCAGGCTCGTATGAGTAGTAAGGACAATAGAATCTGGAAGGCAAAGGGATGGGCCTCTGCGGATATTCTCATGCAATGGTTCTCTACTGGGGTATGCATACCCTTGGGGTACATCAACTTATCTAGTTGTTTCCTTAGTTTTACAACAGTCTACATAAAAAGCACTAGTGAAGTCAGTACAAACTAAAATTTCATACAGACAAATGAGAAATTATTGAAAAAATTCTTAATAGCGTACTGTGACATTTGTATTTTTATGTCAGATATTCCAAGCAAGTAGTCTTTACATGAGGTGGGGTACACAAGACCAATCAGACTCCTGAAAGGGGTACAGTAGTCTGGAAAGGTTGAGAACCACTGTTCCCTTGGATGGTCTACAACTCTAGGGAGCTGAGTGCCTGGACTGGGACTTGCATTTTGGTCTTTCATGCGTTCTGGGGAGTGATTGTAGGAGAAAGGATTGAAGGCACCAGTTGTGCGATTTTTTCCCAACTGAGTGATTCCTATGCATGGTACCAGAAGGCTCAAAAGCTGAAGACACTGTGCTATAGTACAACTTCCACAGGTGACAAGATCCTGGATCTTCTAGAACCTTTCAAGTGGCAGATAGATTTTTCTAGTCCACTCTTAGGTGAGAGATGATGGCATACCCTGTGCCCTGAGCCTGGCTATGATCACTACCTTACTTTTGTAAAGACCCTGGGGACCAAACACAGTCCCAAAAGGCAAGTTTTGGTAGTGGTAATGCTTCCTGCCATAAAGGAATCTCAGGAGTCTGCAGTGACATGACCTTACGATCTAGTGATGTCAGAAGTCTCTTGAGATAACAAGGCACTGTTGAGGCCAAGGTTTGGAACTGTGTCCTTGTCAGCCAGCTGCTCAGCCTCTCAAGGTGGAGGACAGCTCTAACTCCCCCACCTCAAGCTTCTGGACCATAAAGAAGATAGAGTAAAACCCTAGGTTTCTTCTGAGGCCATGCTTTCTAAAACTCCTCTATCCAGAAGATGAGAAATCTTTTTCTGGGTTATCTCATGTTTTTTCAGGGCTGTTGGAAATGAGTGACTGGATGAAGAAAGCATAAGGTGGAGCCCTCGAGTTTGAGGGAGTACTCTTGGCTCACTGTGTCCTTCACCCACGTGTCCATTGTGGATGCATACCTCTGCTCAGTGAAGTGGGAAATTCTGCCTCCTAGCTTCAGCTCTGGGAGTAGGCACACCTGATCATCGTCATAAGGTGGTCTTGGAGGCTGCAGGGTCACCTCCGGGCTTTCTCCCTCTCCAAAACCCTGATTTTAGGGCTTACATGTAGAGAATCTGCTTTCCCTTCACTGGTACTTCTGTAAGGGGAAAAGAACATCTCTGTCTGAACATTGGCTTGTATTCTTTCCTGAGGGCACTTAACAAGGACAGGAGGAACTGTTTGCATTTGGTTGAATTTTTCACCTCCATTTTCATCTAGCTTTGGTCCAAAGGGAAAGGAGCCTGTACATTTTGCTGAGCACACAACCGGTTCAGAATGGGAATCCACCTTCCAAGGGTGGAGCTGCATGTGGATGCCATGGCACTGGCTGAAAACTTTGTTGTATTCAGTGAAGGTCTGGCTATAAACAAACAGTGCTGCTACCGAGATTGAATTTTTTTTTTTTTTTTTTAAAGAGTAGGGCGGAAATCAGTGTGATCTCTGTCCCTTTGTACCCTGGGATCCTCCAGCCAAGAGACACGCTCTAGCAAAGCATGTTGCTGAGACACACACCCTAAGGGTAGGCAAAGAGGCCTCAAAGTCTTCCTATGAGAGTGGCCTTAATGTTCCTGTCTGGTCCTTAGGGAAAAATTCCCCTTCTGAAGGGATAACCATATCACTTGCTAAGGATGCAACAGCAGCACGATCTTTGGGATCTCAGAAAGAGAGTTTTTTGGCTCCTATATGCTGTAGAGCCTGGGGATATTTTTACTGATATGTTTTCCTTTGTCAGGCTTGTCCCGATCCTCCATGATTAATTCCCCGGACTCTTCCTTTGAGAATGTGAAGTCTTAGGAGAGGATTCTGAGGGTATATATTTGCATTGATCTTGCTCTCTGAAGCCTGTTGAGGCTGGATCTATATGGTAGATACCATCTTTCCCTACATGGCTTCAAACTTTGCGGGTGGGGATGGAGGGAGAATCTGTGCTGTGTCTTCCCCTAAGCCTGCTCAGATACAAAGCCCAATAGGTCTCCTTCCTCTGTGGGGTGGGGGTCGGGGGGAGAGTCAGAGAGCACATTCCTCCCTGTCCTCCCACTCTCTCTCTCTTTTAGCTCTTTATTGGTCTCTTTGCTCTTGTAGCCTGTCTCACAGGCAAAAGTGCCCTGCTATGGCTCTGATGAGGTATTTTACAGCTTGCCTTCCACAGTGCCTGAAGCCCTGTAAGGAATTCTCTGATTCCTCTCCTGCAGGGTCCCAGTCCTTTAGAGCATGGAGAGGTGCTTGCTGCCCCATTCTCCTGCTGTATTGGAAGGGAAGGGGACTGTTTATAGGCCCCCTCCCCCAGGACATTTAGGAGTCATTTTAAGATTTGGGTGTGAGAAGGGGGACCTGTAGTCCCACCAGACTGTTTTCTTTAGAGTCCAGGAGTACCCTGAGACATCCAGGAGTACACTGAGACATGGCCCAGCTGGATGAGGTCCTCCCCGTCCTTCAGGGTTCTCTCTGCTCTGTTCCATAGCTCCAGGTCCATTTTCTGTACATTGGAGTGGTGGAGTCATGTTGTCGCATGCTTCTGACTGCTTGATATGAAAAGCAAAGGACTCACTTGTTCCAAAGGATGAAGTGTCTACCTTATGTACCTATAGTATCTGAGTGAACCTCAGTCTTTAATGTATTTCTCCTCACAGAATCCCTGAGAGAGAGATCAGTGCTATTATCCTAATTTTACAGACTGGGAACTGAGACACAGAGACACTAAGTGACTTGCCTGAGGTCACACAGAAAGTCTACAGAAGGGAATTGAGCACAGGCCTCTCAACAGCCAAGCTAGAACCTTAAACAGTGGACTTCCCAAAAAACAAATTATGCCATATTCCTGTTCTGTAGACTTCTAAGACTTCTGTTCTAAGACTTTATTCCCCTGATCCATCAGACTGGCACCTTTCACCAGAACTAAAACAATGAAAACTTCTTTTTCAGAGTATGTTGTGCTAGGTACCATATCTGGCATTTAAAAAAAAAAAAAGAGAAGAAAAGATTTTTGGCCCTGATCTTCACTTCAAGACTGTTGTAGTCAATAATTCATAACGTAATCACTTTGAAGCTGGCTCTTTAACTTCTGGCTATGCTCATCTCATTTAACATAATGATTACTGCATAAATCCATGCATTTATGCACTTTATCTCTTCTCTCAGGTTACTATGTCCTGGGCATCGTTCTGTATCAGTGCATCATGGAATATGGCTGCTAAAGCATATAATAAAATTTTAATCTAGAAATAAAATAGTTGAATTACAAGTGTGTACCGAGGTCATCCTGTAGTAATAATACCAGGAGACCACAACAAGTTGATTTAGAACAAAACCATCACAGTGATTTACAGTATAACTGAACAGGTTTTGGAAGGAAGCCAAAAGCTTTGCATGCAATATATTATGTCTAATCTAAACTCATCCAGTGCATGACACCAAATATACAGTGTAATCACTGTAAACAGCTCCCTGCACTTTGTCGGTCATATTTTTTAAACTGTGCATAATAGATGTTGGATTAGTTCACACCGACAGCAGGGAGGCCCCCTGCAGTATTAACTTTTGTTCAGTAATGTGATTATGAGGGTACTAAATGGGTTTGTTAAGATAATGAATAGACTACAGATTTAGTTGTCCTACTGATATTACAGTGATATTACTTAGGGCATTGTTCACCACAAAATAAATAGCCTCACACTTACCTGGGAGACTATATACACTTCTTCCATAAACAGTCATCTCTGACATCAATTTGCTTTACAAGCTGCAAATCAAAAAGGATAATGATGCTGGCATTAGAAAGGTAGGATTAGTTAAGGGAGAAATATGTTTTTCTAGACAAAGAGACAAGCCTGATATCAAACCAGTCTTCACAGATCAAAAGCAGTTGGTTCCTCCTTGATAGAAATAATCTTCTGGAAAAGACAATAGTTCATTAAGCACTTTTAGTGGATCTGTGTAGGGTGTGCCCAGGGAAAAGTAGTATGGAAACACAGTATGGTGACTAAAAAGGTGTTGGGACAAGGCTTACAAGAACAAATTAAGTTTCCAGCTTCACACAGGAGAGTGGTAGTCTTGTCTAATCCTTTCTACAGGAAAATATATTTAGAATGTGGGGCTAACAAGGCCACAGTGATTCTCATAGCTCCAGATACCAACATATGAACTCATGCCTTTGTGAAAACCACGTAAGAGAAAAAAACATTCTCTGACTGAAGAAGCTTCATTAGGGTTTACACCCAGGTTGCAACTGCAGACCAAATATAATGGTATTTCTTTGCTGTACAGTATAATCTGCATTTCTGGAGACTGCACATGCTATCTGTTGTTTACGCCCAGAATCCTGATCACCTATGATCAAAGACAGGATCTCACTGTGTCTCACTGTATAATAATGTAGGCGCAGCCTTCTAGTTGCTAAAGTTCTGTTTTCCCAGGAAGGGATTAACTCCTTCAAACTCCAGCTAAAAGATGCCCTGAAAAACATCCTTCTTGTGTCACCAGTACTCACATGAGGGAGATTTGGGTGGTTGACCCTGACATTTAAGCTCATATCCAGACATATATACAACTACATTATCTGCAAAATCTAAATCTTGCATCTGTTCTCTTGCCCAAACAAAACATCACTGTCCTCAGCTGCCACGGTCACCTTTCACAAAGCAGAAGAAAAGTAGAGATCATATGCAACCTTGCCTTATGCCAGTAACAATCTTAAACCATTATACGTCTCTGCTCTCTGTCCTGATGCAGCACACAGACTTGGCATACAAAGCCTTTACTAAATTAACAATCCTTGCTGGAATTCCTTAGTGTCTCAGGACCTTCCATGTGACTTCTGTGTGGACACTATCAAATGATTTTGTGAAATCAAGGAAATTATTTTCTGCTGGTATTTTAAGCATCTCTCAATGAGTCTTCTTGAATGTGAAAATCTGGTCGGAACACAACCTCCTGGATTGAAACCCATCCTATTCCTCTCTGAATACTGTGTTAACAGCAGTTTTCATTCTATTCAAAATTATACAAAACACTTTTCCAGGTAGCAGTGTCAACCTTCTCTAGTTATCACAAATAAGCTTGCCCCCCTTTCCAGGAATTTTGCAGATGATAGTATCTCTTCCTCAATCTTTAGGAAAGATCTCCTTTTTCCAAACCATTCTGTACAACCTGAACATGTAATTTACTATCACTTTCTCCCTAGCTTTTAACACTTCTATATCTATATTGTCATAGCCTGATGCTTTGTCACTCTTCGGTTGGTTTATAGCTTCATTTACTCCATCAAAGGCAATTATTTTTTGTGACACAGGAAAATCTGCTATTTCTTCACATTTATCAATGTGTATTAATGGTTGTGGCTGGTCAAGCAGAGCCTAGAAATGTTCATCCAACAGGCTCTCTGTGGTTAGAGTTGTACCAACTGAAGCCTTCAAAATGCCACAATGGTTCAAGAATTGTGATGCCAGTTGTGTAGATACTTAAAAAAGCTTTTTAGAATCTCCTCTTTTGTACATCTCCTCAGCTTCCCTTCTTTGTTTTCCATTCTCTCTCTATTATCTCTTCTAGCTGATCCTTTAACTTTCTTGTCTGTCCACATTTTCTTATTGCAGAATAGCTCCTTTACTGTGGTCGTGTTCTTGAAAGAATTAAAGAAGAGAATCCAACAAATCTCCATGTATTTGCTGGCGCCATTCTTCTTTTTTGAAAGCTTCTCACCTCATTGTATTCCTGGCTGTACTCACAGTTGTTTCTTTGAAAAAACTGTCATTATTCTTCTATGTCCTCCACCAGTGTCTTTAACTCTTCAAATCTATTGCGAAGTTGCAGCTCAATATGTGCTTACACAGCTGGATCTACTAACTTTCTAGTATCATACATATCCTCTACCTTGCATGTGGGTACCTTTCTTGAGTTTTATTTTGATTGTTCCAATAACAAGATGGTGGTTACTTTTGATATCAGCACCTACAAGCACCCTGGCATCCAACAGAGATTTTCTCCGCCGCCCACTAATCGCGACACGATCATGATGTTTTGGGTGAAGTGTCACTTGATATCCATGTCAGTTTCTGGCTTTCCTTATGCAGAAAAGGGTAATCCCAATGCGAAGATTGCTTAGGATGCAGAGTTCAACAAAACATTCACCATTGTCATCTATCTTGGGAATGCCACATCTGCCAATAATGTATTCATATCGGTATCATCACCATCAACCTGTGCATTCTCATCTTCCACGAGACAATAACACATTTATGGATCTTGTCAAGGAGGCTCTGAAATCAACAGAAACTGTCTTTGAACCATTCTTTGCTATTGTTTTTTGGCACACTACTGAACAACTGTGACTTTTGTGAGGTTCGTCACCAAGTGAGTAGTCGATATTCTTGAGTTTACAGGTTCCCATTCTTTCAGTGCTTTAGTAGCTTCCTTGCTCAATAATAAGTCTACACGTTCCTGGCGTGCATCATCCTCTTTTCCAGAATATAAAACAATGACACTTTCCGACAATTTGTCTCATCCAGTTTACCTCCTCTCGTCTTTTGTCCAACAGACTGTTTCTCCACTGTTAATGCCTATATTGTCAAATCTGTGGCAGACTGGTCTTCTCTCGGCATTGTTTCCATAACAGAAAGTATTGTGGATAGACAAGCTGTTAGCCTGATTCACAACCCCTTACCAGGAGGACTGGTGGACTGCCTTAAATCTGGCTCCTACTCTTTGACCTGTCTGATTTGGATGGCCCATCCAGGAATTCTGCTCCCTCTAACGCAACTCTCAGGGTCACCGGAGCATGCAAGGCTCTCCCCACCTCAAACTGCAGTCCTGGGGGAAATGGATTGATTGGAACCTGGACTGCATCTGCCTTAAGGTGAGTGGCACATAATAGACATGTTTCGCTACTCCTTAGATGAGTAGGGATCACCTTGAATTGGCAACATTCAGTAGGACCATGGAGAACTCTCTCTGGAATCAAAGGAATGAGGTTGAGGTAGGGACAAAGTTATAGCAGAAAGGAAGGGCCCTGCCAAGCACAAAGGCAGGAGAGAGATCAAGGATGTGAGAATTAACTGCCTTTGCCCAAAAAGCTCACTACGCAAATAGCTTTGGGTGCCAGAAAAACCTTTAGAAGGGGAACATAATGAAAATATCAGAGGATGGTGCTGGGCTGAGTACTAAGGCTGCAGAGAATGTACTGGCAGAACAGCAATTACATAATAGGC
Source organism: Dermatemys mawii (assembly GCA_007922305.1). Classification (NCBI taxonomy): domain Eukaryota; kingdom Metazoa; phylum Chordata; order Testudines; family Dermatemydidae; genus Dermatemys; species Dermatemys mawii. Next base: position 844,693 of record ML677327.1, on the reverse strand, counting down.
TGTAAAGGCCAAGGGGGGAATGGAACTGCTAGAAGTGTACAGCTCATGTCATCTTTCTATTGCTTTAATTGGACATCCTGGCAGCCTGGCATACCTCCATGCCAACAGCAGGACTTCCCAGCAATGCCAGAACCGGTGGAGTAGAGGCAGTGTGAGAATATCAATGACCAAAACACAGGTCTACTTTTCTGCTTTGAACCAGATAGCATAAAAGCAGAATTTTGTAATGAGAACAAGTTTCCAAACAATTGCAAGAATCTCACACTTCTAAGAGGAAAAGACAAAATCAAATTCTGTCACTGAGTGCTGGAACTGGCATAATGGTAAAATCCAGCTTTTCATGCAGAGCTCTCAGATTGACAAGACCCACTGTGAGTGGTGGTACCTTTTCATTGTAACAAATACCTATCTGAGACACACCAATAAAAGTGGAATCTAGAAATGATGTGCAATTCCTTTCTTTAAAAGGCCTAAAGTTTTCTATATCCTCACTCCACCTATTTAGCCTTTTAAAATGTCAGTAACAAAGTAGTTACTTTAGCAGTTACTTTAGTAGTAACATTAGCAGCTCAATCTAGTCCAGTTTAATTTATACAGGTGTTAAGGTAAATGGCATAACACATTTCTAATTGTTTCACTGTAATTAGATGTTGCTCAATGATTCTGTGCATTTCCTGGTCTTGAATGTTTCTTTCTTTGTGATTCCTGTCAACGTAAAGAATTTTTTTCGTGACATACATGTCCAATATGAAGAATAATGCGGTATATAGGGTTGCTAAGATTACAGTCACCTGGTAATATCAAGAATTGCTAATTGCAAGTGAGCCTCTCAATCAACTTCAGAATAAAACCTTCTGCTCATTGAGCAGTCCAGATTCAAGTGCTCTGGTGGAACTGCTCCCTCTAGGACACTGATCTTTCACAGTTTCAGTGCAAGGAGTTATGAGATAATCTTGTTGGCGATCTACAGAAGAGCACATGGTGTGTTTAGTTGTACTTTAAATGTCTTAATATTGGAAATTAGTCTTTTATGACATAAGGAAAGAAAAAATGTAAATATACTGAGCTGCTGCAATGTTCTATTTGCAAAGTTGAAACCAAATCATGACATGAATTCCCAAACTAGGGCAAGCACTGGTTTTAGTCACTTTTTCCAGAGTAAGTCCCTGTATACTAAACACTGTACTTTTATTGTAAACCTTTATAGTTCATGGACCACTCTAAAAAAAAAAAAAAAAAAAAAAAAAGGAACATTGTATCAACTCAAATGACAAATTCCCATCGGCTCACATTAACAAATTTTTAATGCTTTTTTATTTTACAAGCTACTTTAATATCTACAACCACATTATAAAAATCAGATAATGCTCAGAAGAATGTACAAGGAAGATTTCTAATTTTAAAGTAAAAGGAATATTCTTAGTACCATCTCAAAGTTTTTTTCCTTTAAACATCAGCTCTCCCTCACTGGCTCTTGCTCTCAGGGCATTAGAGCACAATACATTTATTTTAAAGCCATTGATTTAAGGAGCCTACAGCCTGCATCACATCTTTTGGGATTAAAATTATTGTACTTTTATCAGTGATGTACAGGAAGATATAAATTATTGTATATTTTAAGAGGGTTTTTAAAAAAAAAAAATTGTACTTAGAAAAATGAATTTTTGGAACTATAGCAAAGCTGGGGCTAAACTAGAATTGAGAGGCATAGAATTCAGGTATTTTTCACCATATCCAAAAAGTTGAGTTTCATACAAATAAAGCCTTTAATCAAACAAACAACAAAACAAAAACTAAATTCACCATCCCTTTTAGCTCCTTGGCAGCAGACAGACCCCGTTTCCTGCTCCTATCTCTGATTTCGATACTCTTGGCTTCTGATTGCAAGAAAAGTAATTTCCAATTTCTCTTTACCCAAAGCCATCTCATCCCACTTGTGGGACTTGCTTTCACTCAACTGCAGCACTGGAATATACTTTATTTTAGAGTTATGACTGCTGTCTTAATGTGTCAGTTTTAAAGTTCAGACTCAAGAAGCAATCCTTCAAAAAGCAACTACACTGGCAGGTGGAATAAAGTAGATCACCCAATACACTTTTTCCGCCTTCTATGAAAGGTTGGGGAGTGTTTCAAACATGGACCACTATTATTTTTTGGTTAATTAATCCTTTGTCACTTCCCACAGTAGAGTCAGAAACCTATTTTTCTGCATATTTTAAAAATTCTCATTTTTCAGGAAACGTCATTAAATTATTTGCATAAGATGAGGCCTACTCTGAAACAGCTATGCTAATTATGAAGAGTAAATGAAAGCTGAATGAACAAATCCCTAAAAGGTATACATTTAGTTAGCAGCACTCTGAACATTGATTTCCAGTTCGGGATTTATTTTCTTTTCCTATCCATATCTGTAAACAGCTGCCCAGAACAAAAGCGGATCATTAAATGCAGCATTTATTCTTTAAAGATTTGATAGAAAAAAGTGTTATTTGTAGTAAGATGTGTGTGATACAATTTCAGTCTATTACTTTCAATGTTTACCGTCTAAAATATTTCTCAATAATAATCTATTAAATGCAGCTGATCTCTCTGCAATAGTTTCTCCTGTTTTGCTGAAATATGTATAGACTCTAAATATTTACCTTAGCTACACTGCCTTTATACTGGAACCTGACAATGCTTGATGCAGATTTCATTGTTGCTGAAGAAAGTCCCTTGCAAGATTTAAAGCTTCACATTTTTCATCCAATCCAACTGAAGTTCCATGTCAAATGATAAACTCAAAACTCCTTCACTCCAGCTCCACATGCAAAGACTGATCATTTGGATTTCTTGTATACCGCAGATGTCATAATGCCCTTAGGATTTATGATGCTCACACACAGTCGACAGAATCCTTTAACTGTAAATGCTCTCAAAATTTGTAGTTGCTCATATCTGTGGAGAAGGAACTGTCAGAAGACCAGTTGGCCTGATCTTGTTTATACCTCCATCCAGAATGCAGACTCTTGGATATTTGATTTCCACTAGATGAGCTGCAAACTGAAACAGAATACACATTGTTAGTATGCTGTGTATTGTACTCCTTTTTCTGAACTAAGAAAGCAAAGTAAAACTGAGCATAACCGTAAAAATATCCCCTGTAATATCTACATTCACCTGTGAACCCCACAACAGAACTGCTTTCCTACTAACTACTGTGGCATAGCATCCCATAATGGTTTCTTTGTATGCATTGCATTGAATTTGGTGGTCGTGAAAAGTGTCACATTGGTAGCTCTGAATTCTCTTTACAGATTGTACAGGAATCTCCAGGTCCAGTTTCCTCATCCATCACTATCAGGATTCCTTAACATCTGATCAAGAGAGACCATCCTCTATTGGTGCTGAAGAGAAAATAAAATTTTCCATAGCCATCCTATTCTGAGCATCTGTCATTATGATCAGTGCTTTACCCTGCCATTCAATTTTCCCAACCAAATGTTGTTTGGAAAGCACACAGCCATCTTCCACCCCACAATTTAAAAAGTATGTACAACGTTTATTTTCTTCCTGATTTTTTATCATTTGCTATCCATTTGCACAACTCACAGGCAGTATAAAGTACCAAGAATTACTTCTTGGCCACCATCTAAATTACCAACTCCAACAGGGCAATATCTTCTGTTCGAGTGCCACCATGTGAACTGAATTTGGTATACTAAACTATAGCTAGAAGAATTTTTTTTTGTCTACTTCCCATTTTAATGCCCATGGCACTATAATAGCTACCAAGGCTTAACATGATGTGCTTCAGCATTACCTGCTCAATCCTTAAACTGAAAAATGGGCATTTCCCTTAAATGCGACAAACAACAACAATTAACAGTAACCAAGTATTAAACTTCTTCCCAGCTGGAATTTGCACCTTGCAATGTGTGTGTTTTTTGATACCCTTGCTGTAAAGACATTTTAAATATGCACATAATTCATTTTTGTACATCTGTATGTCAAACAAAGTTATTGCATTCCTTTCCAAGTGATTCAAGTTAGACTTGACTACGGAGTGAGAAATTCAGCACATGATCTGTGATCACTGAAGACTTGTTCAGACAATATAAGGGGTCACAGCTGATCACAGTCAGGGAATTCCCAGGGTCATGTCTCATGGAGGTGTTACCCTAGGGAAGACCAAAGGCAGGTTAGGTTAGTGTGTCTTTCTCCTTCCTCGTTGGCTTCTGTCAGTCAGTGGAAGATTCAAAGGATCAAAAAGAAAAACGTTACAGGCTATTAAGCAAGATGGGATATGTAACTGCCAAGTGATGCCAGCATGCAACAGAGGAATATATATCATACAACCATGGAAAAAGAAGTTCTCTGAACCAGAGCTTCTTGTGACACGCATAAAACTATTACTGAGGCGTCTTCAGACTCCCACGCTAGCTTTACAGTCACTAACTAAGAAAGTCATGTGTTTCTTTTTTTAAAAAAGAAGTACTGAGCTATACTCATCAACAATGTGCGGGAAAAATTACTATACGCTCTTAATAACATTTGTATTCATCCCATATCTATGCTTTGTCATACATACATTATATATCTATCACATTTTACTCATGAATAACTCCTCAAAAGCTACATACAGTGTCTACAGTTAAAATTTAAAATATTAATAAATAGAGATTTAGCACACATTGGTCTTAATATGACTGCCATTTCATTTTGTCTAAAAAGTGAATCTGAATCACACGTAATTGCTTCTCATTCAGGATTTGTACATCATAAATCTTGTGCTACACAGTACTTTTGCCATGCCCCAATAATCAAAGTATAGTTAGAAATGAGCTTTCATTGCATATTTGACAAATGGCCCATGTAAATCCTGCTGGTGTGCTGAGGGAGCCCCATGGCAACCAGACTGGAGGGCCTGTTACAACTGGGAAACAGCAGTTGGAGTGGGGAGACCATCAGAGAAAGACAGAAGAAGAGAGTTTGGTTTGAGGAAAGACGTGATATTGTATAGCGAGGAGAAGCAAGTATTTAAATAGTTAGGAGAGAGGCAGAACAGGAAAACCGTGAGATGGGGACAAAGTGGCAAAGTAAGAGCTCTTGCAAGTAAAGAGGTGAGAGGAATTTGAGGAGGAAGCAGGGATTCTAATGAAAAATTAAGTAAGAGCATATGCTGGGTAATGCGGTATATAGGATTGCTAAGATCACAGTCACCTGGTAATATCTTGAATGTCTGTCTAGTTAGTGTCGTGGATAGATATGCCGTCAGCTGGTCCAGCCTGCATCACTTTCAGTGCCTGTCTACATTTTACTTTTTGCATGCTAATAGGATCAGAGCTAGCGCAGATCTGGGGGAGAGGCGGAAGGGGTCGCAGGAAGCATTTGGGAGAACTGTAGAGACCATTCATCAGGACACTCAGAGAAATCCATTGACAAGACTTCTCAAAGACCACCAGGGACAAATACCTAGGACAATATCATCATGATCACAAACTGAAGCAGCTAGATCGAGTAAACCACCTCACACTGATGTGCATACTGTCAGCAGCTAGTAGGCCTGGCCAGACAAAGGATATCCTGGTCAAAGCCTAAATCATAGCTCAGTTACACAGAAGTAAGATGTGTATCAGCCTGCTACCTGCATGTTATCAAGCTCCTCATAAGTCAAGTAACTGAGGACAGTTGTTCCAAGTGCAGAAAGGTGATAGCGGGGGATTTATATTCAGTCTGTCAGAGCAAGGGACAGAATCTTTCAGGTTTGGGACTTATACAGTGACATTCCCACACCCTAACTGGTCTCTGTGGTTCCCTGTACTCATTTCTATGCTTTGCCTGTGGAGGTTATTGCAACTCTAGGACAGAGTAACTATTCCAGAACTGCCATAGGGGAGAGCAGAGATCATAATCCTGCGTCCTTAAGTAGTATTTAAAGTAAATCACACACACAGAGTTTTGAATTACCATCCATGTGTTTTTCAACTCCTGGCAAGCATAACAGGATGTTTTTGCTCTGCTAGACGATACCATTTTAGAGTAGTCAACCAGGAGCTTGTTTAGATGCCGTTCAACCTGTCTCATTTAACCTCCAGCAGTCAGACACATCCCATATTCTCCTTCTGGAAGACTGGAGATGTATGGCCTTCCTTTATGTCATCCCCAGCACCCTCAACATTGTGGGTGACAGTTGGAGGCACAGGGGCACAGACATTACTATGAGGGAACTGCCTGGCTGCCACGCAAGTTCCTTCTCTAATTCCTAGTCCCAGTACACAAAGAGAACTCTGAAGCACTGGGGAACATTGGTTTTTGCTTCTTGCAAGTAGGCAAGTCAGCCAGACAGAAAAGAAAAGGAGCTTGTGCCTCTCACATTCATTATAAGATTGGAGATGGAATTGTACAGAAAAATGTTCTAATGCCACCTGGAATCTTATCCTGCCAAGATACACTATTTGCAGCTTGCATTATCGAAAAAGGTGAAAGGGTTATTTCTGGCATGTGTACCGCTCGAGGGAAAGAGGAGTAAAGATTATTTCAAATATTTACCTCGACTTCAAGTCTTTTACACAACCTAACAGTTATGTACAAATTCTATGTAGGAAAACTTTAAAGACATGAGGAAATAAACAACACAAAGAGAAAATTAATGTTGCTCAAACACAGATTTTAAGAATTAACAGTCTGAAAAGAGTAAAATTCGTGATATAAAAATACTATGAAGCAGTGTAACCTTCTGAGCCACCGACAGATTTCTTCTACGGTGTCAGCAGCAGCAACTCTAATTTCAGAATACTAAAAATTAGTTTCTCATGTCCTCACACCAGTGTGTCATTCTACCATATTAATGATTGTGTATGGGTTCCTATTTTCTTTTTCAAATGCTCTGAGAAACTATCAAACTAAGGGCCTAAAGTTAGGCACCTGAACAGTTTATTTTGCAACTAAATAAAAGTGACCTGATTTACAGGGTACTGGGAGCACAGAAGCAAATCAGTGCTGGGAATGCTTAGTTTGGAATAACCTGGAGAACTTTTTTTTAAAGGGCTTCTTGGAATATAAATAAATTGTGCAAGTGTTCAAATCTCCATTCCAGCAATTCTTGTGACATGTACAATTCTTGTGTCTGCCTCCCCACCCTTATAAATCTGAGTGTTCACAAATGGATCGTGGCTTCTGCAAATGTATTTATCAGTTACTCAGATTTACATTTTTTATATATTATGGATAGATAAAACAGTTATTTGCAAGAATTCACTAGCTAATATTCAAAATTAGAGGTGTATATTTGTCATTGAACAACAAAAGTTGAATGGCATTGTTTTTATTTCTTGACTGGAGAACTGTAACTTCAGGAAGAGGGTTTTAAGTCTCTCAAGGAGAGGCAGCAGATAAACAGGATTAGGGAATACTAAGAAATACTAGAAAATACTAAATCTCTCTCTTTTCTGGGTCACACAGGGTTTGCTCAAGATGTTCCAAAAACATTAGGGCGACTATGAAATTTACTAGCTTCATGCAGAGTTCAATTTAATTTCCTCATGTCACGTTCACAGCAAATAATTGAGCGGGTGGAGGGTGCATGGAGATCTCTCAATGGATTGTTTAACCACTACCATCCCAGGTTTCTGGTGACAGGTTTAGGAACCCTGGCCCTTTTCTGGGTTAAGCACCAATTAATTTCACAGTGTGAACTACTAAGCTGGCAAATATTTAATATTTAAGCATTCTTGTGAATAAAACTCCTTTACTCAAATGCTCAAAAAGAGCCACAGGTGTAGCTGAAACAAATTCATTTTAAACCTGGCATCCAAATTTCAGCAGCTCTACATAAAAATATATACAGTTGGCTTGACCTTTCTTTCCATCATTTAAGTACCATCACGTATCAGGAGCCATAATGTTCTCCATGGTTTAACTGGGAACGTTAGATCCCCCTATGGATCATTTATCAAACTGTGTTTATACCAGACTACTCAAAGCAGTAAAACCACACAGCTTTCAAGGGTGCCACTTGTATTGCACTAGACACATCATGGTCCAAGAATGTATATAGTGGAGATTCCTGTGACAGAATGCAGTCTGAGCCACAATGGATTACAGTCAGTTCCCAACTCTCTGCAGGCTGGCCACGAGGGGAGTCATGTTTAAATTTCTCGCTTTCACAGACATTCCTGTGACAAGGGGAAATTAAAGGGTGCGTGGGGAAGGAAGGAGGAATAGTATCCTGTACCAGAATACTAAGTGAAAGAATGCTGTGACCAATAATCAGTACAAGGAAGCAAAGTAATACGAAATCAGAACGCAATGAGATTCTCACATTAGAGATCTCTCTCATCCAAACTTTGTAATACCTGTAGATTGTTACAAGATTCCTCAAATGTTCATTTCTTTCTATTACTTTGTAAACATACATTACAAAAGCTTTAGCTGTGGGACTGCAGGCTGTTTTACTGTAAAATGGAACCAGTAGACTACCCTTGATTCTAGTGAACAAGAGTAGACATGAACCAAGCAAAGAAATTATTCACTAGGACCCATGAACAAGCTTTCTCTGCTGCACTAGGGAGACACTCAATCCCACTGCTTCAGAGAAGGCAGTTTTAGTTCAACTCCTTCTAACACTTCTAACAGGCTTGTCTACCTGGAGACTTAGAGAGTTCAAGACAGGATGCACCCCATCTCGTCACACACAAATTGGCCATGTGGATCCTATTACCATGTTCTGCAGTGTGCTTTGACCTATTGCTGTCAAAATACTACAGATAAATGACATTGCACTCTGATTTTCAGATGATGGACACATTAAAAAATCAATTACCTAGGCACTGTTACTTGATAACTATTAAAGTAGCACCATATATTGAAAAGGAAGAAAGGGAAGGAGTTAAGGCATAAATTTAGCTGTGAACATACTATGTTAAAAATGCACTTATTGTTCTAACAAGATCAAGGAAGAATTCTTTGCATACTGAAGAAGGTACACTTTTCATTCCATAACTTCAGCTATAAAGTGATAACTGAAAGGTGCTACACACAAGAGTTTGAAAGTATCCCATTCATCTACATCAGGGGCGGGTAAACTTTTTGGCCTGAGGGTCACATCGGGGTTGCAAAATTGTATGGAGAGCCAGGTAGGGAAGACGGTGCCTCCCCAAACAGGCTGACGCTGCCCCCATCTGACCCTCTCCCACTTCCCGCCCCATAACTACACCCCTCAGAATCCCTGACCAATCCAACCTTCCCTGCTCCTTGTTCCCTGAATGCCCTATTCAGAAACCCCCTGCCCCCCTGGAACCCTGCCCCCTCATCTAAGCCCCCCTGCCTCTTGTCCCTGACTGCCCCTTCCCAAAAACCCCTCACCCTTAACTGCCCCCCCCCGAGAACCCCACCCAACCCACCCTGCTTCCTGTCCCCCGACTGCCCCGACCTCTATCCACCCCCTTGACTCTCATGCCTATCCAGCCCCTCCCCTCTGTTCCCTCTCCACCTCCCCAGAACCTCCACCCCATCCAACCACCCCCTGACCCTTACCCAACCCTCCGGCCTCCTTACCATGCTGGTCAAAGCAGTGTGTCTGGCTCCACAAATCTGGCTCCATGCTGCCCCACCAGAACACGCAGCCCTGCTCCCCCAGAACATTGCCCGCACGGTGTGCTGAGGCTCCAGGGGAGGGGGCACAGTGGTGGAGGGGCCAGGGGAGCCTCAGTGGCTGTTCAGGAAGGTCCTGCAGGCCGAATGTGGCCCGCGGGCCATAGTTTGCCCACCCCAATCTACATAGATGGACAGCTATTATCTGGAATCAGATAAGGTTACATCAGTATCAATGTACATGAAAGAGAATGACCCAGCCCTAAGCACTCAATCTTCAATTTAAGAATGTGAAAATGCAATAGCAAACACAAACATTCCAGAGAACAGCTGAAAGTGAAAAGTAATCCAATTCCTGAGACTGTTCTTATAACGCAACTAATCTGTACCAACCAAAGCACTTCTGTGAAATCTAACGCCCCATATCAAAATGGCTGAGTGGGCTGTGAAACAGTAATGGGGAAAAATACCATTTTAGGAGTCAACAGAAAATGTATCAATTGATAATAAAGTGGGGTTTTTTTTGTGTTTTTTATTTGTTTGTTTGTTTTAAGACCCTTAGTCATGCAGGATTTCCAAGAAGTTTAGTTTAGGGGATTTGTTTTTAAATGGGATAATGATCTTTTGAAGCATTTCCCATCCCATCTCCAGCCCCAAAGTCAGACGTATGTTGGAATTTTAACTTCAGCTATTTTCTCTTTTGCCTAAGAATTGCTTTATGTGTTTAAAAATGTTTAAGAATTGCCCAGTGACAGAAGTCCTTCCAGGGCTTAAAAGTCCTGCCCAGAGATCATGTAGTAACTCAACTCTCCTTTTTCTGTACTATATGGATAATGGAAGGCAAGGCCCACATGGAGCTTCTCAGTTCCAGAACATAACCTGAAAGGTTGACATCTTTGAAGGAACCCTCCGAGCATGGCATCTCCAGATAAAACTACTGGCCCAGCCCCATCCATCTTTTACACCTTCACAGAGGGTTCGGGGGAGATGAAACTTCAACCTCTCTTCCCTCATGTCAGTGTTTCCCACAGAATTCATGGAAATTTCTGGGGGGGTAAAGCTCAGGGCTCCACACCTTCCCATCAGTGCCTCCTAGAACCAGAAACATCTAAGTGTAATAAAACAGACAGATCAAACTCCTCCTTAAATAACCCCAACTTTCTAATAACTGTCAGAGGCATTAACCTCATGAAGAATAACAGAATAATATACATTCGGGCTCTCTGGGCTGGGCTGCTTTTGATTTATGAGCTGGCAAAGGAACAGTGGGAAACTTCTCCTGAATCTGTTTCTTTTTTAATTTTATTTTTTAACCTACTTGCTAGAGGCAATGTAAGGCCTAACTAAATAATGTCTGTGTAGTACTGCAAATTGTAAGGGCAAAGTAATTAAGGCCAGTTGTAAGGGTGAGATAAGAACTCAGGATGACCTCCTGGCTTACAGCCCTGTATCACTCTCCTGTGATCCTGTGGCATTTGGAAGTGTAGAGAGCTGCTGTCATCACTACTCTTTCTCCCAACTTCATAAAACGTCTACTTGGAATCATAGGGACATCAGGTTTTCACTGGGATTATACACATTTTATTATCTATTTGACCTAGGGCCAGATTTAAAAGGATATTTAGGTGCTGCAAGATGGAGAGTATGCCTACACATCGAGCTGGAATTTACACCTCTAGAGGCCATGTAAGCAACATGAGAGGCCAGCCATCTTGAGTGTTTATCTAGTATCTTGGATAGTATGCCCTCAGGGCAGTTGGTCCCTCCTGCATCACTCTCAGTGCCTGGCTACATTCTACTTTTTGCATGCTAATCGGCTCAGAGCTAGCGCAGATATGTCTCTTCAAGATAGAACTGACATCTCCAGCTCAAAGTGTAGATGTACCCTAAGATGCTTAGGCACTTTTGTAAATCTAGCTAGGTGTCTACCTACATATTAAGGCACTTAAATACACTTGCAAATCTGGCTCTGAGTCCTAAAAAAAGAAAAGAAAAAAAAAGACCCTTGGTTAATCTTTCACACATGTGGAAGTTCAAGGATTGTTTTTTAATTAAGTTAGTAGGGGGTACATGTATCAAAATATGGGTTTATAAACAGGAAAGTAGCACCAACCTTTACCCTGCAAAGACTAGCCTCTTTGGCTAGGGTTTTCAAGAGAGCCTAAGGCAGTTAGGCATCCGAATCCAATTGCAATTCAATGAAAGCTGGGCATTTAACAGTCTTAGGGGGTCCTTTGAAAATCCTCAGCCTCCATATAATCAAAACCATCAAACTTCTCAGTACAAAATTCAATACTTTAAACACACAATGCAACATCGTTAATGCAGCACTAAGATAATTAGGAACAAGAACATTAACATTGGCAATTATACACTGATTACACTGGTCTACAATTTTTTAGAAGTCATCTGCTTCAGAGATAAAATGTGATATTTATTATGTATTTTGATGTGCAATAATTAATATGACAATTAAAACAACTGATTGGCTACTGTTTCTAAGACATTTAAGTTTTAACATTTTATGTCTATGCATATTGTGTAGATAGTAGAGTTTTAATCATAAATTGTAAACCTAGGTCTTTTCATGTGTTTATGGTTGCTTTACATGGTAATATTTCACCTGTCCTGTTTATGTAACATTTTAAAAATCAGCAAAAGGGTTAAATAAAATGTATTATGAAACAAAAGGCAAAGAACTATTATGTATATAGTTTAGTCCTATTCAGTGTCTACTCGGCACTTCTTGGCTTGTCTCTTGTATTCATTAAATGGAGCATCTCTTGTCACTGCCCAGCAATAGTCTGCAAGCATTGATGAGCTCCATTTGCCCTGATAGCGTTTCTCCATTGTTGCAATGTCCTAGTGAAATCGCCGTGCTCGTCACTCACTGCTCCGCAGTTCGGTGGAAAAAAAATCTAGATGAGAGTGCAAAAAATGTATCTTTAGTGACATGTTGCAACCAAGGCTTTTGTATGCCTTGAGGAGGTTTTCCACCAACAACCTGTAGTTGTCTGCCTTGTTGTTTCCGAGAAAATGTATTGCCGCTGACTGGAAGGCTTTCCGTGCCGTCTTTTCCTTGCCACGCAGTGCATGGTCAAATGCATCATCTCGAAGAAGTTCACGAATCTGAGGACCAACAAAGACATGATTCTGGTGCATTCTGGTGATTCTGACCAACAAAGAATGATTCTGGTGCACAAGGAACCTGCAGTCCTTCTCTGTGGGGTATTGGGCATATAGCTGATGGAATGTTTGCATAATGCACAGTCCACTTTTTCTTCTTTGACACACCTTTCCCAACTGGAGGCACCATGCAGAAGTAACAATTGCTGGTATGATCTGTTGGCTCTCTCCAAATCATTGGCACTGCAAAAGGCATAGATTTCCTTTTCCTGTTCAACCACTGGCGAAGATTTGTTGCAGGAGTGTTGCAGCATATGTGTGGGGCCCACTTCTTGTCCTGATCTCCAATTTTGCAGCCAAAATAAAGGTGATAGGCTTTCTTAACCATAGTGGTTACACTGCGCTTTTGTGATGCAAAAGTCACTTCACCACAAACATAGCAGAAGTTATCTGCACTGTTCACACAAGTACGAGGCATCTCTGCTCACTTTGGCTAAACAGAAATGTGTCCCTTTGCAAAATCAAACACTGACAAATAAGAGAGCACGACACTGTATGATTTCTAGAGCTGATATAGGGCAATTTGTTCAGCAGAGTGATGTAAGCTTCGTTATGATTGCATCATCCATGACTTCTAGGAATAACATGATGCAATTCATATCATGTATGACGCAATACCAGCTTCAGATTGCATCATTCATTGTTTTGCCTACAAAGCAAGTACTATCCAAACCCAGTCATAGATTTATTCATAGATCCAGTCAAAAATGTATTTTAGTCATTTCTAGTTTAAATTGAGATCTCTTCCCTTTATAACTCACTTATCCTCTGCCATTCTCATGTCAAGGGTGGTATATACTGACCCAATAGCATATCTTGAAAACTAGAGCCAATCAACAATTTTAAGCATCATTTTCGTTCTCAGTGACCCAGAATTAGTAAAGTTTGACTACATTTATTTCAGAAGCATTTTGGCTGTAAAGCAGTGTTACCTTACCTGCTGACATGAACATCGATTTAAATGTAATTTAATAATTTTAAAATAATTATTTTAAAATTTAAATGTAACAGCTAGATGCTTATGTTTTAAACTTTGCTGATATGTGGCACGCAATTATGGAACAGTACTGTGCTACACTTAGTCTTCAGTCTCAAAAGAATGTAGCCAGCAAAAATTCATTCTGGCAATTGTCTCTCAATGCCATAAAATAGTATGTTTTCAGTCACTACCTATTTCCTCCCCACTTCACTTTTTTTTTTTAAAGCAAAAGCAAAGGCTCCCATCTGAAAGCATCGCCATACAGATTCAGAGAATATGTCATTTTCATAAGGTAAAAGACATTTTCTTGGGCGAGGAATAGGTCATACGAAAGGTTGAATTTAAATCTGTCTTTGTGCTTTATAAAGAGTCAAGAAGACCTCATACAAAACCCAGACTGCTTGTCTTTGCTTTGGAGATAATTCATAGATCTTATCTCATAGCTACTCTTGACTGGTGAGAATTATTACAATATTAACTGCATAACAGCAGTTTGCAAGAGAAATTTAAAAAATTATTGACATAATGGATTAATAATAAAGCAATGACTTTACCAGGTCAAAATAATCTATGTTACAATCAAAAGTTCATGACTAAGGATTCCCTGCACAACTATAAAAACACAGGATTGAGGGTTTATTTAGTTAGGTCCCATGGTTCACCAGCCATCTCTCCCTAGTTAGATCCTACGCTATTCCCAGCGTTCTATCCAACATTATTTTCCCACAGTAGTAATAATTAGACTCTGCCTTTTTCTTATCAACAGATTAAGAATGTTACTATACTAAATCTGCCTTCTTGTTAAAGAGATTGCTTCACTGATGAGAAATGATTGGCTGGTGTTTGATGATTACAGAGCTAGGCTAGTATAATCTGTGTATCTCTATTACTATCAGGGGAAAAATGGTCTGAAAACATTTTTTCCACTTAAACATTTAACTAAAAATAAGAAATGCATTAAATAATCTGGGCAAGTTAAGAAAATGGTAAACTTTCTCCAAGAATACCAGGCCAGGCAGAAGTGTATGTCATTATTAAGGCTAAGCCACTAACTCACTCTTTGACACTGGGCAAGTCACTTGATCTCTTCTAACTGCAGTCAACCTGACTGTAACACAGATAAAAGCAGCACTTTATTAAAACTAAACAACATCCCAAAGGTAATGCATTAGAATGGATATTTTGGGGTAAATAAATAAATGGTGCCCTCCTTCCCACAAAACTAGCCCCTTGCCACCATTGATCCATCTTTAGCTCACTGACTCTCAAACTTCGATCAATGATTTTAATATGCATTGAAATTCCATCAGCCACAAATTAAGCAAGAGCTGCTGTTGTGCATATCCAAATATCAGCTTAACCATTATATGCTCCACGTCAGTTATCCAGTATCCATGCTGGAATTTAAAAGTCCATTTCCCATGTACAAATGCAGGGAGGGGATGTTGAAGACATTAAACAAACATGAGAGTGTAAGGCATTGTCATTTCAGTCATTTAAAGGTTATTTGCTCAGATTCAAGTCAGACTGTAACTCTCTTCCATCACTCTTTTTTCTTAGTGGTTTCTTGGTGTTCCCAGAGTATAGGCCATTGTTTGGCCAGTAAGAAAGGCTCAGTATTCACCCAGAGGTTGCAAAACGGACACAAAATTACAGCCATCCTCAAGACAACAAACATTCCAGGGGGCTGGAACTCAGTGCATTGCATTAACGACACTCAGCTTCAACCTCAGTTTCTCTCCATGCTAATATTAAATACCACATTCTGTCAGGCTCTCGTACATCAGCCAACCTATTCGTTTAATCTTTAGGATGAGTTAAATTAAGGGGTTATTGACAAGTAGGATTTAGTATGGCTTAATCCTGGCCTACGGAAGTGTTTAAATGAAGCCAAAACAGAACTAGTTTCTTTACTATTGCTGCCTTCCTGCTTCTGCTGCTGAAAGCAATGTTTTTGTCTAAATAGAAAGAAAGCACTTTCTAAAGCCAGTCTAAGTGTGTCACTGTGGGGAAACTAAACCAAGAACAAAGTAAAAGATGAAGAATTCTCTACAAATCTATTCAGAGACACTCAACTTTGGATGCATTATAAATAACATAAAGCAAGCTATTAACGCAAAATTAAAATGAGATCTTCCACTTTCTAATTACAGTTATTCAGTCACGTTGTTCAGCAGCATTTTTCATATCCATTCCTTCTGTCCTGTATATATTTAATCAATACATCTAAACTATCTGATCATTTTAGTGCCTTTTTGGATTGAACTAGTGGCTAATTTCTTTTAATTTGGAATAGTTTGCCACTTGACATTTAAAAATTAAGAGCTTATTACAACTTTCATTGTGCAAAATTTTGTTTGGTTTTACACTTTTATTTGCTGTTTTTCATATTAGTGACTTGAACATGGAACAAAGAGCTAGTTAAACAACAGATCAATAGCTACTATTTTGTAGAAGTCCAGTCTCATGCCCCCAGTTTCAGATGTATTGGTGAAATACATCTTCAAACGTTTGTATAGGGTGAAGTCAGTATTGCCATGTTTTTATAGCAAGATGAAGAAACACATGCTATGGATTTATGAACCTTCTGAGCAGAGGCAATCTGATACAGTTTTAACATGCATCAGCCACAAAGAGTTAACAGAGACAGTTTTAATGAGTTTCTACAAGTGACGTTCCAGTACTTGATTGGTTTTGCCCCACAAATCACTGGTCAGTGCAAATATTTGATGAAAATCCTTTTCTTTGGTCAGTTTCTCTGTTGCTATTCAGAACTCCGTGGGCAGCAGAAATGTTATCAAGAATCATAAAACAAAACCAATATGAACAGAGTAAGTTATATTTTAAAAATATATTAAATAGATTATTGACAATGTTACAGATAAACACAAACACTGTTTCCTTAGATTGCAGAGAGCTTGGTTTTGGGGATGGGGTAGCACAGGTACCTTTCAACCTGGTTAGTGGATTTAGTTCTCAGTCTAGTAGGGGTGGAGTAAAGTTTTAAAGCCCTGCCCAGGGCAGTAGTGGACAATAAATAAAAACATGAGTTTGAAATCTGAGATGGCAGCAAGAAGGCCCAGGTGACTCTGGACAGAATACAAAGTGGCATCACATCATGAAAATAGGGAAGTACAGGACCCTTCATACAGATCTAGTGTGACTGAGGGAGAGGTCAAATCCTTAAGCTTTTACTCAGTCTTTAATTAAGAAAACTCCCACGGGTGGCTTGCCTAGTTTTTTTCTTTGATCTATTTTTTAATCAGTATCCATGTTGCCTCTGTGTTTCAAGTAAAGCGTTTCCAAAAATGATCCTTCAAGACAACTGCCGAGAACTGATTTACAAACATGTGGGATGTCTTCAATAATGAGATGCATCACTGATACACCAGGGCATTTTTAGTTCCCTCTCCCCTTTTCCCAGGAAATCGTTGAATGGTAAAGCTCTTATTAAGATAGATGATGATGTTTAGTGGTTTAATATAGAATTGTTGAAAGCTGCTGCGTAACCCACCATCAAATGCTTAAAACGTCCATTAAATCATCTTCACTTGTCATTTAGCATTTTATGCATTTTGCACTTGTTCCTCTGGGGAAGGATTTATGTATTCAGCCATTTAGTGAGCTATTGTGATTATTTAAATTGATTTTCACATTGAAATATTTATCCCAGACTTATTCAGTTCTAATGCACATAATGGCACATGCCAAGATTCTCATTGATCTGAGACTATTCTAGATCAGCTGTGTAGTCAGCTCACAAACTACCTCTGTTTGGTATCATCCAAGTGAATAGATATTTATCACTGAATTTATTTTGTAAGTGACCAACACAGATGTTTCCATGTATTTTCCCCCTCCTTTAGGGATATAATGAAGTGCTTCAAACAAATCCAAATAAACAAATGCATTCTGTTGCTATTAGCCATTTGAAGAGTTACTAGTAGTTCACAGCATTCTAATCGTCCCAATAGGCCTTTAACTCATGTCCTTTCTGAGTGCAGGAACTCGGAGGTTTTGATGAAACTAAGTTATACTGTTTACCAGAAAGGAATTTTGAGAGGGAAGATAATTTGTCAAAGAACTTTACTAATAAAAGGAAAGTTTCCAATTTAATTTCCCTTCAGAAGAAAAATGTCAAGAGAAGTATTTCCACCCCACACTGGCTTGTAAAGTCATTAATGTTCAGCCACAGAAATAAAGAGGCAAGTCTGACCACTGCCTCTACACACTTAAAAACAGAGACACTTCACCACTGTCAGCCGGCAGTAGCATATTTAAAGGGATGTGCCTTTTTCTCCTTAGCACATGGGACAGACTGGCACAAGGATGCCCAAAATATTGAAAGCATGATCAGTAAGTGCCAGTATTCTTCCTGGCTGGGTATAATTTTTCATTTTCTTTAGACTTGAAACTGTTCTTCTTTATTCTCCCTTTCCATGGATGTTCCATTTTATAATTCTACAGAGATGGCAAGAAGACCAAGCCATTTCACAAAACTCTCTCTTCCCCATTGCAAATTCAGAAACTGGCCGCTTTGAAAATGCACTTTTTAAAGCTGAAAGATAATTACCTCTTTTTTAGCAATCTCTTTTCATCAAACACTGATGTTTTCCAGATACTGAGTGTTTGAAAGAAATATAAATCCTTTTCTCTTTAACTGGAAAGAGGCAAAAAAAAACAACCCCCAACAAAAAAACAAAAACAGCAGCAACAAACAAAAAAAAAAAACCAACCCCACCCACACAAATCAGGACTTCCCAAAACATGTGTATGGCATCAATTTGCTAAGGAACACACAGTGATATTTATTTTTTGGAACCTGAAAATTAGCATTCAGGGCCTGGACATTATTTAAGAAAGGCCATACTGGGTCAGACCAAAGGTCCATCTAACTCAAGTGTCCTGTCTTCCGACAGTGGCCAATGCCAGGTGCCCAAGAGGGAATGAACAGAACAGGTGATCACAAAGTGATCCATCCCCTGCCGCCCACTCCCAGACTCTGGCAAAAAGAGGCTAGAAACACCATCCCTACCCATCTTGGTTAATAGCCACTGATGGACTTATCCTCCACGAATTTATTTAGAATGAGTATATGTTATAGCTATAAACTTACAGAAGCCATGTTCTTCACCACATGTCCTACAATCACAACAACTCTTCCTTTGAAGCTCTGGAGTGTGGCAGTAGCAGGGCACTGGACGAGCTCTCCTTCCGTGGTGAATGCTGAGCCAAATGGAATGTTGATGCTGCCTGAAATGTGGCCGCGATTAAAGCTGACGGGCAACACAGTTAAGGGAAACATGAAACAAGAAACGGGATACACCCACACCTGCTGTACAGCACGAATCTCAGTGGGGCTGGGGTCTCTAAGTGCCACCACAATACAAAACAAATAAATAACCAGGCCTGAACCAAGCTCTCCGATTTGTATGTACGCATCCTTCCCATTGAAATCAACGTGACTTTTAATTAACACGGAATTTGGATGGTACAGTTTTAACTCATACCTGTAAATGAACTTTTTTTTTTGTATTTTCTCTCTCTTTATTGCTAATGTCAATGACATATGTAAGTGAAACAAGCTGTCTAATTTATAAGCAGCTCCCGCCTCCTTCTCCCGGGCTAATTTGTTCTTACTGGATTAGTATATATCAAGAACCTCATTTAATATTTACCCATACTGAAAACAACAGCTGTCACCTCACAGGAAAACTAATGGCATGAAGATTTATTTGCTGTTTAAAAAGTGACAGATGGAATTATTTCGAATTCTGCAGTAGTCAATGAGTGCTTAGTTTCACGGGAGGAAGCAGAGATTTATGCTCAGGGACACATCATTTTGTCTCTTTTATCAGCATGCATCCTTGTAAAGGTTTAATTATCCTTAAACTGCCATGACACTTTCACATACAGCAAGTACTTGCCCTCACTACAGTAGTTAACCCTTTAGATATCAAGTACTATGAACTCAAAGCTTCTGCCTCAAATTCAAGGTCAGCAATTGCTCCTTGTGAAAAGTGTGTGTGTCGGTCTTCATACACTGCAGATGGCTTTTTCATAATACCAACCCCAGAGTTCCATTTTGTTATTTACTAACTCCTTTAAAAACAGGTTTAATCCATCGCAGGCAATCATATCAATGCAGCGATTCGTTTCTCTCTCTGAGAAACTGAAGTGCACAGAAACAGAACATCTAATTAATCTCAAATGGATTGTTGAGCATCTCTCAAAAATCTACACATGTGCTTTATAAAAATGAAAGGCTATGCACATGGTATATATGAGATTGGAAGCTTTCCTCTAAAATCTTGAATACAGGGACCTCAGACAGAGTAGCATGTCACATTTCTGCATTGTTTTATGCTAGTCCTACCATTCTAAAATTGCTCTCACCAACATTCACCAACATTCTGAGGCTATTTCATGATGGAATGCTTGTTCAAGTCTGCATAGATGGTGTTCTGTCTGACCCATTTCCTGTCACTAAAGGTTTTAAGCAGACAGCATAATTGGTCCACTCTTGTTTAATATCTTCTATACAGCAATGCTTGATTATGCTACAAGAGCCCTAAATGCCAGTATCAAAATATGTTTCCAGTTGTCTGGAACAGGTTGTGATCTTCCACGAAGGTCATTGGGCAGTTGTTCATGAGCTACTGTGTGCCAATGACTGTGCTCTAGACAAGATACAATTGAATATGAATGGATTTTCAAAGTCTGCAAAAAGATACGGACTGATATTCTGAAAAAGACAGAGGCCATGGATCAACCTGCACCAGGGAAACCCTATATGAAATCAAAAAAGTCACCATCAGAAACACACAGCTAAAATGTCGTTATAGATTCTATCATGGTAGTATATTATAGATTTATGTTAGTATAGACAAGAAACTGACAAATCATATCAGTAAAACCAGTTCATCATTTGTCTATCAGGAAGAGTTTGGTAGCAACATGGTATTAAACTTCAAAGCAAGCTGATAAATCAGTTGTGCTGTCCAACTTACGGTATAGGTGTGAGACCTGGACCCACTACAGGCATCATATTAAGCTTCTAGGTAAGTTCCATTTACAATATCTGTGTTCCAGACTCTGTATCAAATGGCAGGATAAAGTTACCAATAATGAAGTTCTGAAATGTAGTCACGCCACAGGGATTGAAGCCAAGCTAACCACAGTTATGCTAGGCTGGTCATGTGCTGAGGATGGACGACACCAGGATGCCAAAGCAGTTACTATATGGCAAATGGAAAGTGGACAATCACATAGGAAGTGGTCAGAAGAAATGCTTCAAAATACACACTGAAGCATAACTTGAAACAGTGCGACATTGAGACTAACATCTATGAGTCATCAACAACTGGCAGACCACACTGGCACTCAGTAGTCAATGATGGGGTTACCCAGTTCAAGGTTAACTATCATATGGATCTTGAGGCACAGAGGCAGAGCTGTAAACACTGATAGATTCAGCAAGCACAGACTGTAATCCCTTCCTCAGCATCAAGCTATGCACTTCACATGGAAAGGACTGCCACTTGCGTATCCATCTTTTTAGCCACAACTGTACTCATAACCCATAATACACTCATCAACGTCATCTTCCATCATGAAGGATAACAACATGCCATGTTCTGATCTCTCTCTCTCTCAGTCTCTTCTCTTAAAGCTGTTCCACTTTGGATAAATAATCCAAGAGCTATTTGGGCCAGACAGCAACCCAGCCATGACTTTATAGCCTGGTGGTTAGAGCTTTCTCCCAGGACGTAGGACACCCATGATTCAGTCCTCCTACTCCAAAGTCACAACAACTAACTCCTTTTATATCTCCAGACCTAAATGTCCTGCTCCCAAGGTACAATAGTCTAATACAATTTTATGTACAGTTAATGAACATGAAAACCTCCATGAAATCTTTTGGGTACAAATTAAGAGAAAAAACTGGGCCATTCTTCCACTAGTTTGAATACAATTATCAGAGAATTTATAACAGAAATGACTATTTGTTCATGTAAGCATGACAGACATCTTTTTTTTCCTAGGGTACAGGAGTAGGTTTTGGGGAGCAAGGAAATAAAAGTAGAATTTGCTTCAAAAGCATACCAGTCCCAAGTATGGAGATTAGTCACTATTTATGTCAGTACTTGTACAAAAAAAGGCTAGTATATTGCAGACTTTAATTGCAAGAAGTTGCGTTGGAAGGAGCTAACAGTTAATCTTTTAAGATTAATACTAGCATACCTTTCTTAAATGTGATTAATGTGAACAGTTCCAGTTTGATGACTATCACTGTTACATGATGGGAAAGCATACCAAAAAACTTTTGAAAGATTAATAAGAGTGAGAACCCAATACCACTAATTACTGTTGTTTATTCATGTCTAATTGGAAGGAAGAATCTCGCCTGCACTGCAAGCTGTACAAAAAGTTCTTATTCACAGCTCCATTGTAAATAGTACTAAGATAAAAGTTTAAAAATAGGGCAGTTTTTTTAAGACAGAACATGACTTTGTCCATATTGAGTATGCTAAGCTGCTCCATGCAACAACTGACCTAACCTTTAAATAGAAAAAAATACATTTACTTCGCGTAATGACATTAGTATCTAACTATGCAGACTGTTTTTTCTTGTGGCTTGTAGTCTTTCTAATCTTAAGTGACCATCTTAACCATTTCAGTTCTTAGCTGATTACAAAGGCAGAGATTTTGTGAAAGACTGAAAGATCTTAAAGTACTTAGCTAGGACTTTCATAAAAGGAATGGAACACTGCCAGCATTTCTGTTAACATGTTTAATAAAAAGAGGCTAGGACAGAACTATTGGCTTTCCACTGCAATAGAGAATGCTCAGAGTACATTACCTATCCATTTCGAAATTTTCCTCTTGGTAAAATAATCTTGGAAGAAAGGGGTCACTAAATCTTATGCTTACAATATGTACTTCCTTTCAATATGTACTTCATTACAATACCGCAATTCCTTAGTATCCAAGGACAGCCTTATAGTGAAGTCATGTTGGACACTGTTTACAAACAAGAAACCTGTTGAAAGTTATCTGTTTCCCACCAAATCACATTAAAAGCTACTCTGCTCTTTCTTTCCTGTAAAACAAAGTTGTGTATGAAAGGGCATCATATGAATAAAATATTAAAATAAATTACAAAATGATTCTCTTATAGAGAGATTCTCTTATAATTGCACATATTGAGGTATTCTCTTATAAAACTCACAAAGTGGTATAGCATTTTTCTGAAGATAGGTAACAGTAATATATAACAGGAAATACAGCAATAATATGCAGACTTTTTTTGCATTGAGATGAAAATGTTTGAAGGCTGAGTACCTCCCATCCCAGAGTGGATATACAATAGCAAAACTGAGGCATTCTACTACTTCTTGGGATTTTACCTACATGTTCAGAATACCTGACAGTCAGTAAACTTCTTATGTATAGTATGCTCTCTGGGAGATATTGGGACATTCCCAGACAAGTCAACTAACTCAATGGATTATTTTATTATCAGTATGAGCTCACTTTTCAGCAAGGAGACTCCTCACTTCTTACAACTCTGGAGTCTGATGTCTGCTATTTATCTACAGAATAGGTACAGCATGAATAACTGCAGATTCCCACACTGAACCACCTATTAATATGCCTCAGACTGACCAGAAAGACAGACCAGGGTCTTGGAATGGTGAGTCTGCTAAGAAGAGAACCACTTAGTGAAATTCTGATTAGGATTTATTAGGAGAATAATAGCTACATTCTTTATGATAAAGAGTCTATTTCCTGTACAATAGCTCAAGTTTCTGCTGGCCTTCTAAATAACATGGTAGATAGAAAAGAGGACCAGATTAAAAGCCTTTCCTACTTTGAACTTTACTATGAATATAGCTTAAAAATTAACCTTAGTTCTGTGAGGAAAAAAGTCACTGAAGTCCGACAATGACGAGTCAAATGATTCAGATACCTGAGCCCGTGACTAACTTGAAAATCAACTCATGCATGAAATTAATAAATACAAGGGAAAAATTACACTTCCATACTTTGATCCTCTTTAATTTTATCTAGACAGTAGTTTGTGTTGAGCATTCAAGTTTTGGCATATTTCCAGTTATGATTTGGAATAGTCTCCCAATTCTACCATGCTCTGTTTTGCAGGAAACAGTGTCAAATATTAAACATTGAGGAAAATACTTTTATCTAACTTTACCATTCTCCTTAAAAGAAAAGATTTATCAAGCTGCAAACTCCTGAAAAAAATAGTAACAAAGCTTAAAAAGATTAAAATAATTGACACATATAACAGCTCAGTGTAAAAATCATCCAAGGCACATATGAACCCTAAACAGTTAATACTGATCCATTACTGAATGGAAACTTTGTTTAAAGAAAACTAAACATGGGACTCTTTCTAGCAACCCTACTCTCCTGATCACCATACTTTCTTAAAAGAAAGCTTATATAGGTATTCTGTAGTTTAGAATTCACAGCTCTTTTCTCAGATGCACACAGCATGGTACATTTTGCATAGTACAGAATATATACTTGCAATATGTATTAATTCTGTGGATGTCTAAACTGCAATAAAATTTGCACTAACATTTTGTAATAAGCCATGTTACTGTGAGCTGTTTGGTGCTGTATGGAAGCAGGAATATGGGACCTGACCCTGTTACAGCCTGTTACCTAGGAAAATTAGGTAGATATCCCTCAAAAGCAATAACTTGCACCAGCTTTACTGTTATGAAAGGGACTTTTTATAAAACAGCACATAAGTGATTACAAATAAATAACTATACTTTAAAATGCTGCCTAGGACATTAAGAGACTCACCTAACCATGTGTTGTGATCTATCTCAGTTTTAGATGGAAACTGCTGACAGAGATATGCTCCTTGCTGAAAGAATCACACAAGTGAAAAAAAAAGAATAAAGAAGCCCAATGAAAAAAATCCTCAAAATTGTATATGTTGAATTAAAAGCCATGTTTGAAGGACATAATGAAAAATATATTGGTACAATCAGCTGCCCTGAGAAAAAGGTGGCAGTAGGTTGTCTATACCTTCCCTGAGCGTGAGTCAGCAGGGTAGCTGAACAAACCTCCAAGCATACGTTAGAGCAGCCACAGGGCTACTTTAACTCATGCCAATGACAATACTCTCCCTAGGAATTTTTTTTTTAGGTGGGGATTGGCAGAACACATCATATACTAACCCTTCCGCTTCCCCTCTAACTCCCCAAAGCTCATCCCCTCTCCTGATATACCCATTGCACCAATGGAGGAGAAGGAGTGGAGCAGAGAGCTACTGGCATAAAACCAGCTATGCTAGCTTTACATCAGTCCAAGAGTCCATCATGTCAGGAGAGTCCTCAGGTACTGCTGGCAGCTTTAATGTCACTGTGGGCTGCTCCAGTGGCATAAAGTGATCTTATTTGGATCGAGGATCCAGTTCACAGCCTGAGGAGTAAGGGAGACTAAATTGTAGGGAAACTTTTGTTCTCTTTTCCAAAGAGAAAGAGTTTCCACTATCAACCCTATGTTCAGACTCTCTGCTGCACATCTCCAGCTTTATTTAAATTATTTATCATGCCCAATTAAAATAGGCAGGAGTAGTGGGCGAATGGGCCAATTTGAAGGATACTCTTCGCTATTTCGGATGTCAACAACAAGCAGTTTTGGCTTGCTAGATTTGGTTTTCTTTGTAGGTGTTTTGAAGTGACTAGGTCCCGTCAGCTCACACAAGTCAATCAGATCTTCTGCTGAAATCCGTGGTGACACTTCCGTCTTCAGGTCATTCAACTGGATAAAGTCCCTAGACTTTAAAGAGAGAAAAATAAAATATTTGCAATGTTACTGTAGCTGTTGGCCCCTGGTTGTTAGAGAGAAAAGGTGGTGAAGTTAATATCTTTTATTGGTTCAATTTCTGTTGGTGAAAGAGATGAGCTTTCGAGCTTACAAAGACCTGAAGAAAATCTCTGTGCAAGCTCAAAAGCTTGTCTCTTTCATTAACGAAAATTGCTCCAATATAAGATATAACCTCAACTACCCAGTTTCTTATTTAACTGTTTTGGCATAACCCAGCATTCATTGCAACTTCTGCTTTACATGATCACTCTAAATATAAAAGTGAAGATTTGCATGGAAACATTCCTTTCTTGTAACTACAGACAAGTTTGAGATAAGCCATATAGCACTGCATCTAAAACGTTTCAAATTATTCATTGTGGATAGTTTATTTGAAAAACCTCTCTTTTTTCTGTTTGAAAATTATCCATAAATATTTTCTGAACATGTTATTTACAATTGTTTGAGGAATAGTTTGTGACAAAACAAATCAAATTTTACCCTGTTCTTGGTTCATGAAGTGTTCACTACCGATAAGATCATCCCCTTCACTCCGGCCACTTTATGCAAGGTAAAGAGGTCTAAAAGCTTTCGATCTCCTCCAGAGGAGGACTTCTCCGATTCAAGAACTGATGTAGACAGCCACAAATTGTCCTTCAAGAGTTCCCTCAAAAGCCCTCACGTAGAGGGCATGTCAAGAATTGGATGGATATGTAGTGAATGGGAAGGATATTCTGGGCAGCAGTAGGACCCATAGGTCAACTGGGAAACCCAACATAATTTAGACTGTTCCATGGAGCTACCTAAATTACACCAGAGCCTACTCCAGTCCCCAGAGTAGCCCAGATCAAGAAGTTGCAAAGATGACTTACAGCTACCTTAACCTCCTCCCCTGATCTCTGAGTTCTGTAACGCATCTTTGAATTGCAGCACAGAATCTCTCCCTGTGCCCTTTCACTATTTATTATTGAACCATATTACTGGTCACCTAAGTCTCTTGGTATTGTTTCTGAATGAGCTGAGCTTTATAAAAATTCTTTCGGAATACTTAGCTAATTTATTGGTGACACAGAAATACTCTATTGTTTGCGCAACAGCCTTTCCATTGTGAATGCTCTCACAGACATTCACAAGCACTAGAATCCATGATGCTTTTGCTTTTTGTTGTTATTATGAAAATACACATGTAATTAAAAAAAGGAACAAAATAATGCATCCTGAACACCAGCAAAGTGAATCAGTGCATCTTATTCACAAATATATTTTGTCAACGATGTATATTGATAATTGTTGATGAATACAAAACTACTAAATTACAGTAGAGCTTATGTACAGGGAATTTCAGTGAGATGATCACAAAATGCAGAAAGGTGGGCCACAAAATGTGGTAGAGCTTTTCAAACCATAGTGCTTATTTATAATTGTGAAATGGCAGAATTTTTAAGACATTAACTTTCAAACCGCTCCTCATATAGAACCACCACCCCTACCCAGTCCAACACCATCAAAAAACAAAACAAAACACCATGACAAACAGATATATTTTGCAGCATGCTCAAAAGGCCAGCAAACTCAAGCTCTGTAAGAGAGATGCAGAGACATGAATTCCAGTCATGCAAACTCATTGAGAATGTCCAGTTACTAAGACTCCGGTGTTTAAATCTAGGGACTGTTGAAAATCCCAGCTGATATCATGAGAGATGGTAAAATACTCAAAGACATAAAATAGTAGAATGCATTACATCACTGATGTTATTTCTAAACAGGACTGAGCCAAAGTGAGTTATATCATTTTCACCAGTAACCACTCTATGCACAGCAATTTTGTGTCAGCAGCTAATGGATCTCTATGGGGAAGTCTCAATACTTCAGCTTCAAATGTTACCAGCTTTAACTAGTCTAAGCACCCATTTCAAAGCAAACATTATTTTTTTCTACATTTAGAAAATCCAGCACAGGACATGCAGTTCAGAGGCTTCGTACTTTGTACTGCATTGTGCTTTACTGTAGTAGTTTGCAGAAGTAGCATGTACCTACCACCACTTTGTCCAGTTTATCTCATTGCCTAATAATAGCATTTACAGGTATCTAATTTGCATAATATTTTAACCTAGCAGTAAAAAGTTAATGAAGTCAGTCATGTGTGTACAAAGGCTAAATTCAGCTCCATTGTGCCAAAATGTAGCCCTGTTGTATGTGACTCCAGTGGAGCTTTTCTTGCTTACACCAGTGCTCAATTTATTCCCAAGCAACTGTTGTGCTCCTACTGCATCTGAGGTCAAACATAGACAAAAGTTGTTTATAACTTCTGAGTGTTCAGCTGTTTCCAGTGAATTATTCTGGCTTGTCTGGGAGACAAATCTGTGCAGGATAGCTGGGAACTGCTTCAGTGCGCATCTTCTGGAAGCTGTTTAGATTACTGTTTTGGTGATTGTTACTGGTGGAATACTTTTTCTATGTTAATTAAAAGGTAGCTATTTTGTTTAGAAAATCCAAATGTGCACTTTGCAATTCTTCCATACACAACAAAGGCGCTTGGGTCACTTCTCCCCAATGCAGGTATTACTCCCATTAACATTACTGGGCATTATATGCACATCATACACTAAATACATCACAGATGTACAATACAAAATCTAAAAGGTGTTCCTACATTACTGGTGAACACTACTGGACTGATTTTAAGAGTTAACTATTTAAAGTGCTGTTTAAAAGCAGGATTATTCTAAGAGTATCGGGGGGCTGAATTTTATGCTTAGAGAAAAACAGAACCATAGTTCATAGGATTATCTTTGACATCTCTTGTATATATGTATGTGTATGTTCATTCTGATTTAGTACCTAGCTTATTTGCTTTGCAATTTTCATTTATCAATGAGGAAACATATTCATAAGAGAACAGGAATGTTAGCAATCCAGAGACATTGAGGCACTTGCAAGCAGAGTATTAAATAGAGCTGAGAAGATGATGGTTTTCCTGTCCCTTGAACATTATCAAGATATCAAAACATTTTCCCATCTCAAATTGGGATAAAAAAAATCAAAAATCTTGACAATTTTTGCAAATCAAAATCAAGTCCGAAAAAAATTTGCTCTGGGTCAATCAAAACAATTTCAAAACTTTGCTTCTTTCTTTTTTTAAGCTTTAAGTCTATATTCACTAAAACTTCAAAAAAGTCATTTAAACTCAGAAAAATGAAAACCTGTGAACTGTTTTGTAGTACTAATTAACTCAAGTAATTACTGCTAATGCTAGCCCTTACTTCAATGGTGTGTTCTAAACATGTGCCAGCTTATATTGATGCAGTAGAACTTCAAAGATAGGAACACCAGATTTACAGACTGACCTGTCAACCAGACACTATATGATGCCAGAAGTAACCAATCAGGCAGCGGGGGGGGGGGGGGGGGAGAGAAAGAAACAAATACTGTACTGTGCCTGAATTGCATCTTAAAGGTAGGCACATCTGGGCTGCATGTTCCTATGTGCGGGGCAGCCACTTACAGTTAGGCCGTAAAGACACTAGGGCTGCCAGCCCAAGACAGCTGGAGTTGGCAGAGCAGGAGCAGTGCTGGGGTCTGTGCTGCTTACACACACACACACACACACACATACACACACACACACACACACACACACAGCACCGGGATTGGGATGCACTGTTTTTACCCCCTCCCCTTCGCAGGGAGAGTGATACACTGTTTTTACCCCTTCCTTGCCAACACACTCAGTCCGAAGGAAGCTGCTGACGCTGAGGAGGGAGCAGAGCTGCTGCTGGAGTTTGGCCTGGAGTCTCAGCTGCTGGAGCCCAAACTGCACTTTGTTCTGAGTTACAAACATTTCAGAGTTACGGACAATCTCCATTCCCAAGGTATCCGTAACTCAGAGGTTCTACTGCATTATTAATTTCCCACTCAAATTGTAGTTTATGATCTTCTCTACCTCTAATTAGGAAAAGAATTTCATGAATATGCTGGAGAAACAGTAAAGACAAAATTAAGCTACACAACAAAGGGACATAGTGGTGTGGTACAGCATACCTCCAAAAACAGTGCTTAGCCAGTTTATGTACAGTTACACCTATCTCTGCTATGATCAGGGAATTAAAAGGTATTCATAATCACAGACAGCATCTACTGGACTAAAGAGACCATGCTAACTTACCAAACTGGTTTTCCTGGTCTGTCTGCTATAGTCTTCAGAACACAGTGACTTAGAAATCTGCAGTCTTTATTATGAGATATACTCAGCGTGCAGGACTTTTTTAGTCCAGTGAAAATAATAAAGGACATTTTATGACAAAATGCACCCTTGAGTGTCTAGATTTACTGTTAGTTTAAGTACAATACTCAAGTGTGAAAGAGTATTGTAACCTAAATTCAGCCCCCACGTATCATTGCATTAGGACAGTTTTTAATTATATGACCACATACTATTCCCTTCTCCCCCAGCCAGGATACCTGCTTAATCCAGTGCACAGGATGGATCCACACAGGGGAAGAATTAAGGTTGAACCAGCAACCTTAAATCTGGCATTTCCCATGCTTGTATAATAGAATTCATAATCATCAAAATTCTACATGATCTCCACAGAGTAAATAGGAAACAAATGCTTCATAAGTAAGACTGCCTATGCTATGAGCTAGGGATGCAATATCCCTGCTCACATTCATATACTGGTGCTAGCACTCATTGAGCTACCAGGAGTATAAATAGCTTTGTAGCCACAGTATCATGGGTAGCAGCAGTGGAAGCATGGTTGAGCTGTGTTCAGTACATATTTAGTGGTTTCAGGAGAGTTTATGTGTGACCCGACTCAGCTGTGCCTCTGCTGCCGCTACCTGGGCTGCCCTGATGAGAGCTGCCCTACACAAGCAGGGAAATCATATTCCTAGCTCAGGGGTTCCCAGACTTGTTCCATGGTTTGGCCAGGGTAAGATCCTGGTTGGCTGCAAGATACTTTGTTTGCCTGAGTGGCCATAGGTTCGGCCGCTCACAGCTCCCACTGCGGTTTGCCATTCCCGGCCAATTGGAGCTGTAGGAAGCAGAGCGGGCCAGGCCACCGCTTCTTTCAGCTCCCATTGGCTGGAAATGGTCAGTGGGAGCTGCGAGCAGCCGAACTTACAGCCACTCGGGTAAACAAAACATCTTGCGGCCAACCAGGGGCCAAGCCATGGAACAAGTTTGGGAACCCCTGTCCTAGCTCACAGTGTAGACATAGCCCAAGAAACTATCTTCTGTTAATGATTGAGTAACCACTAAAATAACTGCAACTCAATTAAAATAAATATCTTAAGTGGCATTAGCCACCTGTAAAGTTCATTACCATCCTTCTCATGATTCCTTCTCTTCCTTTTCTAATCTAGGTTACCCATTTCCATATGTACTGTATGATGTCCCAGAATATCAAGGTGTGGCCTGTAATTCATGCACAGTTCTACAGGAAACAGAACTGCTGAATCAATTCCTTCATTAACAACTGTTTCTATTAGACTCATTTCTTCCTCCCAAGACTATTAGTGAAAATACAATTGGAAGAAGGAACAGCTCTCTGTATAAAACTGTTTTTTT
Organism: Dermatemys mawii; assembly: GCA_007922305.1. NCBI lineage: Eukaryota > Metazoa > Chordata > Testudines > Dermatemydidae > Dermatemys > Dermatemys mawii. Next base: position 813,533 of record ML677327.1, on the reverse strand, counting down.
GGGGGGGTGGGGAGGGGAGGTTGGCTACCTTTAAAAGTTTGTCTTCATCTGATAATGCCTGCATATTTCCCATTCAGAGAGAAAGATTCTTCATGGAGATTCTATAAAAAAACTGTCAACATATAAAGCACTTTTCTCTACATTTATGTCTAGAACTTGAGTTTAAAAAGCTTCAAGTCTGTTCAATTCTTCTCAGGTATTTCCTGTATATGTTTTGTATCACTTCCACTCCTCGGGGCACTCTAGGTGAGAGAGAGCAATATGGGCACAGAGCCCTCACTCCAAAGACTATTGCTCACAGCTCAAAAATCTGTTTACTCTCAAGCTTGCTTTTCTGCTTGGGACAGTCCAACCAAAATCTTTATACTCTTTTCTGCATACTAAATATAGTTTCACTCTTCCACAATCTGCCGTGACAGCAGTGATATTTGGTCTTTACTAGAGCTCCACCTGCTTATTATCATCATTTATTTGCATTACGATAATGACTACCAGCCCTACTCAGAGGCCAAGATCCATGAGCTCTCCTCTGTACAAACAGAACAAAGATGGTCCATGCTCCAAAGTGCTTATAGTTTAAGGCATGTCTAAATGAAGCATACATGTGAGGTAAGCTGTGGCAGAAATCTGCAGTGCACTTACATGTTGCACGCTAACTGTCCACGAGGATCCTGCTACTGTGCCCTAGTCTGATACAGCAGTATGCAAATCACACTGGGGAACTTTCAGTGTGCAGAAGCACAGTCCACATGGACAGTTAGCGCACAGCAGATTTGCCATGTGCTAACTGGCTGTTTAGACAAGCCCTAAATCTATGGCAAAACACAACAGATACAGAAACACAGACAGAGAAGTTAATGGAAAAAATAAGATGGTATTGGTCAGTATAACAGGCAGTGGTATTAGTGCATCACCAGAATGACCATCGTCAGATTTATTGTAGGCATCATGGAAAAGGAAAGTTTTAAGGCGGGATTTGAATGAAGGTAATGAGGTGACTTTGCAGATATTTATGGGGAGCTCCTCCCAAACACAAAGGGTATGAAAGACAATATGAAGACGCTTGTTTGAAAATTTAACAAATGGGTGATAGACTACTATGACTGACCAATTGGAGGCAGGAATTGACCTCTTGATGCTGAATGAGACACAGCAGGTAGCTTGGGGATTGGTTGTGAAGGACCTTGATAATAAAGACAAGTTGCTTATGTTTGGTGTGATAGAAGGGGGTGCCAAATGACGGGACACGAGAGTGAGAGGCGTGACAGTGCTAGGCTAGTAGAATAATCTTTCCAGCAGCATTCTGAATGAATATGAGTGGTGCAAAATTGCATTTGTCAAAGGCCAGAGAAAAGAACGTTGCAGTAATTAAGGCATGAGATAACAAGAGCCTGGCTGAGCGTTTTAGCTGTGTGGATGCATAGGAAAGGCCCTATCTTAGAGATGTGATGCAGAAAGAATCTTCAAGATTTATTCATGGCCTGGATATGAGGATCTGGACACCGGAGTCAAAGCACCCATATTATGGGCCAGAGTGACAGGCAGGATGATGGTGCTGTTCACAGTGACTGACAAAGAAGCTGCAGAGGAGGTCTTGGGAGGAAGATTAAGAGCTCTGCTATAGCCACATTTAGCTTAAGCTGACAGCTAGACTTTTGGACAGAATTCTTAACTGTACCCATTCTGTTGGTGGTATAGTGGTGAGCATAGCTACCTTCCAAGCAGTTGACCTGGGTTTGAGACTCAGTCAATGCAGTCCTGTATTTTTTCTTGCTTTGAGCAGTGGATTGGTCTAGATGACCTCCTGAGGTCTTTTCCAACCCTGATATTCTATGATTCTATACACCCAGTGATTGGCCTCGTCCCATGTTTAGGTCATAGTTAGGCACTAGTTTCCAGCTGTGTGGGAGGGGAGAGAGAGCCCATTTGAAAATAAGCCTCCAAAAAGATTACTTGTCCTCTCAGCAGCAGTTTGTGGCCACCAGACATTTTAAATTCATTTAAAAAACCCACCAACCTGTGAATATAAAACAGGTCCCAATTAAGAGCCTGATTCAGCCAGGTATTTAAGCACCTAACAGTAATTTGCAAGTAGAACCATGGACATCTGTGGGACTACTTACATACTTAAAGTTAAAACATGTATTTGATGAATCAATGCCTACTTAAAAAAGAACAATAGAAAGTGAAAGCTGGAAGAAGCCACCGGGCTACAAACTGTAGCTCTAAGGGCAGTAAGTCTCATTGGCACATAGTTGTAAAAAAAAAAAAGGGGGGGGGGGGGGGGGGGGTGAGGCGGGGTTCAATTTACCATGACACCTAGGAGAAAAATTAACAAATACAGTCCAAATAGCATAGGAGAAGGCATTAATAACTTACTTCCTTCTGTCACCTTTCTGATATGACCTATTTAGGATTTTCCATTCTGTTTACAGAGAAAAATTCAAAGAAAAACTTTTTGTAAAAAAAATAATGGAAAGTAAAATTAAGGATCTGTAGTCTGTAAGCAATATCAGGGTATGCATTTAAAAGCCTAACGCGCACACACAGAGCTGTGGTTTATAGTTATTTTAAAAGATGGGTTTAAAGGTCAAAACTAGCAGACAGAAAACTGCAGTTAAAATATAGGGATGAATCAAACACTGTTGCTCAGAAAAATGAAAGACAGTAGTTAGAGCTTTTACAATAGTGTTCCACTCACTGTTCTTGGTAGTGACCTTACTGCCTGAACTGGAAAACACTTGCAAGTCACTGTTTATCCTGCCCTTTTCTTTAAAAGTCCTTTCAAATCTGCTCCTAGTTACACTGCAGTAAAATTCAAGAACTTTTATTTTCCCATGTCCTAAAGTCAGTGTGGAATCTCATTTCAGAAAATTCACCTATCAGAAGTTGTTCACGAGGGAAGACTGCTTAACAGACAGCATGATTTAGAACAAAGATTTATATGAGCTGGCATTAGAAGTCTACTCTCATCCCATGTGTTTCCTTGACTACCTCCTAAATCCTTTAAATTAGAGCACTTGTTCTTCTCACTCCATTAACTTTTAAACAGGACTGGGAATTACCAAGCTGTATGCATTTACTGCTCTTAATAAAAAGGAGGCATTAGGCTTTTTAATGTTTTTAATATTAGAAATTAAAGCTGCATAAATATTCTGAAATTAGAAATTGAGCTTCAGAAAGATTAAAGAGCTCTAGCACCGGTAGACCACACAATCAGAGCTTCCATCTCATTTTCCATTAAGCTGTAATTTCTGATTGACATTTCGTCCTGCCTTTCACATGCAGATACACCTTTATGGAAAAGAAAATCAGTGTGTCTGATTCTGCTGGACCTGCACTTAGCAATTCCATCTGATAATAGCTCTTGCATTTAGCTGAGTTTTGGTCCAGGAGACAGAATGGCTTAAAATGGGCTGCAGTTTTTTTGCTTTTTGTTTTTAAATGAACTTGGCATTCCTTATCAGATTAAAAAAAAAAGGCTTTTTTCAACATTGAATTAAATCAGCAGGTCGGGGCTTTTTAATGGGGTCCCCAGGGCTGGCGTTAGACTTGCTGCGGCCTGGGTTCTAAGCTCCACCACTCGGGGCCAAAGCTGAAGCCTTCAGCTCTGGATGACGGGACTCAGGTTATAGGCTTTAGGGCAGGGTCGGGTTTTGGCTTTGTTCCCCTCCCCCACCTGCAGGGAGGCAGGGGTCCAGCTTCAGTCCCACCCTCCTGGGGTCGTGTAGTAATTTTTGTTGTTAGAAGGGGGTCGTGATGCAATGGAGTTTGAGAACCTCTGAATTAAATCAATTTCAGTGTAAGCAAGGGACCAAGTAAGATTTTTTGCATAATTTCAAATGCCTTAGGAACCATGTGTTCTGCTGAAGGTGGCATTCCACACAATGTATTTATCTGTGCCATACCTTTGGTATGTGTCTATGTTCAAAAATGAGAGACAATGACTTTCAAAGTTGAGATAAGCTTATACCATGCTTTTAGCCAAGTAGATTTCCTAGAGCTTGATCTGATAATTGCTTTTTATTTCACCCAGGAAACAAGAAAGCAGAAGACTACAAGCAACTACGAATATACTGTAAACTGGAAAAGACTGCTGCAGACCAATGATGACTCCTACTACAAAGATATCACTAACTGTACCACTTGGCTCCCTCTCATATACAAAACCAAAGAAGGCTCTCTTATCATGCATGATGCTTTACACCTAAATGTAACAGGCTTCAAACAAGTCAGGGCTCCACTGCACTAGGTGCTGTACAAACGCATTGTATATGACAGCCCCTTCTCTGAAGAGTTCACAATCTAAACAGACAAGACCTATCAGGTGCGTGAAATAATAATGAGACAGAGGAGAGGGGAGCACCAATCAGTCATCACGATCACAATTCACCACCGTCACAAAATGGAGTATAAGCGGTGTGACCTAGTGGTCAGAACAGGAGTCTGGCCCAGCAAAACCAAATGGCAGACCTGAAGGCATGGTCAGGAGACAAGCCAATGGTTGGAATCAGGAGTTCTGAAGAAGGTAGGAACTAGGGCTGGAGCGTGAGTAAGCACGAGTTGGAACAAGGGCTAGTGCAGGAAGCTGGTCTGGCACAGCTGCAGGTGTGGAATGCCCTGAGCAGCCACTGTAGAGTCACTGCTGCAATGCTTAAGTGATCTGTTGGTCCTTTTCCCCCTGATTAGGGAACACAGCCATTTAGTGAGGATTTATTAGGCCCAGCCAGGTACACTGGTTTGCTAGGCAACTGGCCCCAGAGCCAGTTGAATTCCTGTCAACTTATCTAGATAATATTGGATGGCAGTTTTCTGTATACATCACAAGGTGAGGTCAGTCTTAAAGATGAGAAGGTGGTAGCTTTATGGATTTTGCCTCTATCCCCCAAAAAGCTTTACACATTCTAAACTCCCTTCAACAACTACTTGGCTGTTGCTACTGAATATTATTCAAACTGATTCAAAATTTGTAGTCTCTATAATTAGGCAGGTACAGTCTGCGAAGAACTTCTGCAATGGGTAGTGGGCCCTTTGTCCTTTTTGTTTACAAACAAAATACTATTAATATTACATACTGATGGCCTCAAAAGCGTAAAGTGCTTTACCAGCATCCCACCGCTGAAAACATTCATGCTTAAATCCACTATTAACGATATTAGGGAAGGGGCAGTAAGTTAAATCAGAAAAACAAGAAAGGCAGAAGGGACAAGGAGAAAAAGTAAGTTGTTAAAGATGAGTCACAGAAAGACACTTTCATGTTATTCTTTCATATTCAGTCAAGAATGCACAGATCTTATAATGTGGTAAACAACACACACACTTTTTCACAATATACGAAGCATAAATGAACTGTCATTTTGCCAGAACTGCTGGTTACTAAGCAAATCCACCTTTCTCCCTGGAATAACATAATTGGATGATTAAGGTGATTTTGCACACCAGAAAGGACAATTCTCCACTATATACTGCTGGGTAGGCATGCTGCAAAGTCTCATTTACTGCTGGCTCAGTAAAAGGTTAAATACGTCTCCCTACCACTGTGGGAAACCATATGCAATTATAAAGCTTAGCTGGAGTCTAGCTGTGTCTTAAACACACAAAGCACAGGTTAATGTAAATCAACTCAAAAGGAAACCGTGCAAGTGAAGAAACTGGTTTCTTTTCTTGCACCAGTAATTCAACCAGTTTCAACCAGCAACTAATTTCTTACATTTGTTGCATACTGTTTCCTTTGGAAATTATAAATAATTAGACTTACTAACAAGTTATGTTACTTAGCTTTAGGAAAGAAACATCCATGGAAGAACACTTTTTTTGTTAAGTAGTTTTAAATTGTTGTTTTATATCCTACTTAAAAAAACTGCACAGGCATGTCGTGTCTTAGGCGCATTTAACATGCGCGATTTCTGCTTTACACGGTTGGAAAAAAAAGGAAAAATAAAAATGTAAAAACTTTCTGGAGGGCGGGCGATTTCGCCTGCCATTGAACTCAATGGGTTTGGGCTATACGCGATTTCCACTTTATGCGGTAACTGCGGAACAGAACCCTTGCGCAAGACGCAACATGCCTGTATTAGCATGAACATAAAATTCCGCCCCCCCATCCAATGATGCCCAATTCCATTTGGCAGATATTGATTTTTTCTGAGGTTTTAGTCGAGTCCCTTCTATTTTATGGATAAGCACTAGCAACCACAGCACAGCTTTGGAACGTTTGTTAGCTACTACTAGGGCCTGCTGAGAGATAACAATACACTGTTTATGTCCTACATTAGCAGCAACAAATTTAAATATTTTTCAAGATATATTTAGGATACATAATTCACCTAAAGGATTCTCAAAGTTTAAAAATATGGTTATAATCAGCAAAGGTTCTCAAAATAATATCTGGCCTCCACATTCATCCACTGTGACTGATATATTTTCTCAATTTACAAATCAAAGTCTCAGTCCTATAAACTTTTAGACACCTGAATAGTTCCATTAATGTCAATGGGATTACATGTATGTACAAAGTTAAGCAAGTACATATGTATCTGCATGATTAGGCCGTCAACGAAGATTTTCCTGTCTACATTCATTGCAAGCTCAGCCTGGAATCTGAAAAATCAAGCAGTGTTCTTCCACTTTACAGCATCATCCAAAGTACAGAACTTCAGTTGATAATGTTGCAGGATGAGATGGAGATGAGAAAATACAGCTTCTTTTTTCACCGCTTGACTTACTTTAGAACATTCACAGCAGTAACAGTGCTTTGCTAGTGTATTAAAAGGACATGAACGCGGTAAGAGACACCGCATCTAAACCACAGAAATTTTGTAAAAACTGCCCACCACTCTTCACACCAGTTTCGATCTTTCAACGTGAGGACCCCTATTCCAGACATGCTTTGGTTGCTACTGTTGTTATAAGTCCCTTCTCATCTACTTCTGCTTGTGGAAGTCTAATTGACTGGGTGCTTAAAACACCAGTAGCTACTGGTGGAGATATAACTGCTATTACTGTTGGCTAAAATAGGGAGAAGATTGATGCAGAAACAGCGTTACTTTCATAGCACTGTTTTTTCAATCATTACAAAATGTTAAGGCATAGTAACGATGATCAAAATAATTTCAATCAAAAACAAAGCAGGTTAAATCATGGATAATTCAGGCATCTAAAGACAGACAGTATCAATTAAGGGCCCACGGATTCAACGCCATTAATAATACCATGGCTTATCTCTATCACAGGTACACAGTTACAAGAGATTGGCACTGGTGTGGTGTATCAATCCAATCTTCCTTTGGCTCACAAGCACTACAGTTTGGATGGGTTTCCTTCTTCCCACACTCTCTTTCTATATTTTGCAATATTGATTAAAACATTTTTATTATTAGAGGATTGGTTAGTCAAATCTCTACAGTGGTCAGCTGTAGTTAGAAAATTGGAATTTGTAGGTAGGGAAGAAATGTATTTATTTGATAATCCAGATACACCAGTCTGGAAACCCTGCCAATTATCTTGAGTTAGTTTGTTGCTGAAACACATTATTAGACTGTTTTGATCCCTTATAAACTAACTGCTATAAAACCTTACAGTAGCTATAACCAAATGGTTACACTGCAGAGTTTAGGACCATTACTATAAAAACCTGAATTCCTATAAAGTTTGGAGGGTAAAAACTGATAAAGCAGTAATGATGAAAATGACTGAAGGGACTGACTTACACAAAAAGATTAACCAAATACGTATAAATCTGGCTAAACATCTGGGGAGTAAATGGGGGCGAGAAGGCAGCTGTGACAAGTATTTGAAGGATGTGAAAGCTCAGGAAGAACTGAATTGTTAAAAGGGGCTTGTAATTAGGAACAACAGCATGAAATTGATAAAATAATTTTAGGTGAATATCCTAAAAAATCTATTTAGCCTTAAGGAAGCAGTGGAAGTCCCCTTTGTTTAAAGATATTTTAAATTAGAGATGGTAAACATAACGTAAGGACCCATCCTGCAGTGGCAGGAGAAGGCCCTGGTAAACCCAGTACATTTTTCCTAATCTGATTTTTATGAAGAGCTTCTATCCTGGGATACTTGGAACCAGAGTGATTTATTGATTCACTCCCATCTAGCATGTGCATGCTCTCTCTATTACCACATGTAAAAATGTAAAGATTTTAACAATTGAATCATCAAAGAGTGCTCATTAGAAGTTTAAAAAGATAAAAAGGGTGGTCCTGACATGGGGAAGTATTGTTTCTCATATTCAGAAAAAGATTTTTTAAAAACACTATAAATTAAAATGTTATGTTTTGTTAAGAGACTTTTCTGTGCTGTCCCTGTCAGAGTTGGCTGTGAGTTGCTAGAGAAAAAAAAAATTATTGGCCAAATCATGGGATTACTTGCAACAGTAATCCCCAAACTAGGGTAATAGAAATGTATATCCCACAACCTTATGTTTGTATATGGGGCTAGTAAAGCCTTGAGAGTTAAGACTGTCCAACACTTTCCATTATAAAACAATGTTTTCATTTATTTATAACTTTGTAAAACTTCACCATTCAAGACAAAGTTTTCCATGCTGCATGTCTGCCTCAGGCTGATTTTTTTCTTAAAATTTCAGAAAAACATGCTCAGAGGTTTCTCAGAGTGAGGGTAGGAGGAAAATGCATTGGTTTGCCCAATATTACAGTTTTTTACAACCACTTTGTTGAGAAGCTCTAATGCCTTCATGGATCTGAGCAGGGAGTTGAAATTTGGCAAGAGGATTGGCCTAGTCTCAGGAGTGCTGCAACAAGTTTCATAGTGGGGGATGCTGATGATGGAAACAATATATTTAGTGTTTGTTGTTATTACTTTAAGCCACAGGTTGCGGCAGCCCGCAGTACTCGTAGTTCTAGAACCACTGCCTGCTATTCAGGGATGTGTCTTTTACTAGCCCTGTGAAAATCTGTCTACATTTGGCCAAGTTATAAGTCCCTGAAAATCTCAGTTGCCATGTGTTCAGCAGAGACTGGTTAGAGATGGACAGCTAAATTCACCTGCACTGCGCATGCCCAATCCTGGGGATACAGGGGCTGAGCAGGACTTTCCTTGCAATTTCTGCTCTTGGCTGCACAAGGCTAGTTGTGGCAGCAAGCAAAGGAATTGAGAGCTAGGAGACTATATCTTCCATGCTCTCAATGCTCCTCCTGCTGGCACTTAGACACCAAGCAGAAGAAGGCAGGAAAAAGCCTGACTCAAAGGCAGGGAGGGGTGAGGAGCCAGGTCTCTGAAAAGGAGCCACAGGATGCTGGAAATGGGACCCAAAGCTGAGGCTGGATGAGGGAAGGACTGGGACAAGAGGAGGGTGGAACTGAGACAAGGGGACAGGGAGGTTACAGGGAGCACAGGAACTGAGACATGTAGCCTGGGGAAAGGGGCACATCAAGTCAGACAGCCATTGGGGAGATGGGAGAAATTAAACTTTATTGTTCTTTTAATGTAGGGTGGTTTTATTTATTATATTATACATAATATCCCACATTTTACACAACTTCAATTGTTTGCTACACCACACCGTTATTATGGCTTTACAACACTGGCTATATCTAGCACAGGAATCTAGGCCTTCACTAAAATGACTTCAAAATCTAGTGATAAGATGCATATGAAAAAATTATTCTAGGCTGATTTGTGTGTGTGTGTGTGTGTGTGTGTGTGTGTGATTTGTGTGTGTGTTATACAGTTATTAGGACTCTGAAAGCCATTTTCCCATGTCACCTTATACAGAAAAAAATGTTTCTGTTAATCTCCAATATTTTACTACGCTATCAGTACAAAACAGTAAGTAACAACAAAAGGACCAGGTCTGTATTTGGAATCAAACTTGTCTTACCAGAAGTAGAGCAAAGCTGAAGGCAAATTCTATAACCAATTCCAATCTTAAAGCATATTTTTAGCACACCCAGTGGATTTACTCAGTGAATTATTTCTGAACTAAAATGAAACCTAATAGGCACTATGGTACTCTTTTCATTTTCCTTTTGTAGACATAGGCTACTATTTTTATGATAAAAATAGGGCCTCTTTAATCAAATATGAAATAAAACTGTCATACTCAAGAAACTGAGCCACATATTAGCTGCCAAAAGATTTATTTCTACTAGTGATGTGTCTCACAAAAATAGTCAGGATTAATGCTCTAATGTTAGAAACTTGTATTCCTTAAACAACAACTATGCATCCAGTTCTGAATCTGGAACTTCCAACAGGCTTACACAAGTATGCTATCTGTTGGTTCCCATGGGTGTATTTTCTTATGTGGTTTTCATGATACATTTCTAACTGTTCTTTTAAAACAAATGTCAGAGAACTCCCCCACACACTATTTTCAATGTTTCATGGTTTGTTGTACAATAACTGTGGATAGAGGGTAACATGAAATAAAGTTATACACTGTAATGCATAAAGCACTTAATTATTTAGTAAGTCACTATTAAAAGTAATGCACCTTAAAAAATTCATTTTGTAATTAAACAATATGTCAGGATGGAGAACGTGCCCAGCAGCTATTAGTCAAAGGATTACACAGCTAACAATACCACATTATTCGATTTCAGGACTTTAACCTCTAATTATTTTTCTTCTTAATGTGTCTCAGACTTTACTGATGAACATTCTCAGTTCTAAAAGAAACAAGCAGCATTTATTGCTGCAAAAACAAGGGATAGATAAGAGGCATACAAAGCTGTCTGGACATCTTCAGAGAGTTATAGCATTAGAAGATGCCACAGAGAAATGAATCACTAACTGGCGGGTCCAGTCCAAGATATGCCACAGAATGACTTTTATTTAAGATAAACCTACTACTTCCTTGGTCAAGAAAGCAGAAAGGAGACTCTCTCCCTCCTACCAACCCAGCTAAAACTTTTGTAGGGTCTTGTTCCAGCTGCAGTGGTGTACAATGAGATGCACACAGTGTCATATCACCAAGAGGGGACCCAAGATAATTAGTCGAGCTTTTGGGCACCAGCTGGGAAACAGATCATCCAGTAATTATCATCTAGTCAAACAAGCATTAACCAAAATCGGTGACACAACCGCCTGTGTCATTTAGAAAAGTCACCATGCTTTAGCAAGAAAATTTGGAGACTACAAGAAACAAAAGGCTGATACATTACCTGCAGCAGATTATGAAAATAAAATAATAATAAAAAAAATTCCATGAAGATGACTCACTGGATGGGTGGACCACACTAATAAGTATATTCCTCTAACTTATCGTACTCTTGCCTTAGAAATTAAAGATTTAGGCCTCAAATTCTACAAAGACTTATGCACATACATAACTTTATGTAATTGAAGTCAGTACTTTTATAAAGTTATGCCTATGAGTAAATCTTTGCAGGATTGGAACATTAAATGCATCTCTTTTGCCCAGTTTATGTCTCTTAAATAGAGTAAGGTAAGTCTCACTGGAGCATTCCAATCTTCCACTGAAAATTCTTCTAAACCCTATTTGTACGCTTTTATTAGTTGCACGTCACAGGGAAGAGTGCAGACTAAGCAGCAGTCAAGGCATCTTGCTAGTTCTTTCTAATTTAGAAACCACATTCCTGTTTATGGTTGCATTCCTTTTGTTTAGACAGTATGCAACAAAATAATTCTAAGCACTAATATCTTAAAAATAGAAAAGGAAGGGAGGTTTGATGTTCAACTGTGGAATCCACCAACTGGGAACATTTAAATTGATATAACATGGTTAGGAAAACAGGATAAAAAGAGGAAATAGAAAAAATAAATCCCCTAGAGACCGTGAAAATATTTGGTATAGGTGATCCCATCTTTGACAGGTCTAATAACTGAAAATGGACTATTCCCAAGTCCAGATATCTGGGTCTGATTGAACTCTGTGGAACCTGAGAAGGAGATATTACTTACCTTGAACAGTGTCTGATCTGGAAGCATGAACCAAGCTATAATGCTTGGAGGAAGTATGTACTGAGGTCCAGGTTGCAGCTTTACAAATTTCAGAAACTAGAATAGTTTTCAATAGTGCCCTAGAAGTAGATTGGGATCTTATAGAAATGGGGAAGTAATCTAGAAGGAGGTTGAATGTTGGCAGCCTCATAACAAGAGACAATACGCCCACTGTGAGAGTCTTGGAGTGGAAAGTGTGGATCATTTGGATCTGTTTGTAAAGGAAACAAGACGGAGATTTTCTAAATGGTTGGCAGTGTTGAGATAGAAGGCTAACACCCTTCTGATATCCAAAGAATGGAGACAGCTTCCTCCTTGATCTGGTACAGCTTCAAGGTGGAAAAAAAGATCTGGAAGGTGATTAATCTGGGAACTGAGAAAATACTTTAGAGGTAAAACTAAGGATGTATTTGCAACAAAACTTCTCCTCTGAAAAATACTGTAAAGAGAGGATTAAAGCTCGCATTTTACCAATTGTTTGAGCAGAAGAGAGGGTCACCAAGAAAGCCATCTTCATAGACAGGAGAAGGTACGGAAGAGGTAGCCAATAGATGGGAGCATTCAGAAGGCAATTAAGGACCAAATTTAAATCTGTTACAGGTGTGGGATCTCTAATTTAAGGGAAAAGACTGGTCAAGTCTTTGATGACTTTTGCTGTCATAGGGTGGGCAAACACTGAGAATCCCTCTACAGATAAACGAAAGGCTGTGACACCCACTGCGTGAACCTTGACAGAACTCACAGGAAGATTTGACATTTTTAATTCCAACAAATAATCAAGAATCATGGAGGGGGAAGAATGAACAGGCAAAAACTGTAAACAGACATACCAGTGGCAAAATCACTTTAATTTGTGAAGGTGTTTCACATAAATACCTTCCTTCTGGTTAATATTACCTGGTATGGTACTTCTGCCAAACAACAAATCTCTATCCCTGAGAACCATTGAGGGGCCATGCTCTGAGTCAAAGAATGTTCAGGTTGGTATGGAGTGTTTGACTGGAATTCTGGGACAGCAGGTTAGGAATGGTTGGGAGGAGTAAAGCGTGGCAAAAAGCAACATAAATCAGGTAAAAGTTTCAGCCAAACCAATGCAGTTAGAATGAACCTGGCTTTGTCCTGCTTGGTCTTGTTCAAAAGGAGAAGTGTGGGTGGATAGGTGTAGAGGAGGCCCTATGTCCAATACTCAAAGGACTTCCCTTTGAGCAGAATTTCTTGAACTTTCTGATGGAGGAAGCTGCAAAACAGTCAATTTCTGGGAAGCTCAAAGTTAGAAGTGTGATAATCAAGTTCTCACTCAAAATCTTGGGAGAAGGGCTTACTCAAATTGTCAGCCATGGTAGTTTGAATACCTGGAAGTTAAGAGCCTGAGATGAGGATGCGGTTGGCTATACACCAGTTCCATAGTTTTATTATTTTGGCACTGAGGGATGAAGATCTCACTCCCCCTAGTGGTTTATCTAAAACATGCAGGCTATATTCACAATCATGATTTTTACAGATTGGCTCCTGAAGAGTGGAAGAAAATCTACACAGGTGTTCCAGACTGCTCTTAATTCCAGGAGGCTGATGCAGAGATGTCCATTTGCCCTGAACGGTGTGTGTGACGGGGGAGAGGGAAGGAAATAGGTGTACCCACTATCCCATAAAGGATGCATCTGAAGTTATGGTGACAGAATTGATTGGGTGAACAGTATTTCTACGCACACTTTGGATAGGTTCTTCCACTAATTGTGAGTCCAGAACCCAACAAGGGTCAGAAACTCTCCTGTCATGAGTGTGTGCATTCTGGGTATAAACTGTTTTTAGCCATCCATGGAAGCAGTGCAGGTGTAACCTGAAGATACATGCTGGCAGGAGCCTTAGCAGTTGGAGGAAACTTCTTATAAAGATTCAAATAAGGTCCCAGACATTTAAAAATATTGTAAACCTATTAAAAGAAACACAAGCCCTGGCTGTTATATCATTCAGAGAGGCGCCTAAAAAAGTCAATCTGTTGATGTGGGCCTGAAGTGGACTTTTCAACAGTGTGCTGAAGACTTAATCTGTTGAACAGGGACATAGCTGTCTTTGCTGCAGAACAAACTTCATTGTAAGACCAGCTGTTGCACAATCAGTCATTGTGATATGGAAAGACTATCCCCACACAATGAAGGTAGGTGGCTGCCACTGCCAGGACCTTTAAGAATACCTTTGGGGAGGCAGATAGGCCAAAAGGAAGCACTAGATACTGAAAGTGCTCCTGATCAACTGTGATGTGGAGAAACCTTTTGTCAGAGAGGTGAATTGTGATGTGAAAATATATGCTCTGAAACTCAAGGACTGAGAACCAATTCCTGTAATCTAGCAACGTAATTACTGCTGCGAGAGTCACCATCCTAAATTTCTGTGATTTCACAAAGGTGTTCAGGAGTCTAAGATGGGAAATCAATCTCCATTCCTTGTTCTTTTTTGGAACCAGATAATACTTGAAAAGAAACCTTTCCCTATATGCTGGACTGGAACTGGTTATGTGACCCCTGTGCTTAGAAAAGAGATGAATTCATGTCTCAGCAAGTCTGAGATACATCCCTGAAAAGGGAGAGGTTTAGGGGATAGGACGGGGAGATGGAGGTAAAATAGATGGAGTAACCTGATGTTATAACCTCCAAAACCCATTTATCAGACAATGTGTTTCCACATTGGTCAAAAATGAGAAAACTTATCTCTCAATGTAGTGCCGCTGAAGATTCTTGATGTGGGGAAGTTCTAGACCCTCGATCCAGCTATCAAAATAGTCATTTGGTTGAAGTTGACAGTTGGGTAGTGTTATTAATTGTGGTAGTGATTTCTTCTTCTGATATCTCAGCCTCTTTCTAGGTGGTTCTGTAGATCTATGATAGTTATAAAACTGGGCAAGTCAAGATCTCTGCACTGTTTGAGATCTATTACATTTTCTTTTATTTGCAGGCATATATATATTCCGAGAGACCTGAGCATGGCCCTGGAATCTTCTAAAGGAAATAAAAATTTTCCATGGAATCTGAAAAGAGTTTATCAAAAGGGAGGGAGTCTGCAGTATTTTGGACCTTCCTAGGAAAACTGGACATCTGCAGATGCTCAACACATGACAATCACAGTGGAGACTGACTGAGCCATAGCACTGGCTGCATCTAGGGAGGTCCACAACGAAGTTCTTGCTAAAAGCAATCTTTGGCTATGATAGCCTTTAGCTGTTCTCAGTGTTCCCGAGGAAAATATTCAAAAGAGGTGTTGGAATCTACCATAATTGCAGTGGTTGTGCTTTGTCATCAGAACTTGACAATTCATGATCCTGAATTTCAGGGTTGCTTAAACATAATTCTTATGACCTACTAGACTGAGTTACTTTGGTCCTGACTGTAAGGCGTAGACTTTGCATGGTGTTGGCTGCCTCATTCGTTGACTGCCGCCACAACTGAAGAATTTAGTGGTGGATGGGAAAACAAAAACTTCTCATTTACATGGAAGGGGAGCCATGGCATGAGTCTTCCAGATCATAGCGGCAGATTCCTGTAATAAAATAACTAATTCACTGGTAACACGACTTGTGCAGAAAGCATCAAGAACATATGCTTCCTTAGCTCCTAAACCTGCTTGAAGTCATCTATGAAAGTACATGATGGAGACTTTATAGCCTCATCTGGTTATGACAATGAGATATTTGCTTGAAGTGTCACCTCTTTGTGACCCTCTTATGGTCCTTTGTTCCTCAAAATTATTTTCCTGAGACTGAGGCTGTTGAGAAGTGAAGGAACAGGCAAATATCTTTCTCTGCTTCCTATGAGAGTAGCTCGGAGCTATCAAGAACTGCCTGCGATAAGCAAGCCACAGGTCTCAATATGGCCACTGCGGAAAACCACAAGGCACAGAAGGTGGAATCCAGCATTGCTTAAACCAACAAGAAGGGGACAAGGTTGTTTCTCCCTTGGATCAGAGGCTGGCCTCAGGGCTTGTTGCCTCAGGAAGAGTTTATATTTGATTTCCCTGTTTCTTCTGGATCTGCTTTTAAAAGATGTGCATATGTTACACTGTTAGGTATATGGGTCTCTTTCAAACAGTGGAGGCACCTAGAACATCCATCCCTAACAAACTCAGGTGGCAGCTCTTCAAGCCTGGGGATCCTGACACACACTGACGATGGCCCCTGAAGAAAGAGGTGGGGAAGGGAGAAGAAGTCTCATTTCTCTCTCCTTCTCTCTCCTTCTTGAGATTACATCTCAGTAGAGACATGTTTTATGGCTGAAAGACTAAAAGATTAAGCGACATATCTGGGAAGTCTAGGGAGGAGGTTGGTTTCTGAGCCTTTTAATGCTGCTGCAATTAAATATCAGTAAGAAGAAAGTTAAGTAATGCTAATGGTAAAAACAGATTTAATTTTACCAGCTGATACTTTGGGGAGAAAAATACTTACCCAGGAGCTTTTAATTTTATTGGTAACCAAAGTACTGTAACATGCTGATATATACTATGCAAATATTTGGATAGTCAATAAAAAGCACTCAAGAGACAAAGTCAAGCAGCTTAAAGAAAAATACAAATACATGAGAAGACAGCCAGCGTTTAGAATTAAACACTGACATTTTAAGAAGTCATAAAAATATCCTCATCACAGAGTCCATGGTTTTTCCATCAAAGGTGCCATTTTTTATCTGTTCTCACTCCGAAACACCCAACCTCAAAAGATAAATGTAACCCATCATTACGAAACTAGAGACCTGGTTAATGGAGAAACAAACATACTGCAGAAGTAGTGCACTTGTTTCAGGGAGTGGAAAAACAGTGAGGAGGGGTCATGAGAAACCTGCTTGTAAGAGCTGGATTTACAAGTAAGCATGCTGGATTTTCTGAAATCCACTACTGATTGTGCTGTACACAGAAAATTAGAATCTGGCCCCATTACAGGCAAATTTTGGCAGCAAATTTTTCCTGGCAGGAGATCTTATTACAAGAGGTTGGTGAGGAAGTCGATGGAAAGACGGCTCTAGGATTAAGAGAATAACATTACTTTGTTGTATTTGTATATACACCTTTCATCTAAAGATCTCAAAGAACTTTTAGAAAATTACTCTAGAAACATGACTCTTGCTGACCAATGACAAACTAAATTGGTTTTAGGGGGTCTAAATTCCCCAGGTGCCTCTTCTGATCACTAGAGACACTAACTTTCATACTCGCATGACTGGAAGTCTGCCAAAAAATTACACTGCATAAAAATGAACATGTTTATAGACTACACCTTCATGTTAAATAGCTCCCTCATGGAACGATTGTCCACATTATTCATATCCTTATCATTTAAAAAACTGAGTATACTCCTAAGTCTTTACCTGTAAATTGTTGAGCATTCTAACATGATAAATTAGTATACTGCAGTAGTACCTGAAAAGCCTGATTTCCCTTCAGTTTCAGAAAGGATGCAGCCATCATACTGAAGCACTCCACATAAAATGTTAGGAAGATGAAGGAAAAATAAAAACAACGAAGGGAAAGCAGCTGAAACTACATTTTTTTTCTTTTGTGTTACATATCAAACATTTGCTTAACTCCTTGGCACTGGTGGATTGGATGAGTCTATTGCTGCTTTGATCTACAAGGGAAGTGCAGCTCATGGTATGAAAAGAATTGTATAAAAATAAGAGTTCCAACATAAATCTAGCATAATCCAGAGTCCTTTAGGGGTCTGAAAGGAATTGTGGAGCAACATCAAAGAGTCTTTTCTGATAAGACCAGTACTTTGGCTGAGACCGTGAAACTTTTCTTGAGGTTAAGAAAAATGTCTTACCCAACTATTTCATGCAAGCCTACTGTTCTTTTACTTTTGGGTCTCCTTGCTTTTATAATTTGTTCACTTTCCTTCTTTTTTACATAAAACACACACAACTTGTCTACCTTACCTATCATCTCTCATTCACTACTGAGAGGTCAACTCTTGCCTTCAACTGGCGAATGATCCAGCTTCCACCTCTCACTTGTTACATTTTCATACAAGCATCTACAGACTTTTCTCCCACTGTCCATCATGCTTGGGGGAGGTGGAGAGAACTCCTGTAACCATCCAGAAAGCTATCTCATCATCCTCTTAAAATCCCTCAACACTCTGCTTTGTCATGATGCCTATGAAAAGCTTGACAACAAAGTGAGTGTGCTTTGACCACTGCCTATCATGCTGACCAACGATACATTGTGCTCTTGTACTCCCAGGTGAGTCCGTATCTATCTGTTGTCTCTTATCTTATACTTCTATTGTAAGTTCTCTGGAGCCGGGACCCTTTTTGTTCCGTGTTTGTACAGCACCTCTGGTCCAGGTCTGGGTAATACAAATAATGGATGCTAATGTGAGAGGGTGTTAAGCAGAAAACTGCTTAGCCAACCCTCTCTCTCTCCAGCTTCAATTAAGAGAGGTATACTGGAGCTGGGTAGATCACTTGGCCCTGACTGGGGAAGCTCTTCAGGCGAGGGCTGGATAGAAGTCCCAGGGGAAAGAAGTCAAAGGGTGGAGCTGGAAAGAGGGAAGCTGCACCAGGGAAAAGGAAGTGAGGGGAAGCAAAGAGAAATAGCTGGGCCCCTCTCTCTTGACGGTGGACTATAAAAAGGGGACTATGTGTATAGTGCAAAGGTGGTGGGAACACAGCCTGTAAATAAAAGCACTAGGTGAGCACTGAACCAAGATCTCTGTGTGCCTTTTTCAGCCCAGCATGGGCAGGAGCCAGGAGGGCCCTGCAGAGATCTCTTTACATGTGGGAGCTTGTCCAGGATTTGCGCTAGAGCAAGAGTTTGGCAGCCCGAGATGGAAGAGACCTTGCAGTGGCTGATCAAGACCACCATTCAACAACAGCTCCTCCAGAAGGCAGTGATTTCCTGGTAGGGGATGGCATGTGGGCACTGGGCTTAGGACTATGTAAAATGGCCAGGCAGATGACCCCGATGCCTTCCTAGGACAACCTGGGCCCTGCAGATAGCTCCCCACCTGGCTGGCAGTTTGGCTGGAGGGATAGAATGATGATACTGAAGTCAGAGGTTCAAAAGGGTAAGTTGTTAAGACTTTCAACACCAGTGATTAAGTGAGATATACCCAGATCATCCTGGCAAGTGACATACATCCACACATACGCCGCAGGGAATGGCGAAAAACTCCCAGCTCATTGCCAATCTGATGTGCATGGAAATTCCTTCCCGACTCCCATAGAGCCATCAATTAGATCCTGAGCATGTGAGCAAGAACCAGCCAGTCAAGGGCCTGAGAAAGAATGCTCAGTACCACCTCAGAGCCCCTCTCATACACTATCTCATCTCCAGCCATGGCCATCCGAATGCTTCAGAAAAAGGAGATAAACAGAGTTAAATGGAGCAGGGAATTCCTTCCTGACTCCTGCAGATGGTCAGCTGAAGTTCTGAACCATGAGCTTTTAGGACCATAAGAAAAATCAGAAGTGAGCTCCCAGGGTTGTTGAGCTCTGCCCTCTACTATCACAGGCAACCTCATCATACAAACTCATACATTTGTCCTGGTCTCTCGAAACTAAATTATGTATTTTGCCCCCACAATACCTATTGGAAGACTGTTCCAGAACTTCATCCCTCTGAAGATTAGAAAATTGTTCATGGCCAGTTTACATCCATTTGTTCATGGCCAGTTTACATCCATTTGTTCTTCATTCTTCCTCATATTTACCCTCCCTAATGTATTAACAGAGAACAATCATATCTCCTTTTTGCTAGGCTAAAAAAGCCACTCTCTTTCAGTCTCATTTCCTAAGATGAGCCACAAAAAAACAACACTTGTCAGGGTACTCTCCCATAAGGTTCAAGACATCCCCCACCCCTATCTAGCCATAAGAAAAGGGAAAGGTGGCTGCAAATCCTCAGACTGGAAACTAATACGCTACAGGAACATTTTTATTTTAACCATTACATTGATGTGAAAATTACTGAAATGATCGTAACTATGTACACTATGGATAAACATACTGGACAAAGCCTTGCATGAGAATATAGCTCTGTCAGCGAACAGCAGACATGTGAGGTGAAAAAATTCAAAACAAAACCTTCTCAAAAATAAAAGGTGTTAGATCACTGCCATCTCAAAAAAGAGGAAGGACTCTTAGGATAACATTTTCTTTGAAGATGCAAGTCTCTACATCCTTTATTCTTGGGAAGCAACCAGCTGTGGTTACTGAACAGAGAGCAAAAAAGAGATTGTGTCTAGTAGAATAGGGAAGGAGGACACAGGTTATTTGCACATTACAGAGTCCTGGACATTGCATATGAAGTGTTTTAAGAATGTTAGGCCTAGAAGGTCTTTGAGACTATTCAGTCCAGGATATCGTAACTGATTTGGAAGAGTACATGCTGTGTAAGGTGGTCTCTTGGCCTTGTACATCTCCCTGACACAATTACATATCCATTTGGAAAGAGAACTCTAGTGAATTCTTTCCTCTGTTTCAGCTGGAAGCTTATCAATAAGTCAGCAGCTTTTCTAAATTGTTCAGTTCTGTTAAAGTACAGTACATCTCCAGTGTCTGTCCAATGCCCACAGTATGCCATCATGTTTCTTCTTGGAGTTTGGGTTTGAGTAAAAGGTTGAAGTCTTATAACATGTGAAATAACACTCCTGGAAGTTAATTTTTCCATGTTTCTCAGCACTATTTTACCATAATGGAAAGTAAAATATTCAAGTTAAATGGACAAAGACCCTGTCTTTAAAACCCTTCTAGCTGAAGTGAGGACCAGTAACATGGCCTCAGAAATATATTTCAGAAATAAAGAGATACCATACTTAGAAGCTCATATACATTACAGGCAAATGCCCAAAACACACTGATGTGACTCCATGGCCAAATACTTCATGACCTGAGCAGGGGATGAATTCTTCAATTTAAAGAAGCAGGTCCCACGACTATGATATGCTAAGCACTCTTCCATCTCAGAGCAGAGGACTGAACAAAAGGCAGAAATGTGGATTTCTAAAGTAGTGCTACCAGGCCTAGGGAAAAAACAGCTTAAAAGAAACTGTAAATCTACTGGTATTTGGACCCTAATCCTACCTGTAGCGTTAATATCTATAATAAGAAATAAGCAGCTGGAGCTTCTGTTTTTAAGTTAAGATATTACTGTAAAAGATTATAGTCCACAAGGGCTAAGCTAATGTGTAGCTCCTCTCATTTTATATTTTGCTTTTCACTTTTGTAAAGAGATTATAAAAGTTCCATCCTTCATTTTTGTATTACAATGTAAAACAAAAATATTGAAATATTTGTGCTTTTCAGAGGATGATAAGGAGGTTGAAAAACCTATTTGTCATAGTAATGTACATTTAAGCCACACACTTCATTGCCTTGATCTCTGAATGGTTAAGAAAGAACAGATGGAAGCAACTCTAATGGCCTAACGTATTTTACTGAATAATAATGCACTTTGTATAAGCATCTCTCTTGCAACTGCAATGCCAGCTCTGCAAAAATTCTGATTCAAGATGTGACACAGATACAAATTATTTTAAAATCTTTTGCAAAATTCAACAGGAGATTTGAGCATTTGCTGAGGAAGGAAAGTTTAAAATAACCCAATGTCCTTAATCTAAGGTAGCATATTTGACAATGAAATAATTATCAGGCTAGAGTAAGAGAAACTACAAGGGGACATCTGGAAATTATTTTTGCCAAGCAAAACTGCTACAGAGTACAGATCTATTCTCTGTGAAAAAAATTCATTGGTAACAGAAAACACAGGGACTCATTCACATACTATTACCCAAGATCTGCTCACTTACAAGATTTGAACAGCAACTGTAATGTGACATGCCAGATGGAAAAAGCAATAAGAAGTGACGATAGCTTGTCTTAAATTAGCACTGTTTCCTGACTCTCTCAAGGAAACTTTATTCCCTTCGCTATTCTTCTTCAGTAGCAAGAGCTTGCTCAGAGTCCTGCAGCCAGGCCCTTGATAATGCTCTGTTATGGAAATAAAATGCTATACAGAGCCGAAAGAGTGGAGATGGGGTAGGAGGTGGTCCTGACACAAGATAAAATAAATTTACTGGCACATTCCTTAAAGGAGCTTTAGGATCAAAATGGTACTGAACCAAAAATGAAAAGATCACACTGATATCAAAACCAGAACAAAACTCGAAGGTTCAACATGTACAGGTGGGAAGGAAAGCACTGCCTCCCCCAAGGTGGTGTTCGTTCATTCACTGCAATAAACTGTTCCTCAAAACAAAATGTACCCTTCAACCTTCAACAGTTCCAGGTGTTAGGAGCAGCGGCTGCAGGCAGGTCAACCGGCCCCACAGATTTGGCAGAACAGCAGGCTGAGTGGAAGAGACTTAGGTCTTCTGTATTGGAGACCTCAGGCTCTACTCCTAGCTCTGCTTGAAATGAATTTGTGCAACTTCTGCATTACCATATTTGTAAAATGTGCTACAATGGCACTTGGTTGCTTTGTAGGGAAGGTCGCGGTCATTATGTAGGACATGAAGTACATAGACATATAGGCAGCAGGTACGTGAGGACTTTGAAACTAAAAGCCATGATTGGGGTGGGAAAATCACATAGCAGAGGAAAATCAGGGTGCTGCCCAACTGGATCCAGTACACACACCAGTGATGTTCCCTTTGCATTTTAACTATTGAGGCACATACTCCAACAATAAAACATTTCAATCAAGTAAACCACCATGCTCTCAGAAGTACACACTTTACACTCACCACTGATAAAAATCATATGACTGCTCTTTGAAGGGAAAAATGTTGGGTTCTGTAATCATAACATTGTTGGGAATGTAACAGTATCACCCATGAAAACCATAATTATAAAAATGTCAGGTTAAGCAATACTTTTCAGCTATGAACAGTTAAAATCTGTCTTGGGTCATCAGTGGAAAGGAGATAAGTGTAGTCTTATCTGGTCAGATCATAAAACCATTCAGAACAATTAGTCTCTGCTTGAGGAAATCCAACAACGAAAGAGCAAGGATTGAGGTGCACTCGCAAAGCTGAGTAGAGAATTTTAACACGGCCCTTTTCTGCAATATGGTTACATCAAACTAACACCACTAATCGCTCACTTTTATGAGCACTAAATGCAGTAAGAAGTGTAGAAAGAAATCAATTCATACACAAACAGTTTATTACGCACACACCCTTCCAGCCCCACAGTATGGTATAAAAGCATTATTGTCAGTTGGTTAGTATAATCGGCACAACTCATTTCTAGTTTCACTAACTCACAAATTGTCATACAGCTAGTCTTGTATGATGATCGTAAAACCTTCATAACACTTCTTTTCCAGAAAACCTATTTTAGAAAGATTTAAGGCATTTTAAAACATTAAAGATTCTGTATTTTAGACCACAAGTGACAATCCCTGCCCCTAAGAATTTATTATATGTGTACACAATGACTAGCACAATGAGGCCCTAACCTATTTGAGGTCTTTAGGAGCTAACAATATACAGGTTTAGTAATGAATTATAATAAGTATTGCACGAAAAGAAGCCAAACCTGAATTACAATATAACAACAGAGATGTGATTTTCTTAATAACGTTTATTTTTGTAGCATTACCTGTAAGACAACACCTATTTCTAGAGGAGCCAGGAAAGCATATTCCTAAAACACTCACCAGGGCACTTTTAGGTGCATCCTGATAATCTGCTGTGAAGCAGGATATTGAACCTCTTGATCCATTGCCCTCACTGGCTTGCTCTGGAGGCCGTGCATGTTGCCTGTATGTTGCACTCTTCGGGGTCCAGCAAAAAAGGTTGACTGATTCACGGACACATCGCTCAATGTCGATTTCTGACAAAGGATTGAAAAACAAGCAAAAACCCAGATGTGAAAGTCAGTGAAATCAGAAAGTTAGGCCAGTGAAACTACTGCTGGAAAAAAACTTCAATTTTTAGTAACTATTTAGTTAATTTTCATTCAAAAGACATCCAGGAGACTTTACAGACAAATTAGATAGGGATTAATTTTATCCACCACTGAAATGCAGCCACTTCGGGAATGTAAAGTGGCAGCAAAGTTACATTATACAACTGTTTAAGATATGAAGTGAAAAAATACCATAACCAAACTATAGGGATATTTTAGCAGATGAATGTAATTACCTATATAGTAAAGGTACTTCTGTAAAATTTGTTGGCATACTGTAAACCAAAATGCTCTTAAATGTAGATGTGCAATGGAAAGTAAGTCAAACATCTATTTACATGATGCATGAACTTTTAGCTTGTCCAAAAATCAATGCCTTCTTTGTCATGGTTACAGTTGCTAAAAGCTATTACTTCCCAGATTGAAAGAGTCCAGTGAAACAAAGTTACTGAATTTGAACTTTGTGTTGCCTGCTATTTTTGACCAAACTATATGCTGTGTACTAGAAAACAGGAAATTTCAACATTATTTCATGCTTGATGGCACACAAAATGGATTTGTCTTAATCTTACTTTGAATTCAATCCAAAATGGCTGCAGCTCAGAGGACAGCATGCTGGTTGAAGTACAGGACACGACATTACTGAACTTGGGAATGTTTTAAAATATAAAATAAGCTATCACCAGTTGGAAATTACCAAAGCAGAATGAAGAAACCGTTTAACCAAAAAGTGATCCTATGGCAAACATTATTGCAGAAATGATAACATCTGGGCTATGTACGTTTTGAAAGCAAGGGTGTTGCAGTTCTGACCAAAGCAGTTAATAACAATACATGGTTTCTTGAGCACAGCAAAAGGATCAGTAGATTTGTTTCACCTGACCTTTGGCTTTATAAACAAGACAAATACACAGGTGTGTAGAATTACCCTAGCCTGCATCTTACGAGATAATGCATAAGACATGACATAAATACAACCAGCACTGGATGTATCAGTCTTACATATCTCTGGGACGGATAGCAATTCATTACAATACCAAGTTTAGGTTGGAACACAGGGTAGAATATTTTAGTTAGACAGGACTACTTACTCCAATTTTTTGATGTTTAAAGAGAAAGACTTGGTCTATTCAGGAAGCCATCCTTATTCATGAAAAGCACCTAACTTTAAGCATATGCTTAAGTCCCCTTAAAGTCACTGTGCTTAAATGCCTTCTTGACTGAGGGCTTAATGAGTACAGGTTGGGAGCTAAGAACATCTGAGTTCTAATGCCATCTCTGCCAAGAATCCTGCTGTGGCCATGGATAAAATCACAGCCTCCCTGCTTCCAACTCAAAGGTATTTATGCAGGATCATGCTTCTCAGAGGTATCGTATGTCAAGTTCTTTGACAACAAGATGTGCTCCTTTACACAATGTATTACTAGTCAATATAATTACTAATTTATCATTTTACATTTTTACTTGGTAAAAAGTTTCTGTTTACTAATATCTTCCAGGAAAATCTAAGAAAGTGGCAAAACTAATGAAGGTTTTCTAATTTAAGCAAAGTTTGCAAAATTGCACCAATTCTATGGCTCAGAATATAGGCTCCAGGGTGTTGATATTACAGATTTTCCTCACATTTTAAAAGGCTGAATTTATTTATATGGAAATGAGAACTTCAACTAAATTCTCTGACATGTTTACAGCTTCTTATTTTTCTGTAGGGAGACAGCTCCAACCTGATTCTATCATGAATTATATCCCTGCACCTGGGATTCTTGGCATATTTTAAATTACTGCTAGGAAAACTTCAGCTATACTTGTGTGTGAAGGGAGATAGAAGTAGGATGCCTTAGCAAATTTAAAAAGGCATCTGGGCTTCTCCACCTCTAACAGTGCCCAAGTAAAATGGAGAGAATTGTGGGAGGACATAACAGTCTACACATACCCCAAGGTTGTTAAAATAATAAAGTCTAGGAAGAAGAGTAATTTTAAACCTGCATGAAAATATTTGACATTTGGGCAAACATTTTCAAAAGTCAAGAATCAGAGGGGTAGTCGTGTTAGTCTGGAATCGCAGAAGTGACAAAGAGTCCTGTGGCACCTTAAAGACTAACTAAAGTTTTAGAGCATATGCTTTAGTCTTTAAGGTGCCACAAGACTCTGTCACATTTTCAAAAGTGACAAATGATTTTGGTTGCCTCCATATTTGGTGTTCATCTGGAGACATCTTAAAGCAGTCTGTTTATCAAAAAGTGCAAAACACCCACTCCCTGAAAACTGAGTCCCTACAAGAAGTCTCAAAAGATGGGAATCTAAAAATTGAGGCACTCAAAAAAATGACTAGTCACTTTTGGAAATCTTGGCCCTAAGCAATGGTGCTCTCCTCCCTACATTTTAATTTTTTTACAATAAAACAGCAACCTTCTAGCAAAAAATTCGACTGCAAAGACTAGGTAAGCCACTACTCTACATCAAAAACTTGTATCTTCTAAATTTACTAGAGTTTTATATTTATGAAAATAATTTGGTCACTGAAAGAGAGAGAACTTTGTGGGTGCTGCTAACATTTTATTTAAAATGTCATTCCCACTTCCAAATATAAATGATCTAACACACACACAAAGGACTTTTTACAACACATTAAAAAAATACTAAGCCCACAAAAATATTGTACTTTTTCCTGAACTTATTTTACTATTTTGTACCCCTTTTGAATCTTATATATTGAGTTCTCCTCTCCAGGCATAACTACTGCCTCTTTCTTCTGTTTACACAATCAATCTGAAGTGAGAAGGATGCCTCAAGTGCGACGAAAGGGTGATATGGACACGGCTAGTTTTTATGACTATATATTTAATGATTATCACAGAAAGGGGAGAGCACATTTACGGCATTCTGTCACAAAGATGTTGGATGGCTTTTCTTCTGTATCAGGATGTAAGAACTTCCTTTTACAAATCAAAACAGTAGTCATATTTTTGGAGCAAAATTAAAATATAATTTCAAGCTTTCTCCCCTAGCCACTCCTCTTTAGGCTGGAAATTTGCTAATGGCTACTGTGTACCATTAAATATACCTAGTTAATACACTTATTTCCTGAAGGTTTAATGAGCTGGATAAACACATCTTTTAAGTAAACACTGACAAATTAGTTGCTATATTTTCTAACAAAGCCAATCATTAATCTCACCAGGTTGATAAAGTCTGGAAGGCATGGATGACATGCATTGCTGCTCTAACTCAAAACTGTTAATATAACTCCATCCAATAAGCCATATAGTCTATTCACAAACAGAAGTCTTAAAAGCTTGTGAAAAATAACTGATATCAGTAATGCAACATGGACTTTGTGGATTATCTGAGATTCAGTACAATACAGCAATCTTTCTAAATCCCTAACTCTCTGCATTTTGAGTGGATGTCAAAAAACACAAAGCATCAACTTAAGGGAACATGCTTGGGACAACTGCACATAGAAGGCTTTTTTGTTTTCTGATTTTAACTGTTCACAGAAAAAGTGTGCTGAACAATTACTGAAGTAAATCCTGTCATAAATGGTATTTATTTAGTGAAGAATTATACTGAATAGATTTTTGTGCACAATTTAATCCATCTCAGAAACCTTTTCCTTTGAGAAGAGGACACAGATGGAAGAAATGTGAACAGGATAAATTTCATCTACTTATTTTGGAGAAAAACTAAGGTTAAGATTGTGGTTTGACCTCTCTCTCAAGCATTCTATTAATGTCCTGCCATCCCTTCCGCCGCACACTCACAAACACTAAATACCACTATGTTGCAAACAAAGGAGTTGAACAGGTCAGACAGCTTGATCTTGCGACCTTTCTATAGAGATGACAGCACAGAGATAAAAGATTACAAGCTACTTATATATGCCATACAAAAACATTACTGTAACATGATGAAAGGGACACAATCAATTTAAAACAAAATCACATTTCTGCCTGATAATTTCTTTACGTATTATTAGCAGTAATAATAATTGAGGACTGTAACTGAAAGGCCAGAGAAAAACAAGGTCTTTTTTTTTTTTAAGTTTACTTTCTGCATTTGTGAACATTTTGTGTAGTTGTCTGTCGCCACTGCTTTGTTAATGGTCATTTGTTCTTCCTCTCTCATGGACTGGCATGACGACATAATTCTCATGAATCATGGATGAAAGTTGTCACCAGACTTACTTCTTTGTTTTTTAAATCTCTCACTGTGGCTGGTAGGTGAGAAAGGGATCTGAGCTTAAAGATATACTCAGATTCTTAGCTGCGTACAGAATGCTTAGTTCTGGACTATTGAGAAGGAAGAATTTTTTTTTTCCCTTAAGCAGCCATCAGTCTTTCTGTCTTCAGCACCAGAAAGAGCAGATTTTTTTTTTGGTTTTTGTTTTTTTAATGTGAATAGGAGATTAGTTGAACCCAAACACAACACAGGAATCCACCATAGGATTGTGCCCCCAAGCATATTATAAATTGTCCAGAAATGAACACAGTTCAAAGGCCAGATTGTGGCAAAAAAAAGTATTTCTGGATGTTTCTGGGTTCATACCCTTGGGAAGTAACGGCCCGATGGACTAGGAGTAGTTTCTCTGGGAGAGTTCCTTTGGATTTAACTCAGAATCAAATCTAAAATGGCTGCTCCCCCATTTACTTCCTCCACTTTCTGAAACAAAAAGTTGTCCCAACACATTCCAAGCACTTTTTGGAAATTTTGTATTTCGCCAGATTATTTTTCCAAACTATGTCTTGGTATTTAAAATCCCCCATTACTACCAGGTCTTGTGTTTTGGATATTTCTATTGTTTGTTCTAGAAATGCCTCCTCCACCTTCTCTTCCTGATTTGGCAGTCTATAGTAGACCCATACGATGAGGTCTCTTCCTTTTTTACCCCTTTTATCTTTACCCGGAGTCTTTCAATTGGTCTGCCTTTGACCCTTCTGGACCTCAGAATAAGTGTATATTCTTGATGTATAATGCAACACCACCTCCCTTTTTATCCTGCCTGTCCTTCCTGAACAAGATATACCTCACCCATAACATTATTTAATTTGCAATAAAATGAATGAATGGCCTACCATAAACCCACAGAACTAATGAACAGTGTCCATCTGTAAATGGCGTTTCTCAGACATCTGCAAAGTCTCTGACTAAACATATTTTGTTTACATCGCTTTATACTTTAATCAAGGCTTCTTAGATAAGTTTGTACTCATAAGGAAACCTCAGAATTCGTGCTGTTCATTGAGTGAGTGAGATCTAGAACAGGAATCAGATGCTGACAGGACGCTCCAGGTCACTTGGATAAAGGTCTCAAAAATTTTTATTTGTCATTTATGCCTGATATAGTATTACATACAAGAACACACATCAAGTAAGAGAACTGACCGTTTTTGTTTGCAGACAGAACAGGTTAAGGCTGCTGCTCTGCTTTAATGCCTTCTATTGTGCTTAGACACCACAGCAAAATATAAATTAATACCAAATGATGGCCTGAGGCCCTAACAATTACTTAGCACAGCACTGTGTAAAAAAGGTTGAGCGGTGATGAAATAAGCAAAAAGCAATTTTTGAGAGACAGAAAGATTTAAAACAGGCCCAGAAACATAAGAAGCCAACTCCATTAGGTAAGTGTTCCATCACCCCTATTCTTAGGTTCCACCTGACCCTCTGTAGGCTTCTTAACATTTGGTGGAATGGTAGGATCTCTCCTGGAACCTTTTCAGTAATGATCTTCCCAACAGTCAGCTTCACTACAACTTTATTCCAACAAAGCTGACTGAGGCCATAATGGCAACTGGGATTTTTACACAACTCCATCCCAGAAAACCATTGTCTGCAAGAACACTGTTGGGGCTGGTCACTAGCAAGCATATCAGTGATTTGGGGACCTACATAACAAGATATGAAAGGTATACAGTGGGGAAAGGAGAAACTGAATAGTCTCATTAGGTTGTAGAGAGGAGAGAATTTGGTTATTTCTTTGAGTGCAGGCTTCAGTTTCACAGACTGGAAAAGTAAAGCAGAAAAGATAAGTGACTTAGGAGGGAGTTGGTGTTAGAATTTAGAACAGAATGCAGAAGACCTTTGTTTTTCAGTCCTTTGTTTAGCCTAGAGCAGGGGTGGGCAAACTACAACCCGCGGGCCACATGTGGCCTGCTGATCATTTTTTTCCAGCCAGTGGGGGCGCAGGGCTACTGGCCCCACACTCCTGACCCAGGGGCCGGGCTAGCGTGCCGTGACGCGGGGGGCCCCGCCCTCCCAGCTTGCGGGCAGGGCTGAGCGCGGAGTGCTGTGGGGCCCCGTGCTCCCTGGCCGGTGGCCTGGCCCAGCCCAGGAGCTTAAATAACCGGTGAGATCCTGGGGCGGAGGTTAGGGTGGGGGGTCTCCAGCGGGGGTGATCACAGGACAAAGAGCGGGGGGGGGTGTTGGATGGGTCAGGGGTTCTGAGGGGGGCAGTCAGGGGGCAGGAAGTAGGTGGGAGTCGGAGAGGAGGCGGAGTCACGCTGCTTGCAGAGGTACAGCCTTCCTACCCAGCCCTCTGCACAATTTTTAACCCCAATGTGGCCCTCGGGCCAAAAAGTTTGCCCATCCCTCGCCTAGACTCACAGGCTACCTCTCACACTCCTGTGCTGCTCCCACTTAATATTATTTTTTGTGACAATAGACACTCTCTCTTTATCCATGACAATAGATACTAAATTACAGTGAAATACAGATACAGCTGCCTGAGCCAAAACACACATTTAGAAGGAAAAAAGACATACCTCACATTGTGAGTTAAATTACAGTACTTTCTGGAAACACTCAACCTAGTTTCTCAGAGAAAACCCAAAGCTTGTGCTTTACAGGTTACACAAAGCATCTTTCCCATGCACTGAATCTCATTTATTTACAGCTGGTGAGGTTAAAATCATGTCAGTAATTTCTGTTCTATTTGTGTAGTAATACACAGCACTGGTGACACTGTCAATTGCATCATCCTGAAGGATTCACTGTAGCTGTATGTTACTTTCACAATGAGATCATTCCTTGACTCTTCTCAAAATAGAGATACAGTACTAAAGTCTTATTCAGAAGAAAAAATGTGACTTCATATATTTATGTAATAAACCAACAAATATTCAGAGTAATGAAGATTTAAATAATGAACATATTATGGACCTACTCTATTGGCACAACTCCCATGATTATAATAAAATAAGAATAGACTGCAAACACTTTTAAAAAATCACTTCACTGAAACAGGCTCGATGTGCCTAAAAAGTTAATGAAACAGAAAATGGAAGGGGAGGAGAAGGCGAAGGAAGACTTCTCTGAAATGTTTTTGTTGCCACAATCACTTACTTTTCAGCAAAATTAACTGATATCAAAGTAACAAGAATTTTTCTTGTCTCCACCCATTCCTAGGGCTACCGATAGGTTTGCAGCTTTCACTATCCATGTTGTGTTTGCTGTGTATGTTTTCTTCCTTAGCCCTAGCAAATAGGTGTCACATTCTCAACCTTTTCCTTTCTGAGCCCCCTTCTCCTCCACCAACATGCTACAAAAATCCCACGGCCCATCTATGCCATAACAACGTTTTTTCAGTAGTTTAAAAGCCTGGTCAGAGTAACTGCTCTGACCCCCAGTGAGTCTAATGCCAGTCCTGCTCTGTGGTTTATTTTGGCAGACCCCTGAAACCCGCTCATGGCCGTCTAGGGGCTCCTGGTCTATTCACACATTCTTCCTTTTTTTTTTATAAAGGAAATACAGAGATAGTATCAAAACAGGAGAGCTCTAACCTGCTCAGCAAGAGCTGTTTTAAAGAAGGCTCCAGCTATGTAATCACTTTTTCCTTGTTTACTGTCTACCAAACTCTTTAAAATGAATACATCTTTTAGCTATCTTTTAGAAAAAGAGTATACATGTGATTTTCTTCTGCCAGTAATAACTACACAGTAACAAAAGCACAAATAAATAAAATAATGAATGTTTCTTTAGTGTTTTCCCTTTGCTTTTTAATCCCATCATAGTGAAAGCTATAAATAGAGATGCATGAACATCATGTAGCTACAAGTGGAAAATGTGAATAATTAAAGGAGTTGCAGCTTCAGGTAAAATTACATCAATCTTGCAGGCTTTGACACTACAGAACATCCTTGGTGAGCAGGTGTGCACTAACAAATCACTCTGCTCCTGTACCAAAACCAGCTCCCCACCTGATTTTTCTGCCAGCAAGCCATAAGAAAAGAATTATTGGCAGAGATGCACAACTTCTGTTTCACAAATACCATTATTTATCAGTGATGAATTTTCATAAATTGCTTTACAAATACACCTGCCACTTGCATCTCAACAAAACCACCAAACAGGTACTGGGAATAGGTGAGAGATGTTTCCACAAATATCAGTCCAGACTGTTTCTTCTTCTTGAAATGGAAAAATAAAGACTGCAGCATTGCTTATTGTTGTCTTATGGTATTTTCAATCTATTTTTTATATGAAATTAACAAAGTATAATATTCTACCATTGCTACTGTATGTGTATGTATTTGACAGAGTCCAAAATAGTTCTTTTATTCACAGGTACACAGTCATTTGGTACAGCAGGATAGCCCCACCAACTCTGATACAATCTCCTTGCAAAACGTTTTGCACAAAGGCATATTTCTTGAGCTTGGGAACATTATTTCGGAGATGCCTATCATAACCGGTATCTTCAATCTCTGCATCCCCTTCAGTTTTAGGCCTTGTGTCTGCTAGTGAGAACTCATTATATGCATATACAGTAAAGAATAATAACCTGGTCATGATTCGGTAGTAATAAATTACAGGCAACTCTAAATCTATCGCACCTATGTTAAGGGTTCACAGTTAAGCACTCTAAAGTGACAAATGGTAAAGCTGTGTTTATCTGTACAACCTTATTTCTGTCTCCTTGTGCATACACACCATTGGATGGGCTGGAGTAAACTGTTCTAAATCTCAAACAAAACAAAGAGTTTGCAGCTGAAAGATTGGCTTTGCATTTTGGTCAACTGATGTTTTTCTGGTACTTACATTATAGGAATAAGAAACCCAGGACCTGTGCTACACTACCCTCATAAAAAAAGAAGACTTTTGCATATTTGTATGCTTTTTCTGAAAGCAAGAATTAGAGTAGACAGAAAGACAATGCAACATGCATAAAAACATTCCCATAAACTTAAACTAAATTAATCTAATTTTATATATACTGTACCAGCCTGGTCAGTATCCCTTTAAAACTAGACAGTCCAATCAGGATACATGGTACTGGCATCTCATTATAGATAGTTTCAAAAAAATATTTATTTTGTCAGAAACTTGTAACACAAATGACTAGCATATGAGGAAATTACTATTACACTAAAACTGCATAAATTACCAAAGAACATGAAATGGCTATTGAGTGGCCACAAATTTGCTGCTCCTACAAAATTGTAATACTAATGTTAATTACAAACATAACTAACATGCTCAGAAAATAAGTTGACCTTGAACTAAGGAGCATATTCATATCTAGTTTGTGTTCCACCTACAATTATAGGCATGGAGAGTTAGAAAATGAGAGAGAAACCCCGATAAGCTGACAGAGTTGTCAGAAACTGTAGGAGACAGGTCTCCCCAAAAAGCTAGACACGCCTGCATGCAGATCTAGTAAAAGGGGATGAATAACAATGAGTTTGGGATGCTGCTTGCTGGTTACAAGACAAGGAATTCTGGGAGGAATGGATGGACCAATGATATGTGTTTTGACAACAAAGATGTACTGTCCTAGTCAAGAATATGGCTAGCACCTATCCTTACAATAAGCCTCAATATTTGTGTGAGACTATTTCCAACATGTTAATTTTTTCTTGTCTTGAGGTAAACATTATAATGTTATAGGTTCCATTAGTAAGATCTGTGTTCAGATAGTTTAGCTTAGAGTACAGTGCTGTCAGATGCAGGATTCAAAACTTTTAACAAACTGTGATATTACACAATACAGGCTCTCTCAGTGCTGTGGCGTCTTAATGGTTTTACTATAGGTATTATTTGAGTAATGTGATACAAACTGCTTGACAGCTGCAAGAATGGAAAGCTTACAGACAAGCAAAAGAGCAACAGTCATTTTTAGAAGAAAATATAGAGGATGAAATCAGACTTTTTTAAAAACATTCACAGGGGGAACACTCCCTTCATAAAGAGTCAATTTCAAATGACTGTTAGAAACAAACACTTAATGCATGTACAAAGATGGATTACCAAACAACAATTCAAACCCTAAAATGTGATTTACCGGTGGTATGTTTCCAAAATTAAAGTAAGTATTTTTAATTAGCCTGTTTCTCTCTCTGCTCATAAAGGTTAACTTTACTATGAAGCTATATAATCTAAATTGCATAAAATGTTTTGCTAGTTTTGGATGAATATTCTGTCCCTAAAATTATTCTTGGCAGATTGTAAAATTCAGTTATAAAGATATCTCCCAGAAAATACCATGCACTGTCCATCACAGGAAAAAGTACACAGCCAACACATCAAAAAAGTCATTGCCTTTATAAAAAGTTTTCAGATAATTTTCAAGCATCGAATGGCAACACGCTGTTCCTCAAAGTAGCACCCTGTAATGCCCGTATCCATCATTTATATATGGGTATGATATTTCATATGAAACATGCCATCTAAGATATTATATGAAAGGTCATGATCTGCTGAAACCCATTATTCTGTTAAAATTTGTATTTGTATGAAGTTATGAAACTTTGCTGTACGATTATTGAAATATGTTGTAAATTTGGGAGCCATCCACTGCTAGTTCTCTAATGACAAAGGTGGTGATCTACACCCAGGTGGCTGCTAAACCACCGTTAATCAGCAGGGGAGTTGTAAGCAAGGGATTTAGAGAGTTGCACAAGCAACACACAATGGAGGACTGTTCAACTCTGACTCAGCAAAGCCCACCAGGACATTTCTGGGCTACTGTTTTCTAGGCTCCGCCTGGCTGGCTTGGCTGACGGAGGGATAGCTCCTAGCCAATGACGAGCTGATGAATGAGTCTCCGCTGCATCGAGGCCGAGAGGAGCGACGATACCGGAACGACGTTGTCCACCAGTACCAGAGGTAATTGCTGCTCCTGGAACGACTCCAATGGGCGGACCCACAACAGCACAGTACTGGCGATCGAAGCCCAGGACTATGGAGTCAGTGCCACTGAGGAGACTCTGAACGGGACTCAGAGAGGGAGTGGCAACGATGTCCATACTGCGATCGGCTGCAGTAATCCTTCCGGACTGGGACCTTGGGAGACATCCCCTTGGTCCTGTCAGCGTGGGCTCCCCGATGTGGAGTGGTGCCTGGAGTCCTAGGCCAATGGCACCCACCCAGAGAGCCTGGCGGGCGTCAAGGGCAATCCACATGGACTCTACGCTGGACTGCCACTGGATGGTCAACGTAATCAGGAACATTACCTAGACTGCGAACGGTACTGTTCTGAGGGCAACTGCGGAGAGCTCAGTGGTAGCTTGCTTCTGGAGCATAGAACTGACATTAGTGGTGTTCCAGGTACCGGCAGGGACAAGACATCTCAGGCCGCTTGCCAGGCCTCTGGCATGGAAGGCATCCGGACATCTGGAGAAGCCTGTGCCGATGCGGCCGGGCTGCTCCACTCAACATGAGTCGTAGGCCTGGAAGCTGTTGGGGATCTAGGACTGCCTGATGCGGGTCTAGCCTCTGCAGTGGTACCATGGTGCACCAGGGGCATCAAGGGCGTCTTCTTGGCCCTCTTATGCTCCGAGGACGGGAGTGGTGTCAACAGGACAAAGGCACCAGTGGATCACCGGACGCCAACATCACTGTGCCTGGTGCCAACTCAGAGTGGTGTGCCGGAGTCGGGGTCAGTGCCAACTCCATCAGAATGGCCCAGAGTCAAATGGCCCTTTCTCACTTCATCCGGATCTTGAATGACTTGCAGATCTTGCAACAATCACTGATATGGGTCTCAACCAAACAGCATAAACAGTCCACGTGCAGGTCACTTCTTGGCATAGAACACCTGCAAGTGTTGCATGACTTAAAGCCCAGGGCTTGAGGCATGCCCAAACCCAGGCTCTCTAACTAACTAAACTAACTTGAAAAATGAAGTAGCTACAGGTACTGAATAGAACGCTAAGGACGAGCTGCAGCGAAGTTGGAGCTTTAAAGTTCCGATGCACCTTCACTGGCAGCAAGAAGGAACTGAGGATAGAGGAGCGCGCGGTGCCTCTTATAGCACGCAAGGGCTGTGCCACTACAGGGGTAACCGGGGCGGGGCGCCCCCACCAGGGTACTGCTAAGGGAAAAAACTTCCAGCACCAGTGCATGTGGAGAGCATGCACACCTATTGTGGAATACACATGAGCAATCACTCAAAGAAAAATCAGGGGTTACCTGGCATATTATCATGCTACTGCAATTTGATTCCTCCAGTAACACCAGGAAAATTAACAACAACTCTGTTAACAAGTAGCTAAGTATAATGTGATACACTACATTTAGCGAGGTTATGTCATCATTAAGATTTATTAACATTCCCATATTGGCAGTCAGTGAAGTATGACTAGACTCATGGGCATTCATGGCAGCTTGAGGCAAAATTAAATATGGGCAGACATAGTTGAAGTTGTATTCTATTACATACATGTACATAGACATATTTTCATAAAAAAGCAGCTAAGACTGTAAAGAAAAGAGCTGTAAAGACATTTGTTGAATGTATCCCATTCTGTGATGTAGGTCATTAAGAAATGCTAGCAGCACTCTTACAGGCACCTTTGGAGCACCAAGGATTTTCTGCAACAGTTATTACTAATGGAGCTCTTCACATATTATGGTTCTAAATAGAATCATAGAGTATCAGGGCTAGAAGAGACCTCAGGAGGTCATCTAGTCCAACCCCCTGCTCAAATATGTATTTTAATCTTCAAAAACAGGTTCAGAGGTTTCATACAGTCTCTCTTTTTTTCAGTATATGTACATTGGTGACTCCCTATTTCTCTGAATAGAAAGCCAAGTAGTAATTCTTGGTGTAGTCTATATTTAATGTGTACTAACTCAGGGGATGATGGACAGCGTTCATACTTGATGTATCAAATATATTATAAAATTAATAAAGTTTTGAAAGTGCTCTGAACATGACATATGTATGGTTTCTGGAAATCTTGTACCACACAAAATAAATCATAATAATCCTAAATAATTTCAGGGCCATATACCATAAGATTAGACAATACTTCAGTATATAGTACTTCAAATCTTCAAAATTCCTTACAATACTCCATAATTTGAAAATGGTTATCATAAAAAGAGTCATAAGCATATTTCAAGTCTACAGTACTATGAAAGTTAATAACTTCTTTTTTATACACAATGCTACTACAATGCACAGTTCACCTATAAGAACATAAAAACCATTTATTTGGTTTAAGATTAACTGAAATATTTAATTAAGATACACTCAGGGAAACAAATCAGGAGAAATGACCTGGGCAAGAAAATAATTAAAATATTTTTGAACTGAGCTGTAGCCAAAGCATTTAGCCAAACAGACATGGAATAGGAAAAGGAGACCTTTTGAACTGGCCCACACTTTCCAGAACTTCAAAAGATACTCTTGAACTTTAAGAGAGGCATTTCAATTGACCAAGAATGCAGAAGGAAATTAAAATACAATATGGAACAAGATATCAAATTAAATTAAGATTTACATAAAATCTGATTTTGTTCTTGTTTCTTTAAAAAAAAGAACACAATTTCATTTAACCTGCAAATCCCTGTTTTGAGATGTTTAGTATCTTAAAGCCCTGATCCTGTAAACACTTATGAATTTACTTAATCTTATTACTGTGAGTAGTCCTGCTTATTTCATTTACTCACAGTAGTAAAATTTTAAGCGTGTGTGTTATAGGACTGGGGTACATATGACAAAATTAATAGAGAATCAACTATAAAATATATACCAGGAGGGAAGTGAATCTAGAAATGACTGATTATGGAGACAAGATTATTTAGTTTTAGCTTGTGTGTGTCTTGATGGATCAAAAAAGGTTTGTTTTTCCTTTTACCACTGAACATAGTTTTGAAAATTGGGGTGATGATATTAAAGCAAATTGCTGTGCCAAAGAAATAACAATGTATAATTATGCAGTGTAGTGTTTTACATGCTCAAAGTGCTATTTGAATGTTGATTAAACACAAGCGCATGGAAATGCATCTTCCTGTCTATTTAAGCTAATCCAGTTCAAATGTTTTCTTATTGACCAATAAAAGTTCTGCTCAGAAGTAAGGTTGAAGCCTTCTGCTGGACTGTTATATTTTCAGGAGACAAGTTTGTACTGAGCTAAGCCAAATCAGTAATCACTGAATAAGAGAACAGAGGGGCTGACCAGTGGCTAAAGGAACCTGGAATAGCCTGCACTTTCTATATAAACAGTTTCTTATAAGTTTTGAATTTCAAGTGCAGACTGTTTTAAACAGTGCTTCTTTATTGGCTTTTAAACTACTTTTTGTATTTCTGCTCTAGTGACTGTTTTTGTAGCAAGAAATGTACTCCTGAAGGAGGGAAGGATAGAGTTAACATCATATAATGGGATAACCATAGTAATAGCTGACGGAGCAAAGCTGAATGAGTACGTCATTAAGGATAAATTTGACTAACTGAACCACTTCCTGTTTGTGGTATGTCAACCAGTGATTCCAATTTTTCAAATTAATTAATTATTTAAAATTATTCTCAGGTTGACTGAGTTCTCCATGCTTTACTTGAACACTGATAATGGACCTTACCCAAGCACCACAGAAGTCAATGGAGACTTTCTTGACTTCAGTGGGCTGTGTTCCAGCCCCAAACACTATCATAGGTTCATAGAAGCCTAATTATTCAAGCCTAATAAAGATTTGACCTATACAGAAATATGTTCCACAGAGTGCTTAAAAGTAGGACACTAGAAAAGAAAAAAAAATTGCCATTTATGTACCTGGTAAATCTGAAAAAAGCAGAATACATTCATTGAATCCATTAGCCAGAAGTCGGTCTCGCAGTTGCTGCAGAATAGCCACTCCAATACAGAAAGGGAAGGAAGAATTGCCAAGCAGTAACGTGTCCCACAGATGAAAAATCTTGTGCAGGGGAAAGACATCTGCAAGATGGCACAGGCAACAAATTATTAAATTATAACAATGTTAAGGTTCAAAAATATATGTGATTAACCTTCTATAAGTTTTATTGTTGCCTCAAGGTTACTGCTTTTTAATTTGGGAACGAGACTAAACTTGTTTAGCTACAGATTTGTTTTCATATGTAGATTTATTACTCCCTATGGCAATCAACACTTTATTTCAATATCTACTTCTTGGATTATTTTCTTTTCTGGTCCCAAGTACACACTTTAGTGATATTTCTCTCTCTTTTGGAACAACCTGTAATTATGCATGAGTATACTACAGGAGGTGGGGAGAAAAGAGAGTGAAACACTAATGTATGCAATACTTCTTAGCTGATTGAGCTTTCAGAAGGGATTTTTCTCCTTTGAAAACATTCTGAACCTTTTCTTTCAGGGGAAAAAAAAGGACTAATGGCAATCTGTGCATAAAATACTCTGGATACCTTTATCCTATCCAACATGCTTAAATAATTTTATTAACTATTTGTGAATAGAGGAAAAATGGGTAGAATTGCTATGCTCACAAAAAGTTTAACCGAATGGACCAATATTAGTCAATAGACAATACTGCTTTATTGCACAGGCAATCTTTAACTCTTTGATATTTCATCAATATATAAAATTTACATTCTTTTCCTAATAAAAAAACTGATCAGGTTTTTTTAAAATAAATCCAATAACATCTGATATGAAATTGGAAAATATATCTCAGTGGGAGGAGGAAGTATATTGCATTATTCCTACTCTACAATTGAAATAATCTATTATCTCCATACAGAATCATCTCTATCATTTAACCGTACCCAGGTACAATACCACTTTTGTCCAATAAACCACATAAAATCATAGTAGAGTAGTAACAGACCTTTGTAATACTAAAGTATTGATTTATATAATTAAGGCGTATTTGCATATGCTGGCCTTTAACACAACAAAGTCGCTATAATTTTTTCACTTCAAAAAATTGGATCTTCTTTTTTAAAATGTGACAAATTATATATTAAGATTTTCTATTTAGATATGGGCTTCCTCTTTCAGCACTAATCCCTGGTTTCAGGAATAAGAAAAAGTTCCAGTTGTCATGGAATCTATATAGAGTATGACACAATAGAGGTCTATGAAATCAGGAACAGTATGGAGAAAGTGAATAGGGAAGTGTTACCTTTTCACATAACACAAAACTAGGGATCACCTGACTAAATTAATAGGCAGCAGCTTTAAAACAAACATAAGGAAGTAGTCCTTGACATAATGCAGTGAATTCATTGCCATGGACATTGGGATGTATAAGTTAAATTAAATAAAGTTCATGGAGGACAGGTCCATCAAATTACAGCTAGCGGAAAACTGGAATACGTAACTGAGATCTATGAAATGGGAGTTGTTTTTTCCCCCTAAAACTGGAAGAGGCCGGTTTTCTTATAGATCCATGGAACTGAAAAGACTGGTATTCAGTGTGCAAAACCAAAATCCCTACGGACTCCAGTTAACCTGGGTGAATTTGAACTAGCCATCTAGGAGTTAAGGGTCTATATTCTTCCCTTTTAAATTGAAATGTATATACTGTACTATGGAAAACTGGGAGAAGTTAAACACACAGTATTGATATTTAACCAAAGAAAAAAATATACTCACGTGTAAACATAGTGAGAAACCAAGGAATAGCATACAGCTACAAGAGAAAGAGAAGGGATAAAAAACACATTTTGTTATGAGCTGAAGGCCTTGTCAAGGTTAATTTTCTATTACATTTAAAGCTGTATAGACCATTTTCATATAAACGTAATTTACAGATAACTTCACATTTAGAGCTGAATTTTCCTTTGCTTAAAGAGTTTTTTGTTTGTTTACAAAAGGCTGAGCAGAATAATTTAAGCCACTTATAAGTTTCATGAAAATTAAAAAGCCAAACCCTTGTTTTATTAAATGGTCACAGTTCTCATCCCACTTACACATACAGATAACTCAAAAATGAGTTATCTTGGACATCTGAAA
Source organism: Dermatemys mawii (assembly GCA_007922305.1). Classification (NCBI taxonomy): domain Eukaryota; kingdom Metazoa; phylum Chordata; order Testudines; family Dermatemydidae; genus Dermatemys; species Dermatemys mawii. Next base: position 772,525 of record ML677327.1, on the reverse strand, counting down.
ATTGGCATTCAACGAATCCTCATTGAGGAGTACATAGCCAAGTATGAAAAACAAAATAGTTTAGATAATGAAGTTATGAACAACAGGAAATTGTTCCATGCAGAAGAACATTCAGCAAGATGGGGGTATTCACACTTACTGAGAAGCGCACTGGGCATATCTGCTTCCCTCCTCTATGAACATCTATTAAATGTGATCCTAATGTATCAAGTGCACATTTTTCAATGAATGGGAATAGGAACAATTCAGCCTTAAGGACTTAAAGAATTATCAGTATATTGTATGCTATTAAACTTTAGGCATAAGCACCTAAACTGTTATGTCATGTGAAGGTTTTGAGGTGGCTTAGGCACTTATTCTGCTATGACACAGCTTAAGCATCTATGCTGCCTTAAGGGATTTCTGGGCCATAAAAACTTTATGCTACTGTAAGGCTTTCAAACAGTTTACTTTATGCATGTATAGCACTGTAAATATGAAAGGCAGTTAAAAAGGTATGCCCTCTTCAGTAACTGGGACAGTTTAGGTGCTTATGGCAACTTCAAGCATTTCTTAGTTTTAAAGAAAATATTTACAAAATTAAAGGCAAAAATCTATGTGGATACTAAGGGCTAGTCTTCACTAGGGGAAGGGGTCGACTGAAGATACGCAACTTCAGCTACGTGAATACGTGGCGGTCGGCAGCATGTTCCCTCGTCAACTCCAGCTTGCGTCTTGTGGCAAGTTGGAGTTCCAGAGTCGATGGGAGCGCCGTTGGCAATCAATTTCTCACGTCTTAACGAGATGCAAGAAATCAATGGCCAAAAGATCGATTGCTATCCACTGATCTAGCAGGTAGTGAAGACCTACCCGTTAGTTGAAGTTGCACAGAAAATCACTGCAAGTCAGGAATGCAAAAGTTAAAAATTCCAACAGCAAATTTAACTCAACTGAACTGTACATATGCAGTATTTTCCATTTCTGGAGAGGTTCTTTTTAGTTGTATAGCTCAGTATATTACTCTTTACGTCATGAAATGCACAAGTTAGTGCTGCTAATGAACCTTCATTTTGCATTTCCTTATGTCTAGTGACTAAATGAACAAGTTTAATATTGCAAGAGTGTGCTTTGTATTTAATGCACTCTTAACTGGGTCAGGCAGTGGTGGTGGTGAACTGATAAATGTATGTCCGTTGCAGTACTCCTTGGCACAGAGCTCTCTAAAATGTATTATAATAGCTACTCTAGGCGTACCTTTCTTCTAACCAACTATTCATAACAGCAGGAGGAAAGCTGAGATGACTAATCTTGCCAGTACTTTCAGCATTCACACAGGTCTTCATGAATGGACCTCACTCTACAGAAAGGTTCTGTTTCCGACGGTAAAAATCCCTCTCCCATTGCTGATGTGATACACCAGCAGAATCTACTTCCACAAGTGTATTTTTGTAAAGCATTCCATCAATAATTCATACTCTCTACTACCATCTGAAAAGCCTGCAACAGTGCTTGTGCCCTGCCATCATATTTGTAATAATTTGTTCACATACAAAATGTGCAGGATATCAACTAGAAAGGAAGCCTCCAGCGATGCTGAATGCTTTCTCTTTAGGTATATTTACATCAGGAGTCTCAAACTCAATTTACCTTAGGGCCAATGCCAGTCCTCAAATTCTCACAACACGCCAATAATATCACTGAAGATGATGTTCACACCACCTCCCAGCCCATTTCCCACTCTTGGCCTCATTCCAGCACAGCTGACTCTGCCCAGCAACTAATGATGCTGCCTCCATGGTTGACTCTGCCCAGCAACTAGTAATGGTATCTCTGTCCCTCTCCCCGCAGCCAATGCCTGTTGTGGGGGGTAGCACCTGTTGCAGACAACCGGCAGCGTGGCTTCATGGGCCTCTCCTCCGCAGCTCCAAAAACGGGGATAGGGAACCACTTACAGGGAGTGGAGCTGCCCAAGGTCAATCATACTTGCCGAGTACAACCCTGGGAGGGTCCCAGGAACAGCAGGATGGAGCAATGTTGGGGGAGGGGCATATGAATCTCTCCTGCCCGCTCCCCTCCCATCCTCTCCCCCTCAGCCAGCAGCCATGAGGACCGTATGAAAGAATTTTTTAAAAGTTTCTGCAGGCCACAGTGGGGAGGTTCTCAGGCCACAGATGACCTGCAGGCCAGGACTTTGAGACCCCTGATCTACATGGAGATTAAAGGTCCATGGTATGGACGTGGCTGACCTGGGGTCAATTGACTCAGCTTTGCAGGGCTTGGACTGTGGACTAAAAATTAATGTGCACACATTCATGCTTGGGCTGCAGCCTGAATTCTAGGACTCTCCACCCTCACGGAATCCCAGAACTTTGGCTCCAGTCTGAGTCCGAATATCCACATGGCAATTATTCAGCCCCACAGCCCAAGCCGCACGAGTCCAAGTCAGCTGGCTCAGACCAGCCATGGGATTTTATCCCCACGTAGACATACCTTTTGCTTTTGAAATAGAAAATTACGACAGCAAAATACCCGAGTTGCCCTTGTTCATAAATTATTTCATTGAGAACTGGAAGTAGATCAGTTCAGCCTCATGGTTTGATTTTTTTAAAAAAATGCGTACTAGCCAAGTAGACTTGCATACTTTCAAAATCACACACACACAAATGTAAATACAAACACCTATAGCTTCACTTGTGTACATATTTTTTCAACACTCAAAAGAAAAATAAATATACAAAGCTATTGGACATAACAAAGAACACTAACATGCTGTAAATATGACAAATAGTCAAAAACGTTATCCCTAAAACATAGCCCTGGCTACAAACGAGACTCACCAATCCTGACAACTACCCAATCTGTCAAAAAATTAGGCCAGATCATCTTAAAGTAGCAGGTAGTTATTAGGAAAATTACAATAGGAGATGAAGGGGAAATTATCCTTGTTATTTTCTAAACTATAATGCTACAACAAGAAGAGGTAGAGAGATAAGTATAAAAATATTGTGATCATTTATCTCCAGTATTTTATTGCAAAGAAGAGAGAGCTACTGCATTGTACAGCTTCCCTCCTTCATGTCTTATTATTTTACTGTAGCAGGTCAAAAGTGGAAAATGAAGATCCAAAAGGAGAACAACATGTATCTGGTTTAAAGTACTTGCCTCACAAACATGAATTTAAAACAAATATGCTGCCATATTTACATAGTCAAACCACTATACTCTAGTCTAAATAAAGATATTCTTAGTAAATACTGCCCCCTAGCAACATCAGGGAAGAATAACTGTGTGCTAGGACTCTGACTAAAACTTTCACCGCAGTGATTTTCAACCTTTTTCCACTGGAGCTCAAACTGCACTGGGTTTGCAGACTGGTGGGTATCCCTGCATCTTCCCTTCAAATGAGTACTGCTCAATATTTTAAAAGAAAATTTACGCAGTACTCAGTAAGAGCAATATTTGAACTTCGTAGACGCTAAGTCACATGAAAAAACAGATCAGCTGAACTTCAACATCAAAGGAGAATTAGTAAAAACAATGAATCAAAATATATATTTTCATTACAACTGTAAAAGTATATTTCTGAGAAACAGCCTGAAATCACGAGTCCCTTAATTATCAATGTTTATTACATAAAGTTGAGTTTAGTTGTACACATAAAAGCAGTGATACCACCACTTTTAAAAAAATCTACAAAGAATACAGCCTATCCTCTCCAAAATTAAGGAAATTATCATTTGAATGCACAATGAGTTTTCTGAGAATTTACAAATAGATTTAAGAAGGAAATTCCGAGACAAAAACTTTGTTAAGATACAGTTAAGGTTGAGAGTATCTATCACTACTTAGGAGTAAAATACATTACAGAATAATCATCATCATCTACAAAACAACCTAAGTTTGAAGACAATTGGTTCGGTATTTTTATTAATTGGCAAGTTTTACATGAGAAAACTTAATTACTGTAACTGCCAACACATGTGATATACATTTCTTTAAATAAGTGCCAAATTTATAAACTCAATAAACATATCTACTACACATATTTAGTGTGATTTTCAGACACTCATAACTTGAGTAAATTTAAATATTTTTCCTCACAAACCAAATACTTACAGGAACATACTAGATCCGACCCAAGGTCCATAGACTTGCTATACCCTGTCTCTTACAAAGGCTACTCCAGATGCTTCAGAAAGCATAAGAATCCTAAAAGGGACAAATGTGAGAGAGCCTGCCTCCCACATTAGGTCTCCTCCTAAATGGTATAATTAGAGCAGGGCTGGGCAAACTTTTTGGCCTGAGGGCCATATCGGGGTTGCAAAATCGTATGGCAGGCTGGGTAGGGAAGGCTGTGCCTCACCAAATAGACTGGCCCCCTCCTCTTATACAACCCCTCCCACGTCCCACCCTCTGACTGCCCCCTCAGAATCCCCAACCCATCCAACCTCCCCTTGCTCCTTGTCCCCTGACCGCCCCCTCCAGAGACCCTCCCACTCCTAACCACTACCCTGGAACCCCACCCTCTGCTAAGCCCCCCTGCTCCTTGTCCCCTGCCTCCCAGGACTCCCTGCCCCTTATCCACCTCCCCCTGCTTCCCATCCCCTCACCAAGAGCGGCAGCCCAGATGGAGCAAGACGTGTTGCCCCACAGGAGGACTCAGCCCCACCCGCCAGAGAGCTGCCTGAGAGGGGTGCCGAGACTGGGGGATGGGGAGGAGGCGGGGGAGAGGCTTGGGGGAGCCTCCCCGGCCAGGAGCTCCATGGCCGGGCAAGACAGTTCCACGGGCCACCATAGTTTGCCCACCTCTGAGTCAGAGCCTGGTTTAAACCCTGAAGCATCAGGCTAAATGTCCCTTCCAAAGTTTTATAACTGTGACAGCCCTGCATAATCCTGACAGCCATATAAATTTTGAGTCCTTTTTTGAATCTTGGCAAGTTTTTGCCTCACTGACTTCTTGTGACAAAGTGGAAGCCAAGCACAGAGAATGAAAATTACTTGCCATAGGTTACCCAGCAACATTGTGGCAGAATGGCAGGACTAAAACTCAAATTTCATGCCTCCTATTTCAGTGCCCTATCCAGATACTGGCAATGAAGGCCCTGAAACTTTAAACACGTGTGGCACATGCTTAATTTTAATTTCTTACACTGTATAAATGCTTAAATGAATGCTTAAATGAACTATTCATATGCTTAAAGTTAAGCACATGCATAAGTGTTTGAAGGACTGGGGACAGAGTACCCCTAAGCAGGCAAGATAAATGTAAAAGATTAAACCTAATTCCATCCATCCCCATCTCTCATCTCAAATATGCAAAATACAGAACAACTGCTTTCCTATTAAATGCAAATTAAAAATCAGTTGCCAAACATTCATGACTGAACAAGCCTGTGCTTGCAAGAGAGCATACTATATTTCAGAAAGGACAGTTTAGTTCCGGCTTACAAGGGTAGTAATAAACAAACAGGAAAATAAAAAACAAAAAATACGTTGGCAACAGTGTTCTTTTAACTCTAGTTAGAGAAAGCCTTATTACAGACACCTCCTGCATATTACTGAATCCAATTTGAGATGTCTGTCTATGACAGCAGCATTACCAAGATGATATTAAGTAACTGCAGCCAGACCTTGTCATTTCTGTTAATGGCCAGTTGACAACTACATCTAGCTTCCATTATTTGCAGCTGAAAACTATTCAGAATAATTTATGGGTAGTTTCCCTTCTAGTACTGTGGCTCATTTCCTTGTTTCTCTTCCCTTAAAAATGGACGGATTTTCATGTTAGAATTATTTAATAAAATACAGAACATTATAAAACATTATATAAGTTTATACTACAAAACAGTGAAAAAGAAAAAAACCCTGTGAAATTGAGCTTATGGATATCTCCATTTACATGTAAATCACATAGCCACTGCAATATATTTAATCCAGGCACCACATCAGCTAACAATATTCACAACTATTCAAGCTTCAGCAGCGTTCAATATTCTGAGAGCTACATGACCGAAAGTAAATGGAAGGATGCCAGGAAACCCAATCCTTCCTGCAGCGGGAGCCTGCCTTTCAATGATGAAAGATTAATCAGGGTTTACTTTGATAGGATTAGTACTCAAGCACGAAACTCTGGTTCGGATCTCATTATTGAAGTGCATATCCTTCACCTTGATGGATCTCGGCTGTCTTGTTACAGGTGCAAAAACACCCCGCTCTCTTACTAATCTAAAAGGCAGAACAGAGGGGAAAAAAAATATTTTGATGTGACAGGTGATTTAGGAAGAATGAGTCCTCTTAGGAGGCGCAGCTAGGCTTTAGAACAATCAGGGATTGCCAATAGTTATTCGTATGATGCAAATAGTTTTTTTTTAAAAAAAAAACTATATAGTTGTACATCATAATTGGCATATATTTTGGGTTCTCTGTTCATTTGTCATCTTTCTTGGGCTTTTGGGTCCCTGGGACAGGGCCCGAGTCTGCCTGTGCATCTGTACAGCGACCAGCACAGTGGAGTCTTGATACTGACTGGGACACCTGGCTACTACCATCATACAAATAAATAAAAATTTGTACAAATAAATGTTGTTTAATTATTCATATCTCATCTACAATTTCTCTGAGAGCCCGCAAGAGGCCCATGATTGGAGCAATTGTCTGAGGAGCTCTGCGGATGGGTTTCTGCAGTGGATCTATGTAGGATGGTATGGGTGGCAATGATAGGGATAGGCAAAAGGATGGGTCAGGGAATGTACATATGTACACGTTCTATGTTGCCATTCCAATTCACATGCTGAATAAATAGCCACAGTGTGTTTGGATGGCTATGCTACAGCCCTGTGCCCCAGCCCCCATGTTGGGAGCTTGCATTTTGCTTTTTCAAAGTCCTGTGTATTTCATCTACCTAAAACTCTGATTTCACCGGCTTTATGTAGACAAATAGATTTCTTCCCCTCTTGACACTAGCCTGAAGTGATGCATACGGCTTAGTAAGATCTTTCCTACACCGAAGAAAGTTTAACCCATCCGTGTGTAACCCACTACATTGGACAGTCTCCTCAGCTGACCTGATGTATTACATTAGTTTTTGAAGTGTCGCTATATCCTGTCTGAAGTTGGATCATTTATAAACAATCCAGTTTCTCTCCCTGAAACACTGTCACCAAAAAGAAAAACACAACCCTGTACAATAGACTTAATTTAAGCTTTCCTGACAAAAGCTTCATTTGTGGCCACAAATCTGATAATTATATGCATAAGTATCCTTTAAATATGAAACTCCTGATCACTTCATGAGTATTCACAGATTCATAGAGAAGTTGTGTATGAAAAAATCAGTTTTGCAAATTTGGCCCTGTAACAGCAGGCAATTTCTGCAGAAGCTCTGATTTAACTTTAACATTTTAGAAGGAACATAGTTTCTTGATAAAATGATCATCATGACTGTTCAGAAAATATATTCCTGAACTAAAACACCCTATATTTCCCCTCTTCCCACTGAATCTATCTTCCCCTCTTCCATGATGATGATTCCTTCCTTTCTATCTGCCCACACTGATTATTAGCATGTACTGTCATAAAACTTGCCATGCATTTTTAATGACTGTTCTATTTATAACCTGACCAGACTTTTAAAAGTGCTGCCCATATCAGTAAAACAATGCTTCTCTTTACAATCTTCAGTGTGCCACCTCAGCACAGGCTTAAAGTATGTCTACAATACAGAAACTACGTCACCACAGCTAGCCAGGCATAACCCTGTAATGTCGATGCAGCCTACTTTGAAGGAAATGGTTTTTCCATTAGTGTAGGAAAACCACCTCCCTGGAATGGAAACATTTTTCCATCAACAGAGTTGTGTCTAGCTGGGGACTAGGTGAGCATTATTATGTCAATCAGGGGAGTGATATTTTCACATCTCTGATCAGTTTAGCTATGTCAACGTAAGCGTAAACCCAAGTCTTAGTCTGTGACAAGAGTCAGCTAAATCCATTACCAGAAATTTTCCAATTATAAATCTGAATGAAACGTAACTAAATTCTGTGGACAGGCATTTTATTTAAATGACTCTTCAGCATTCTAGATTACTCAAAACTACATGGCGCTCTGGAGAAAAGGGAGAATATTTGCGAAGTATGGTGGCAACAGTGACAAGGTGCTATAATATCAAGAACACCTAGTTCTTCTTTTTAATGAATACACTTTCTTCTTTTTTTTTTTTTTTTTTTTTTTTTTTGCTATTGTGCAGTTAGAAGTTTCACATTTTCCCATCTGCAGAGACTATTTTTCCTAGGCAACTAAAGTTTCTGATTTAACACATTTCCAGAAGCTTCCCTGACAAACGACCACTCACTAATTTGCAAGAGTGGACATCATACATTAAAAAGTAAGTCGTCCATGAAGTTTGTATTTAATTAACTTGCACAATTTTTTTTTTTATGGTTTTCAGTTGTGTCATGGACTAAAAACATTAAATTGTCACTAAACGATTCGTGTTTTCTTTCCAAGTCAATACTTATTACATTATTGACCCTGACATTAAAAATACAAATCAAACTGTTTTTAATTTGCAGTGGACAGTGTATTTATCACTTCTTTACACACTTATTCACTAAATGATTGCAAGCTTTGTCATTGCATCTTCCATGCCAAGAAAAAAGAAAAATATCAGTTTAAGAATTAAGTTGAAACCATCTATCTCATCATAAGTAAGGCTACGATTTTGTCACAGAGGTCGCAGAAATCATGGAAGTCCAGTGGCTGGGAGCTGCAGGGTCCCATCGCCTCGCACAGTGGCAGGGAGATTGAGGTACCCCTGCCGCCTGAAGCAATGGCCCCCAGGTCCCCAGCCACTGGAAGCAAGGGGGTACCCCAGCAGCTCCCCTACCGCCACGGTGGGGGACACTGGCAGCTCCTCCCCACTAGGGAGTAGGCAGGGGGACCCTGCAGCTCTAAGCCCCCCTGAGCTCCCAGCCTTCCCATTTTATCATTTAGTAATTTTAGTAAAAGTTAGGGAGAGGTTACAGGCTAATGTGACTTCTTCTATATTACCCATGACCTGTCCGTGACCTTTACCAAAAATATCCATGACAAAATCTTAGCCTTAATCATAAGCCCTTCAAGAAATGCTAACCACCAGAATCAATGGGTAGTGGCCAACGGTGAAGGGGAAAGAGACACTTGCCAAGGGACATTAAATAGTTCCTACTCTGGGAGTCTCCAGCACCCATTGGCCAGCTGGACGACAGGTGTGCTGACTGGCCAGCACTCCCCAGCTCCCAGGAATTAGCCTAAGGCAGGTACCATGTGGAGTATCTTTTGGCTTGGTTCAAGCAGACCATTCTACCCACCCAAACTAGGAATGGGAACCTGGTCTGACAGATGCTGTGGGACTATCCCATTGCCTGTTCAGAGGGTCATGAAGGAATTTTTTCTCCCATGGGACAACTGGTGGAGGAGCATGAAGTTTTTTGCCTTCCTCACAGCACCTGTAAGCCACAATGGGTTAAGTAGGAACTCACTTAATACCTAACTGAGGTTCTGGAATTGTTTATTTGCTGCAGCTGGTGGCCAGTTTCCAGTACAGTTAAGAGAATAAAAATAAGCGGATCCCAGGAGGTAAGAGACCTGGGATTTTGGTGGTGAGCTTTGGGCTCATGTGATAGGGTGAGACTTTGTGGCCTTCACTGGCTGAGGTCGACACCCTGCTGACCCTCTGTCCCCCTGAAGGAAGGACTGAATATTGGAGGGTAGGGTGAGGCCAGCCTATGGGTTACAGGTTGAATGGTTAGGAGTCCTGTAATCCTGGTGCCAGCTACAGGTTATACGGTAAGGAGTCCTGTAGTCCTCTCCCTGCCTACTTGAGCTAAGTAAATGCTTAGTATAAGAGATTATGAGTGATGGCAGGTAGTGCCCCTCCCTTGTGTTGAAATTTAATAAAAGTTGTGGCCTACCTCTTAATATTATGCATGTCTCTGTCCCCATTTTGCTACTGTGTCCAGTGTCAAAGGTAAAGTTCTTCCGTATGCAACTTTCATTGTGTAAGCAACAATTTAGAAACACCCTATTAGAATTACCCTCTCTTCCTTTTTTCTCCTCTTTAGCTTCATTATGCAGAATTTACAAGAACCCTTAGCACTTACATCTGGAATAAAGCCAATTTCATTGAGATGGTTACTCAGCTCTGGATCATGGAATGCAATCATCTGGGAGAACACTGTCAGGTATTCTGAAATGACAACAATATTTAAGATCATTGCCAAAAAGAGAGAGAACACCACACAACTACACACTTAACTCACACACAAGGCATACATGTGCCTGGAACACTATTAATTATGAAGTTTGCACTTTTCTTTATACATAGAACATCATTTTAACTATTGTATTATCTATTAGGATTAAATACATTTTTATAAAGCCATTTACATTTTTTTCTCCTCTCCCTGTTTATACCATGTGCATCTTCAACAGAACACAGCTTCTATCTTCTTTACACTTAGGTTTGGTCTAATGCTAGGAACTTATTCTAGTATAACGATGTCGCCCTGAGCGATGTAGTTATACCAACCTAACCACCAAGGTAGAGAGGACCAGCTTTCCTGTCGACATAGCTACCATTCCCCGAGGAGATGGAGTATCTGCGCCAACAGGAGAAGCTCTCCCATTGGTATAAGAAGCATCTTCACTAAGCGCTACAACAGTGCAGCACTGTACATGTACATAAGCCCTTAAGGCTTTCCATACTTCCTTTTCCACTCAGATACAGCTAAAACAAATGGAATATTTGGTTGATGCTCATAACCTGATGTGTAACACACTTGCAAATTACACAATTTAAAAAACAGCACATATTTCAGCATGAATATGAACTAGGCCTTGGGCATATCACACTGACTGAAGTAAATCAGAACCAGGTTCTTCCAGTAATTTCCAGGAAATAACATGCACTGAAAACTAGAAAGATATCACCACTTGTTTACATCATTATGTGGATTGAAGTGGTAAGCCTCTCCTCCCTTTATAAACACTCATCTTCTTTATTTTCCTGTCTGGGGAGGGAAAATTATTATTACAGGACAGATTTAATAACATAACATATCTCCAGTTCTACATACCAAGCTGAAAGGAACAGTTTAACTCAATAGCCTTAATCATCATTCACATTTAATTTCGGAGGAGCCAAAATGGAAGCTCATTCCCTGAAAGGCTTCTCTCCATGTCCTCCCCCTTACACACAAATTCATTTGCCTCCTATCTGCATGTGGAACCTTTCTTAGAATCAGAATCAAGAGACTTTGCCCTTGCAATTTCATGACAGGTTTCATTTCCTTTTCCCTTCCACACAGTTCTCAAATTTCCAAACAGTGTTGCTGTCTGACACTACATAACTGTGCCCCAATGAGATTTCCAGACCACTCCATCAAAGACTCTGCTAAGGCAGCATCTTCGTGCCAAGGAGTCATAGCCAGACACCCTTTAATAATAGCTTCTTAAGTGAATGGTCAGTAAGTGATGCTACGGTACCTTAGGAAGTCCCCAAACAGCTCCCTCTTTAATTTGCAAGCATTCCATTTACAAATAGTGGCACCAGGGCTTGTCATTTGTCTTGAGTTATTTTAATTTAGGGTGATTAGACATCAAGTGTGAAAAATTGGGACAGGGTTTGGGGGGTAATAGGTGCCTATATAAGAAAAAACCCAAATATCAGGACTGTCCGTATAAAATCAGAACATTTGGGCATCCTATCTTAATTCAGTTAACACCCTGAGTTAGCCTAGCCCCAATGAGAGTTCTCATACAGCAAATCAATAATTGAGCTGCACAGTGGATCAGCAGCAAAGAATTAATGGATTAGCAAAATAGAGCTTGACTTCACAGATCAAAACAAGGTGTGTTTTACCCAAGGATAACTAATGCACATCAGCTATCACACTGTAAAACACAGTGAATATAAGGCACTTTGGTTTTACTGTTAAGTAAACTAGATGAGGTTAATCACAGGCTGGGGGTGGATGCATAATGCTGACCTCACCGATCTACCTCGCCATGAATACTACAAGTGCCCTGTCTACACTTAGGATTTTGCAACAAGATAACAATCACATGTTTGTTATCTGGCCATAAAATCACAGCATTTTAAGCAGTGAAAACTAAGACAGTATAGTTGCATCTTCACTGCATTACTAGCTCCAGCATCAGCATCACTCAAGTTTTAACTCACATATTCTGATAGAACAGCTAGCTAAAGTTTAAAGTACCACTTAACTCGAACTAGAGATTTTTATGTATGAACAGGAGTCATGTTAGGGACAACACTCAAATTATACCTTGAGCTAATACTGCAGTGAAGACAAGCCCCCAGTCTAAATTGTATGCGTGTATTAGCCACATAAGCTCGTTGGACAAGCCATGTTTAATTTAGCTTTCCCCACATTCAGTGCAGACACATTAAATACCCAGCAACCACAGGTAAGGTACAGGCCTTTTCTACACTTACAGCACTGCAGTGGCACAGCTTCACCCTCTGCGCTGCTGTATCACTTAGTGAAGACACTACCTACGTTGATGGGAGAGCTTCTCCCAGTCAACGTGGCTCTGTCTACACCAGGCATTAGGTTGGTATAATAATGTCACTTGGATGTGGATAAAGTAGTTATACTAACATAAGCTCGTAGTGCAGACCAAGACATATAAAGCCAGTAATCATATACATTCACATGTGTGCTGATGAAAACAGATTCACAATTAACTTCCCTCAAGCACATTTCCTTTTAAACAAGAAATTCGTGCCTATGGTGGTTCTGAACAGATATTCTATAGTTTGTTAAATATTGTTCTTATTTGTATAGCCAGACTCATAAAATATAATTATTGTGTGGGATTACATGATTAATGAAGGGTCTATTGAAGACACCCAATCCTTCATGAGCACACATCATTTAGGTCCTGCCAAACACTGTTGGCTGGATTTTTGTGGTATGAATTATTCTTTGGCATAATTTGATATTCTATAGCTATAAACCTTTAATTGCTCTTACATCTTTCTTCATATGGGGAAATGTGTTTGATAAATCTGACAAACTGTGCTTTAACTGCTTAGGGCAGACTCAGAAAAGAGAGATGCTGAACCTTTCTGCACTGGAAAAGATTTTTATTCCATTAAGGGTTGAGGTGGTAAAATTGCAGTGATATAATCAGACATGATCCATCCTGCCACGTTCCTCACAGTGTCTCCAGAGATAGGAATAAGCTCAGCACACCAAACTAAACAAACTGTCACAAAACCTTCCTTTGAAACTCTATTAATATGTTGACATCGAACACCAACAGCTAGAAATCAAATCAGAATATACCAACAGCCCAGCTAGTCCAATATCCCCAGACCGGATGCTGCAGTGCAAGGTTGTAAAGATCACATCATACATTTATTTGTGCAATATTATACCATGTTCCATCCCGATCTGGTAATTTTTTCAGGCCTGGACCCATGAAGATCAAGAACTCTCATTATATCCTAGTTATCATTTATATTCTTCTACATATCACTGTCTCAACCTTTAAAAAAAATCTCACTAAGATACACTGGCTTTAAACAAGCCTAAAGCAGTTAATTCCACAGGCAAATTATTTATTGTATAAAATAACAGTTGATTTTATTCTTTAAAAATATGCTCCTTTAGTTTCATCAAGTGCCCCTTTGCCTTTATATGATGATAGAGTGCAAATAGGAAATCTTCTGACTGGCCCTCTCCATGCCATTCATTATTTCATGAGTCCTGGTCACATCTCCCCTCTCACTTATCACCATTACAAACTCTGCAATCCTAATCTTATAGTCTCTTCTCATATTACCGTCTACCCCTAATCTTAATGTCCAATAATTTTTGCTGACCTTCTGAGAACTCTCCCATGTTGTTTTGGAGATGAGAGGAGGAAATAAATGCTGTTTCTTAATAGAAGAATGCTGTTCCTCAATACAAAAAAACCTTGTAATAACGTTTATTTGTGGATTATAAGTGCATGTGACATGTTTCAGCAAGTTCTATTATTTACTAAACAGGTACAAATCATCGAAACCAATGAGAAAAAGTGAGAAGCTATGCATCATAATTATTAACATCTACCTTTTTAGCATTAATTTTCCATCTCTCTCTCTCCCTGCCTCTGCTCCAAAAAAAAAGGCAAGAGACTTCAAAAAGTATTTTCCTGTGTGCTCCAACTAAAGTTTCTGCAGAATAATCTTTTGTTCCTTTTCATACAGCTGCCAACTTGACTCCCAAGACAAAACACATTGTTAGGTCAACAGAGACGATGCCCTAATCAAGCTATGAAGACACACTTCTGACTCACGAATCTCACAAACACCACATGTTAAATCATTAAAATTAGAATAATGGTTGTTAGAATTGCTGTTAACTGGGCATTTAAGGGCTAGTGATGGGGAAAAGGACGACAAGAAGGACATCAGAGCATGGATTGAAGTAAAGAACCTCTATATTTTTAAATTTGTTATTCAGATGGGATGGCTTCTTAAGCAATTCTTCTCCAGGAGGTTTCCTAATCCTCCCGAATTTCTTCCCCACTTTGTCTCCATATTAAAAGGAACTGACAGCCCGCCCCTCCTCCTATTTTTATAGGGTTGCTGAGGCCAAGAAATAACCATTAGGACTATGAAGCAGTTTCCTTAGGGCTCCGAAAGACTTGTCCTCAGCTCAATCATACAAAACTGATCCATGCTGAAAAGTTACACCCACATAGCTAGTTCTCTCAGGAGGGTGAAAAATCTACAACTCTGACAGATACAGGCTATGGCTACACTATAGCTTAAGTTGACATAAGTTACATTATTCACGGGTGTGAATTAGCCATTTATTAACTTATGCCGATTTAAGTGCCAAGTTGCACAGCGCTATGCTAGCAGGAGAGCTTCTCCTGCCAACATAGCTACCATCGCTCACGGGCACTGGTGTAATTAAGCAGACAGGAGAGCTCTCACCTGTCAATGTAGAGTGGCTATACTAGACTGACACTAGATGTAGCTGTGCCGCTGTAAGCTCTCTAGTGTAGCTATAGCCATAGTTAGGCCAACATAACCTCTGGAATAGACAGGACTAGGTCAACACAAGAATTCTTCCATACACCTTGGCCACCACCGTTCAGGAAGGTGGACTGCCTGCAATGAGGGGATGATCCCTCCCATCGTAGCAAGTGTCTTCCCTGAAGCGCTGCAGCTGTGCCACTGTAGCGCTTTAAGTGTAGTCATAGGGCACTCCCCTCAGACTCTTGACTCTCTACTAAAGTAAATGTATTCTCTAAACCAGCGTTCCTCAAACTTTTTATTTGGTGGCCCCTTTCCACGGTCCTGTGTCCACTCGTGGCCCCGGGGTATGTCTGCCGAAATGCCGCCGAATAGAAAGCTTTCGTTTTCAGCAGCATTTTGGTGGTACATAAACAGACTGCTTTTGAATTTGGCGGTCTCCTGGAGCCGATCCTGTGGCGCTCCAGGACACCGCGCACCCTCGTGAGGGGTCTCACGCACCCCACTTTGAAGACCGCTGCTCTAAACACACACTGGCATCTGCTGCTCCTTTTGCCTTCTGCCCTGAAGCAAAATGGCAGTCTGCAATAAAGTGGCTTTGGATTGCCTCAATGACAGACCGCCATGAAAGGAAGTGCAGAGGGAGTCTTTTTAGGATTCTGATTTCATTTGATTGGTTCCTGCTTAAAACTGCTTCAGAGAGCAGCAAGCATTTTTTGCTACTGCTGCTGCTTGTTGGTTAGCTTTTCATTGTCAAAACTTCGCTACTTATTTTTGTTTTGGTTTTGCCACTGCTCCTTCACTTACTACCCTGGACTTCTAATAAGCTACTTGAAAATGTAAGTGGGTGTTTCTATAATGCTGAAAGGTTATGCTTCTACTTCTGTCAATTAAAAAGCTACTGAAGAAAACACAAAATTTACCTGAAAACACAGCATTAACAACTACTTCATATATTCTCTTATTATAAGAAAAGGGAAATAAACATCAACCTACCTTGAATGACATGAGAGTTATCCTTCAAAAAGAAGTTATATAGGTACTTGGGAATAAAAGCAGACATGCAGGCATAGGCAAGAGCTAAAAGAAAATTAGAACAAGACAACATTACCTAGGAAGATAGAGTGTACAAGAAACATCTTTACACTGGAAAACATTCATTACTAAAATAAGTGTTTATACCTGATTTGTTAACAGTGTAAAATGCATGAAAAACAACACACACTTTTCCTTTAAAGAAATACTTTAAAGCTACTCGAGAAATACCCTTTTGCTACTGATAATGCAATGAACAAATCAAATAAATTCAGTTTTACTATGTATTAGCTATGACGCAAAATACAAAAATTTGGGACTTTCAGATCAGTAGAGTTCCCATATTAATTATTGTAATATAGGCATTAACCTTGTCCAAGTTCCAAAACTTGAGTGATCACATCTGTCTACCTAAAGTCTACTTGCAGTTGCAATGAAATTTTTTTTAGGAATGAAGGATAATCTTGTAGCTATGGCACTAAACTGAATCTCAGGAGATCAGGGTTCAGTGACATATTCTGCCACAGACTTCTTGACTCAGCTGCCACACATTTTTTCTACTTCTTTTAATTATATTTTGATTGTTAGACTGTTTCTATTATATAGAAATTCTTATTCTACCCACCATAGTACCTGAGTGCCTTCCAAAAGCGCAATAAGTGATGTGACTAAGATCTGCCCTGTGTGATTTGGTGTCCCTTGCTCTCTCTAGTACATACAGCATCTAGTACAGGGATCGGGAACCTTGGCATGCAGGACTGCAGGGTAAGCACCCTTGGCAGGCCCTGCTGGTTTGTTTACTTGCCAGTTCGCCGACCGCAGCTCCCAGGGGCTGGCCATGGTTTGCCGTCCCGATCCAACGGGGGCTCTGAGAAGCAGCAGTCAGCACCGCGCCGCTTCCTGCAGCCCCCATTGGACAGGCACAGCGAACTGGGGCCAGTGTGAGCCGCGGTCGGCAAACTGGCAAATAAACAAACTGGTGGGACCTGCTAAGGGTGCTTACCCTACGGTCTCGTGTGCCACAGTTGCCGATCCCAGATCTAGTAAAATGGGATTCTGATTTAGGATGTGGCCTCAAGCCTTATTAGAACACAAACAACTGCTACCAGAAATCTTTACTTCCAATCCTAACCTGTTTATTTTTATTACATACTGATAACAGTTGCTCTTGAGCCTATCAATGGCAAAGAATGTCCTATCAATGTCAAAGAAACGACTAAGTATGCCTAACTGTATTGCTGTCTGCAAATGACAAAGGTTATAACTCCTAAACTAGCAGAATATGAGGGACAGACACCTTTAGAATGCTGCAGTGACATAAGAAACCAGGGGCTGGGATAGTCCACTAAGCCCATCAAGATTGTAAACCACCAAGACAAAAAGTAGATAAATTCTGTCAATGGGTAGAGCAGTCAGAATCCTTCTCAATTCCCCTCTCCCAACAAATCTCTGTTTTGCCTGGACTGAGGCAACCTGGTTTTCATGTAGGATCTTATCTGAGCTAGGGACTGAGAAAGCTAAAATCAAGAAAGTAGAAACCAGGCTCCACTACAGAAGATTCACAGAAAAAGAGGCAGGGTATATGTATAGTATGGAAGTGCAGCTAGCAGATCTATAGGTAAAAACTAATTTAATACCTGAAGTAGGGATTGAAGTACTTTGTTACCTGAAGGACACAGTGTACTATTCCCAAAATTTCAGCACTTTGTCTTTCAGTACAGAAAAGACAGTTACCTACCTGTACAGTAACTGTTGTTCAAGATATGGGTGCAGACATGTATTCCACTTAGGCATATGTGTACCCAGTGCACCAAAATCAGAGAACTTTGCTTAGCAGTACCATAGGGGTAGTCTTCACACCTTCTGGACCCTTCTCTCCGCCCTTTCCTGGCTAATTAAGGGCTAAACCCCCTCAAGTCCTTCACACAGGACATCAGAGTGGAGATTTTGATTCAAAGGGGAGGGAAGGAGGGCTATGGAATACATGCTTGCACCTGCATTTCAAAGAACAACAGTTACCTGACAGACAGATCTTTCTTCGAGTTGTTGCAGACATGTATTCCACTCTCTCACAAGCAGTATCAGAAGGAGGTGACACACGGAGTTTACTGAACTAATAACTGCTTTTCCAAAATTTACATCTGATCTAGATGCAGTTGTAATAGCATAACACTTGGTAAAAGTATGTATGGAAAACCAAGTTTACAAATGTACAGTATCAAAAAGTCCCTGAGAAATGCATTTGATATCGCATGGGCCCTTGTCAAATGAGCTCTTAAGCCAGGGGTGGGCAAACTATGGCCGGGGGGGGGGGGGGGGTCGCATCCAGCCCTCAGATGTTTTAATCCGGCCCTCAAGCTCCCGCTGGTGATCAGGGTCCAGAGCTTTCCCCGCTCCACCACTCCAGCCAGGGAGCGGGGTCAGGGGCTTGAACCACTCCATGTGGGCTGTGGCTCAACATGGCTCTTGAAAGCTGCAGCATGTCCCACCTCCGGCTCCTACACGCAGGAGCAGCTAGGGGGCTCCGCATGCTGCCTCCACCCCAAGCACTGTCTCCGCAGCTCCCACTGGATGGGAACTGTGGTCAATGGGAAATGCAGAGGCAGCGCCTGTGGACGGGGCAGTGTGCAGAGCTTCCTGGCCACGCTTTCAGGTAGAAGCAGGAAAGGGGACACGCCACTTCTTCTGGAACTGCTTGAGGTAAGCGCCACCCAGAGCCTGCACCCCTGACCCACACCTGTGCCCCAGCTCTGATCCCCCTCCAAATCCCTCGGCCCCAGCCCGGAGCACCCACCTGCATCCCCAACCCCTCATTTCCAGCCAAAACCCGCACCCCTAGCAGGAGCCACACCCCCATCTCCTGCCCCAGCCCAGAGCCTCCTCCTGCACCCTGAACTTCTCGTTTCTGGCCCCATCCCACAGCCCACACTCCAGAGCCCTCACTCCCTCCAATGCCCAATTTCATGAGTATTCATGGCCTGCCATACAATTTCCATACCCAGATGTGGTCCTCGGGTCAAAAGGTTTGCCCACCTATGTCTTAACCTCTGTGGAGCCCAATTCTGACCTGTCCCACTGTAATACAGGATGTCATCCACCTGGAAACTGTTTGCAAGTAGACCACTTGACCTTTCATTTGATCCACAAAGGAAACAAAAAGGTGTGTGACAAGCTGCTGGAGATACCCAGAGCTGTGAGACATAATTACTCCTCTCAGCCTCAGAAAGTGTTGTGAGCTTTGCTGCAGCTAAGCTGTGCCAACTCCCTGACATACCTTCGCCCTTCTAGCAAACTTCTCAGGATTCTCTCAGCCCTAACCTTGCCTAGCAGGTAGCAGTCGGCTCTCCAGCGCATCTCAGAGATGTCTCTGAAATGCACAACGCTATCACTGTCCATACATGGCAGATTTTAAGTTTGCTGCTCATTTAAAGTGACAAACAGCTGTTTGACTGGAGTTAATAACCACTTCAAGTCAATCAAAGCATTGGTTTGGTTTAGATAAAAGGTAGAACAGGTTTATTAAATCAAAAAGACATTTTAAGTGAGTTCTTGGAGAACAAGAGAAAGGAGAATTATTCCTCTTCCTATTAGAGGAAAAATGACCTCAAGCCTGGAGCAATGTCTCGGGCTGGTTCTGAAGGGTTCTGTGGGACAAAGTGATCAGTGCTGAAGTGGTCTCCTGGCCTGCTCCATGAGGTGCTGCTTAGCAAGCTCCTCACCACTTGCATTCTCTTATTTAAATGACTTGCAGACAAAGCACTTTTCATTAATGTGTGCCTCTCCTAAGCACAGTAAGAATGCATGATGAGCAGTGTTTAAAACCTGGTGAGGGCATCCGACCAGCCTAAAGACTGCTACTAACTACTACTAACGAGAAACCTAAGGTGGTACTATTCAGCTGCTAACTAACTATGTACAGAAAATTCAAGAAATATTGGTCAGAAAGAAAGGTGAGGTAAATACCACACAGAATGCTCCGACTCAAACGTGGGACTTGAAAAGGAACTGAGGGGGTGTTCGCCAGCCTTATATAGCCAGGGGAGGAATGAAGGGACAAGACGGAACAAGAGGCAGCCCTATGAGTACTGGTAGACAAAGTTCTCTGACTTTGGTGCACTGGGCGTGCATACTCTTGAGTGGAATACACATCTGCAAGCACTCAAAGAAGAATAAATATTCTCAATATCTTCAAGTGAATCTGTTTGCAAGTAATTTTTAGTAATAGAACTGAAGCTTCAAACATCCCTTGTAGTTAAAACTCACTGAAATCTTGTTTATAACTGTTTGTGATGTATAATGTGGTATATATAGTACATGTTTACATACTGTATGTGCAGGCACTCAAGGCGGATGGAGATAATGTTTTATTCTAGAGAGAAGGACTCACCTTCATTGTTAAAATTCAAGTACAGAAATGGTGCACAAAGCGAATCAAGACCTGAGAGAAGAAAAAATGCAAAGAAACTATGAAAAGCTGCTCTTTCACTATCATAACACAAGATAAATGCATTCATTTAGCAGAGACATATATATATTTAAGATGGATTAAGATACCTGTAATGTTACCCTTAATGTACTATACACAGAAAACTGTAACAAAGCTGGAAAAAGTCCACATAATCTAATTAGTGCCGTACTTCTATGTTTTAAAATATTTTTATTTGCCTGGAGTTTTCATATTTTTTCTAATATGCTCCAGCAAGTTACTACCAAAAAAAAAATCTAATTTAATAACTGTTCAGTGCAGTTTTAACTTTGAACTAAGTAGCATTAGCCAATAGAACATTTTAAAAACAAAGTGGATAAAGATTAAGGAATGCTAAAATGCAAGATGAAAGATCAATTTTTATAAAATACAATTGGGGCAAATTTACATTATAAATAGAATGAAAAAGTATAAGAATACTAAATTTTCAGTAATCCACAGACACATTCTCCAGACATTTCTACATTGATAGCTGTAAATGAACAACTGAATCCAAGTTTAAATTCTTCTGAACAACAAAAGAAAAAGAAACATCAGAGAAAAGAAACGTGAGTGTTTGGTTTTGATCTACTCAGGAAGTATCTACATATTTTAAAGTAAATCTTCGCTTTGGTACAGATTTCCAGCTAAATGGTTAAATTTACTAACGTGCTGAACGCACCTTGCCAGTACACAAGATCAGGATGGGAAACTACCCATGCCTTCAACACCCGTCTAAACTTTGCATGACCCTCTGGCGATGACAGCAGCTCGTCATACTGATGACAGCGAGGAATATCAACCTCAATCTGCAATACAGACAAGCATAAAAGAAAGATCAGGGATACTTGAGGTGGTAGCACAAAAATCCCACAACATGAAAACAACTGGAATGCAGACAATGCATGTAAGTCAGATCACCAACATAATCTGTTTTCTTCCTCACCTTTAAAAACAGAACGGGGGTGGGGGTACGGGTAACGGGGGTAGAGGCATTGCATGAGCTGCACGCACAGATTAAAAATACAAAATAATTTTTTTGAAATACAGACCCTGATGGGATTTGGGGATGATATGTCTTTCAGAATCTAAATCCAATGTGCATAAAAAGTACTGAGGGGAGAGGCGCTTTATTAAAAATGCTTGCTGGTTGTTTATGACATCTTTACTTTTGTTGTTTCAACAAATTTAACAAATACAAAAACAATGTTTCAAAACATTGTTTTTATATTTGTTAAATTTGTGTTACTATTGTTTGTTTCTGGTGGCCCTCCAATTTGCTTTGTGGGAACAAACATTACAAAACTGGGGAAAAACACTAACATTAAATAACAATCAGCAGCATCAGCTGCAGTAAAACAGTTGACTTACAGTTAATAGGAAAAAACCTTTGGCATTATTTTAAGTGACAGGACTTGAAATGAAAAAGGAATCTTACCTGTCTATCTGTAGGAATTGGAGTGTCCTTATCAATGGCATCATACTTTGCTTGAATGGCACCCTAAAGTGTTAGAAGAACATGTAAAATAAACAAAAAGCGCTTACAATATACAGAATCATAGAACTGTAGGACTAGAAGGGACCTCAGGAGGTCTTCTAGTCCAGACCCCTATGTTGCACGCATAGCAGGATTAGGCATTATCTAGAATGGTGGTTCTCAAACTTACTGTTTGAGTGACCCCTTTTAGCAAATTCGCTTGCTCTCGCAACCCAGGTATGTCCACCGAAATGCCGCCGAATTGCATTCTTCTGCTTTCAGTGGCATTTCGGCAGACATACCATGCACGTCCTGCATGTCCGCCGAAACCGGAAACTATCAGCTCAGCGGCTTTTCTGCAGACACACTGACATGTATGGTATGTCTGCCGAAAGCAGAAGTATTCCATTTGGTGGCATTTCAGTGGCTTGCAACCTCCCTGGAACACCCAGCTTGAGAACTGCTGACCTAGACCAACCCTGACAGCTGTTTGTCATCCAAAGATGAAGATTCCACAACTTCCCCAGGCAATTTATTCATGCTTTACCGCCTTGACAATTAGCAAGTTTTTCCTAATGTCCAACCTAAATGTCCCTTGCTTCTTGTCCTATACTCAGAGGTTCAAGAGAAAAATTTTTCTCACCCTTCCTTGTAACAAGTTTTTATGTACTGAAAAACTATCATCATATCCACCCCTCTGTCTTTTCTTCTCTAGACTAAACAAACCCATTTTTTCCAATCTTTCTTCATACATCATGATTTCCAAATTTTTAAATTATTTTTGTTGCTCTTCTCTGGACTTTCTCCAATTTGCCCATATATTTCCTGAAATGTGACACCCAGAACTGGACACAATACTCCAGTTGAGGGCTAATCAACACTGAGTAGAGCAGAAGAATTACTTCTCATGTCTTGCTTACAATACTCCTGCTAATACATCCCAGAATGTTTGCTTTTTTGCCACGGTCGTCTCATATTTAGCTTGTGATCCGCTATGATCCCCAGATCCCTTTCTGCAGTACTCCTTCCAAGGCAGCTATTTCTCATTCTGTATGTGTGCAACTGATTGTTCCTTCCTAAGTGGAGTACTTGGCATTTGTCCTTACTGAATTTCATCCTATTTACTTCAGACCATTTCTTCAGTTTGTCCAGATCATTTTAAAATTTAATCCGATCTGTCAAAGCACTTGCAACCCCTCGCAGCTTGGTATCATCTGCAAACTTTATAAACGTACTCTCTATGCCATTCTATAAATCACTGATGAAGATAATAAACAGAACCAGACTCAGAATTGACCCATGTGGGACCCTACCCAATATGTCCTTCCAGCTTGATTGTTAAACACTGATTACTCTCTGGGGACAGTTATCCAACAAGTTACAACATCGAGGTTGTATTTCCCTAGTTTATATATGAGATGGTCATGGGAGACAATATCAAAAGCATTACTAAAGTCATGATATATCTCATCCACCGCTTCCCTCCCATCCACAAGGCTTGTTGCACTGTCAAAGAAAGTTATAAGGTTGGTTTGACACAATTTGTTCATGACAAAACCATGCTCTTACTTATCACCTTATTATCACCTAGGTGTTTGCAAACTGATTCCTTAATTATTTGCTTCATTATCTTGATTATCTTTCAGGGTATTGAAGTTAAACTGACTGGTCTGTAATTCCTCGGTTGTCCTTGTTCTCTTTTTCTAGATTGCAAAAAGGGAAGTACAGTGTCAATCTGCTCCATCTTCCATGACTTTTTAAAGATAATTGCTAACAGTTCAGATATCTCCTCTGTCAGCACCTTTAGCAATCTAGGATGTATTTCATCAGGCCCTTGTGACTTGAAGACATCTAACTTGTTTAAGTAATTTCTCATTTGTTCTTTCCCTATTTTAGTCACTGATTCTATCTCATTTTCACTGTCATTCATTAAGTTAGATGTCCAATTGCTATGAAATGTTTCGGTGAAAACTGTAACAAAAGAACTCACTTAGCACTCTGCCATTTCCACATTTTGTGTTACTGTTGCCCCCCGTCTCCACCAAATAACAGACCTACCCTATCCTTGGTCTTCCTCTTGCTTCTAATGTCTTCGTAGAATGTTTTCTTGTTACCTTTTATATCTCTAGCTGGTTTAATCTCATTTTGTGTCTTTCTAATTTTGTCCCTACATACCTGTGTTAATTGTTTATATTCATCCTTTGTAATTTGATCTAGTTTACACTTTTCGTAGGATACTTTTGAATTTCAGATCATTGAAAATCTCCTGGTTAAGCCATCATGGTTCTTTGCCATACTTCCTATCTTTCCTACACAGTGGGATAGTTTGCTTCTGTGCACTCAATGATGTCTCTTTGAAAAACTGCCAACTCACTTGAACTGTTTTTCCCCTTACACTTGCTTCCCAGGGAAGCTCATCTTACCTTAAAAGAGCAACGGATCTAATATGTCTGGACTGTCCAGAAGAGGTTTTCACAGTGCAAAACGTGGGGAGAAATCCAGGACTGGGAATATGGTGGGGTCACCCTGTATGTAGTAACCAAGGCTGCTGAAAGCCAGACTGTGGCTGGTGTTTGCTGACAAGATTCTGGGGTCAGAACTGCTAGACCAGGACAGTACATAGACACTCAGGATGTGAGCTGCATGCTGTTTGTGAATAGCCTAGGTTGGGAGTTACAGCAGAAAAACATTGAGAGGTTGCAGGGCAACCCTTCACTGGTCTGAATGTCATAGTAGGATAGAAAGGAGGGGTTTTTTTTTCCTCCAAGTCTATTTTTTTCTAGCCCATGTTGATTGGGGAGGGGATTACTAAGTGTATTTGTTGGAATTATAATAATAATAATATATTGTTTTTAAATAGCAGTGGCATTTTTAAATATTGCCAAAGATGGCTAGGCATCTATCTTTTGTGAAACAGTCAAAAATAAATCAAAATCCAGGCAAATCCAACATTCCTTGCTTGTACAGAACATAAATCATGAAGTGGAGCAAAAATTGCCCCAACATTTTTTGTACTGTATTTATTCACATAGTTTCAAATATTCTTCTCACTTTGTTCCAAATAAAACAAAATATACCTATCCAATCTTCATTCCTCCCTAGTATCTGTAATTAGTGAGGATCACCCTTTCTCTTACTCTTACCTCAACCCCCAGCAGGGCAGCCCAGGTTAAACCTCTCATAAGTGGAGGAATGTCAACCCTGGCTTCCTTCCAGACTTGGGTTTTTTTGTATGGATAAGCCTGCAAAAAAAAAAAAAAAAAAATACATGACTTTCTTGAAATGAACAAGATCCTTCCTATAGGAAAAATTTCTCCATCACTGGAGACAAACACAGTAAATCTGCTTACACTGTTAATTAATGCATATAAATTTTACAATCTAAAAGAGGTTCATTCCTCTCTAAAACACATGGATTAAGCAGCTACTTTTATTGCTTCAGATAATCCAGTCCAACAGCCTTTTTACAGGAAAAAAGTGTCTATCATATTCAAACCTTTCAAATCTAACAAAACGTAAGTAATGTCTGCAGTTTCTAATTTCTTCTGCATTAAGTATTCCTTTTCATGGTATATATACCTGACTTTTGAAAAAAAGTCTAGGAGTTAGTGCAATACTTATTACAATGGGTAAAAAAAATCTGAATGAACCCATCACTTATGAGTACTTGTGTGTATTCTTACACACACGTTCCACATGAAAATGTGTACAATCATATTCCTGAGAAAATTCAAAACACCATGTCATAAGAATAAACCTTTCCCCGCATAGTGATATTACAGTACAAACTAGTACTGTTTGAATGTGCAAGACTTGTGTTCAGTCCAGAATGTGCAATGCAGAAGTGTTACTGTCCTATCTGAGGCTACACCACTCACATTTAATTCAGTAGCTGTGTGCACTGCCCACTGCTGTTAGAAAATATACGAGATGCTTCAGTGTCCTCTCTCATATGTAACTGTATTAATAGCAATGACTCAGATTTTATTTATATTTTAAGGCCTTTCTTACTGTAGAAGTTTTTAGAATTGCCTCTTCTTTTTGCAGTTTTTCTTAACTCCTATTTTCCCTCTTCTCTTGGATTCACTTCTGCATCTAGTTCTCTTCTAATATCCTCTCTGTTTACTCTCTCACTTCCCTGCTTCCACTTGCAATTGCTTAGTTTTTTAGAAATCTCAAATTAATTAACTGAATCAATTAATCCAGTCAATTAATGAATAACTGAGGTTATTGTAGTACTGTTAAGAATCCATACCTTCAGTAGCCTGTCAAATAGAACAATTCTATGTAGCTGGTACTCTGTGTCCCTCTCTCGGATGATGAGAGGAAGATTGGCCGCTGCAGATAGCTCATTATTACTATTTGAATGGGGTAAATTTGACTTTCTGGAATAGAGTGAGAAAAGCAGTGAAGACTGGTTAAACAACAATACATGCAATTAAGTGTAAAAAGAAGAATGTAAAGTGTTTTTAAGTTAGAAAATAATTTTGAAAGGAGAAGTTACTATCTATTGATCAGCATTTGTGCACTCAGTGCTATACAGTAAATACCCCAAGTCAAGACTTGCAAGACCAGGTAACTAAAGTTAAGCTACTCAGTTCACATTTAGACACCTAAATTAGAAAATAGGTCTGCTTAAGTGCTGCGCAGACAGCAGCTCTTATTGACTTCAGGAGTCTAAATAGGCTATAGGAGATTAACACTAGGTTTCTCTTTATGAAAAGCTTGGTCCAGTCGTGCAGCGTTCCACTATTTCACAAACCACCACTCAAAAATAATTAATGCTATTATATATACTTACTCATCCTCAAGCAATGGATAAAATGCTTCCCCACCAACATCTTTCAGTCTCTGAAATTCAGATTAAAAAAAAATATTTAGCATCAAAATGCTTCTCAGTACATTAATGGGTACAGTTAGAGGAATATGAAAAGTATTAACTTATAATTAGTCACTTTTAACTGTTTGTACTAATATTTACCTAAATATTAATTTAGTTCTGATAAAGGAGGAATGTCCACCCTTAAATGATAAGTAACATGCAAAATTGAATAATATAACTCTCAAAAAATCAATGGAAGTTATTCTGTTTACACTTGGAGTAACTCTGAAAATTAATCCTGTTCACATAAACATCCTCATGTTAATAGGTTAACACTGTTAAATGGCTGTTTTCTTTTTCTTTGACAAGGACTTTTGATTCAGGTAGCTACAGACCAACAACAGAATTTGGTACTGCTTGTTACCTAAAAAATAAAATTATGCTAATTAAATCACTTTTAATAATGACATCTGAGAAACAGACTGTAATAGAGTCATTCTCGGGAAAGGTGACAGGTAGGTGAGACTGCACCTAAAGCCTGAAGTTTATAGACATCTTCAGTGCAATGGGATTAAAGTTTAATACCATCTTCCCTGTAGTGTTTGGTTATGCAGTTCAATCTCTAACTTGAGGGGGTTTGACAGAGCAGTTCCAACTCTCAGTTCATTCATCACTGACCCTTTTTTGATTTCAATCATTGTGCTCTGCTCCATGAGTTGTATTTGGAGTATTCCAAAAGATAAAGATAAATCTTTCAACTAACACTGCAAGTTTGGCTAAGAGATTAGCAAGATTCAGGCTGGTATCCTCTCAAAAATGAAAGCACTGTATATTTATCCACTACTGCATTTGTACCTTTAGGCACGGATATTTGATTTTATATGTCAAAAACTCACCCCACTGTAGATGCTGCATGTTGTAATAAAATATTTCTTTGGTCAGATTTCATGTATTAATGTAAAATAGTGCAGTTTTGTTGCTTCATCAGCATGTTTTTTATGTGGGGTACACAGACTCCATTACCTCATGCTTAATTTCCTATAATACTCTAAAAATTAAAGTGATTCAAGTCAAAATGGACCCAAAATTCAGAGCTATCCATTTAATTTTTGTATGGCATCTTCCCCCAGACTAACACTGGATACAATTTATTGCTTTAAATACAAAATACCAATTGTGCAGCATTAACATAGAAGTCTACAATAAAAAACGCATGTGAATGAGCACGTAAACTGACAATAAGAAAAAATAATATTTCAGTAAGAAACATGGTAAAACTTGTGACACGGAGTCAGACCAGAAGGGTATAAGAGTGTGCTGGAAGACAGGTATATCAGCCTCAGGATGTGCAGGTCCCTGTTCCCTGGACAGCCAAACAGAGGCTACTCCAGGCCAGACACCTGGGGCCAATTAAGAAGCTTCTAGAAAGCAACAGAAATAGCTAGCCTGATTGGGACACCTGAAGCCAATCAGAGGCTGGCTGAAACCAGTTAAAAACCTCCCCATTAGTCAGGCTGGGGGGTCAAAGAGAAAGGAGCTGGAGGAGAGGAAGCTTTGCTGCAACCTGAGGTAAGGGTGAAGCTAAGAAGAGGAAACCTTGGGGAAGCAGCCCAGGGAATCAAAGCAGCAGCAGTAGTGGTGGAAGTTAAGCCACCAACAGCTGCTACCATTAGGGTCCCTGGGCTGGAACCCAGAGTAGAGGGTGGGCCCGGGTTCCCTCACCCCATCTTCCTCCATACTTTACAGAAATCCTCTTGAGAGGAGAAATAAGACTCAGTTCATTAAGGAAGCCAAACTGTGCTTACTGAGCTCTACGGCACAAAAAAGACTGTGGGGTATTTCCCCCCCCCCCTTTCCACTTCCCATACTGGCCTGTGATGAAAGTAACTCACTAGGCGGTCACTCTTGCCAACTATACCGAGAAAGGGAGGTCACTCTGGGGCCTAGATGAGTTTCTGAGGCCCCTAAATCTGCCAGGAAGCGCAGGACCCACAAGTACAGACTCGGAGCTTTGTCACACTTGGAATTAGCAACCACCCAAAGCACTCTAACAATAATTTGTTTAATCAATATGGTTTGCTAATGGAGGTCAAACAGAACTATATTCAGTAATTTTGAGGGAATCTTTGAGGTGATCTCTTAAAACCAGTTGCCTAACAGCTGCAGATTCGTTTTCAGTTTCCAAAAACTGAAGTTAAACCTTGGGAAACTGAGCAACCATAGTAAACGTCATTTCGTAAAGTCGGCTGATCTTTGACAGAAATGAAACTTCTGAAAGATGTATCATCTGAAGCAAAAACAGATAATTCTTATTCTTTTTTATTATCTTAAGCCACCACTGGATGTCACAATTACCCAGTAAATATATAGCTACTGCAACATAATGAACTGAGTAGCACAAACAAAACAAATAAAATCCCAATTCAGTAATATCTCCCAGACAAAATGGTTCCTGTTTTATTTTATATGTAATTCAAAATCTAATTAACTTGGGCCAAGGAATTTTCTACTGGATCCTGAGCAGGCAAGTGTCCAAGAGAGACTGCCTGAAATGGGATTTTGAAAGAGCAGCAGCACTTGTTCTCTTACATTCCTTAAAATATAAATTGTTTCTGTGATTGAGTTACAAGCAGCTAAGAAGTTATCCAGCATTGGTTAGCTGTGTCAGTTTCAGGATATTAGAGAGACAATGTGGGTGAGGTAATATCTTTTACGGAACCAGCTTCTGTAGCAGAGAGAGAGAAGCTTTTGGCTTCCACAGTGCTCTTCTTCAGGTCTGGAAAATATACACAGGGTGTCACAACTAAATGTCTTTAGTAAAACAGTAAAATGTAAATAGCTGTGACACTGAGTACATTTCCCAGCTCTGAAGAAATACTCTGTAAGCTCGAAAGCTTGTCTCTCTCACCAACAGATGCTTGTCCAATAAAGGTATTACCTTCCCCACTTGTCTCTCTAGGCAGCTGGGAATGCATTTTGCTTACATTTCTGAGTTGACACAGAGACAGTATCACAGTTGTGTCATCTAGAAGGGAACTTCTGTCTCGACCTTGCCCAAAGCTCTCGCCATCTTCGAACAAAAAGCTTCAAAGAGAGACAAAACCCCAATTCCTGGTTATTTTAAAGGACATAATATTGAATACTAAAAAACAAAAACAAAAAGAGCAAATTTTTACATCAATCAGCTGTTTAACAAAAATAAAACACTAATTCCTAGAATTATATTGTACCATACTTATAACTACATTGACCTGCCTTCAAAAGCAGTGTGCAAAAAGCTAGTAATATTCAAATAACTCTCAATGAAAAAAATCTTCTCACATTTTCTAGATACTGAACACATTAGAATACCATTTACAGCTCCTTCAAAGCAGAACAGAACTAGATTAACACTCCCTCTTGTTCCTCACCGTGGCACACACCAGGATTAACGGGGGCAATACACCAGCTTCTTGCATTGTGAGGGAAGGGGGAAATAAATCTCTGTCTTTCAAAAGGATCTCATAAGGTGTTTATCTGCATGGCTGTAGCAGGGTAATTCTTCAGAACTACAGATACATTCAAATGAGGGTGAACCAACAAAGTAAGTATTTGAGAACATACTGTTCTGAGCTGATGTTCAAGAAACTAAGTTCACCTGGTTCTAGGCCAGCTATGGGCACAGGTGTAAAGCTCCCACCTTCCACACAAGAAGTCATGGATTCAAATCCTAGGAGCACTGGCCACATTGTTTTTATTCTACCTCTGTGTAATATAGGGCAAGGGTCAGACTAGATCACAATGGTCCCTTCTGCCCTTGGAAACTATGAATGTATATAAGATTCTCTATTTGCTTCTCACTAATGAGATGATGTTAGGCTCTGCCCATTGAATGAAGAATTATTTCATTGTAAAGGATTTCAACAAGGATATAGTTCCGGGGTACATTAAGTTGTGTCAGAATTCCATAAATCCTGTACAGTAGATTATTATTTTTATTAAAAGAAAAGAATGACTGATCTCTGGTGAAATGTGTTGACTGTATGGGACTGTAGGTCTATGTAAAAGTAAACAGAACTGGCAAGTTTTTATTTTAATTTACTGTACTGAATAGTAACTAAATATGCAGCTTTTTGTACTGAGTAATGTAGGATAATTTAGTGCTATGGTATACTGGAAATAGATCATTTGATTAAGAAATGGAATCTTATAGCCTATTGATAATTTGTATTTTGAACCTTTCATACACTATTGCAAATTTTTTAGTGGCAGTATTAAGTGCGGCTGGGTGGTGTAAAATTAAGTGGGATAACAATGAATGATAGTAGCTTATATGTGGAAGTATTGAGGCTTTTTCCTAATGCTCAGGGTATTTTTAAATTGTTCCCTGAAACTAAGAAGTTGGAACTTCTAAAAGCATTCAAATTTTTTTTGGGGGGGGTGGGGGGGGAGGGAGGGAAGAGGGAACATTACACTTCTTTGTCCACCCCCTTCCTCATGTTTCCATCATCAACCGTGTTTTCCTTTCCTTACTTGGGGAGCGTGCAGATGGGTGGTTTTGATCGAATGATTTCCTTGTTGACAAGTTCTTTCTCCAAGTCTCCTCCAGCCAAACACCAGAGATAATACACCTCTTCAATCGATCTTTCTGCTAGGTAGTCACAGTCTTCATCTATTAATAGAAGCCAAATTAAGATGAATTACAGCTTTCTAAGCAGTACATGTTATTAACCATTATTCTAAACACATTTTAGTTAGAAACAGATTAAATTTGAAAGGTCATATGACTAGTGCAGAGTTAGAAGAAAAGTGATCTTCCCTTTGCAATACCCTAAAGCAAGGTTCATGGGAAGACAAAGGCAGCTGGACACACTATAGGGCTGTCTTGCATTCAGAGAAAAAAAGTGAAAGAATGTCTGCAGTTTGATCTGGTGCCAGAAAACTGAGCAAGTCAGAGAAGTATACTGAGTGAAATTGTGTTTTTTGCTTATTCTACCCATAATTCAAAATGTATTTCTCTTCCACAATACAAAAAGCTAAGAGTAAACAGCAACCATTGAACCAGTGATTCACATTTAAAAGACTTGATTTACCAAAATATCATATGCAGCACACACGATGGTACCTGCTTCAGCTTTAATTTTAAAAATTGTAACTTTAGTTTCACAATATTAATAAACAAGAATATCCAAAATAATAAGAAACTTCTAAGCTTATCAGAAAGGGTAATGGCAGCCCATTCACTCAAGTGGGGATTTCAAACAAGGGTAAAAGAAAATCCCATCTCTTTTGAACATACTATCAGGTAGGTGCAAAGTTTTAGCATAGACTGCGCTTTATAATAGCTGCCAACAGCCTAAAATTTCCAATACTTCCAATACCCAGCTGTCTATGTAAATTTTAGTAATGGATCTACAGCCAACCCTCATAAATGTCCAAGGAGCCCCATCTGCAAATGACCACACAGTAATATGAAAAAAAAAAAAATCAGCACTTAAACCTCAGAACTATGCTGAAAAAGTCATAAAAAACCTCACACTGCAGACCAAGGACAATGAATGGGTGACTCTTAAAGAGGATGATGCATAAAGTGAACAAAGGACACAGATCAGAGATACACTTGTGACGTTGCACCTCATAAGGCTTTATGGAAATATGCTTATGAATGTATATATGACATAACTGGAATATGTTTTATGCTGCATGTGCCATGTAACATATCTCTGTAAAGGTTATGATCTACTGAATCTATTCCCCCTATTTGTATGTATGTATCAATTTTATATTCGAAGTTATGAATATTGGCTGTGTACTTGCTTGATTTCTAAGTAGCCTTAGTAAACCATTTGGTCAGCCTCTTGAGAAAGGAACGTGCAAGTTAAGTGCCCAATCAAGAAACACTTAATGAACAACGGATCTTGGAAGGCTCCAATCCACATAAGAAGTCTGCTTGAGGACATTCAGGTAGCATGTGATCCATGGCTGCTACCTGTAAATTCTGAGTCATGCATGGACATGTGACTTGCCCATATGATTCCAAAACTCCATCTGGTAGCTGGGATTCTACACAGGGGAAGGGGGGAGTGTCCACCCTCAAGAGAGTCTATTTAAACCCCTGGGAGACCCCTCCATTTAGTCTTCAGCTAGCTCACTGGACAGCCTCTCCACCCCAAAGGATACCTGAAAGAAACTGGAAGAAAGGACAGTAACTACTGCAGTGTGTGCGTGATTGCTGGACCTAGACTAGAAGAGGACTAGTCTGTAAAAGGAAGCTTACTGGAATACCTCTGAGGGTGAGGTTTTATCTGTATTTAGTTTTCTTATTGTATTAGGCAAAGGCTTGTGTGTTATTTGATTTTGCTTGGTAATTCACTTTGTTCCATCTGTTATTACTTGGAACCACATAAATCCTACTTTCTGTATTTAATAAAATATCTTTTTACCTATTATTTAACCCAGAGTATATATTAATACCTCAGCAGGGTATATCTATCAGTGTTATAGAGGGCGAACAATTTATGAGTTTACCCTGTATAAGGGTAAAGACAGGAACCACTTTTTAAGCTGCTTTCAGTTAAGCTTGCAGTTTGTGGGACATGGTTGAGACCTGGGTCTGTGTTTGTGGCTGGCAACCCGTCACAGCTCTCCCTCCATCCTAGTCTAGTGCCCCCACAGACACACTTAATACTACTCACTAACCATTAAGAAACAATAAGATCTTGCTACAAGAATGTAGTATTAATACTTTAGCAATCTGTAAACAGAAAAAATAATCAATTCCTTCGAGTTCTATCCTAGTGGTAGGCAACCTATAGCACACGTGCCAAAGGCGGCACGTGAGCTGATTTTCAGTGGCACTCACACTGCCAGGTCCTGATCACATCTCTGAGGGGCTCTGCATTTTAATTTAATTTTAAATGAAGCTTCTTGAACGTTTTAAAAACTTTATTTACTTTACATACAATAGTTTAGTTATATGATGTAGACTTAGAGAAAGATTTTCTAAAAATGTTAAAATGTATTACTGGCACACGGAACCTTAAATTAGAGTGAATAAAGGAACACTTGGCACACCACATCTGAAAGGTCGCCGACCCCTGTTCTATCTTCAACAGGCAACATTTTATTTATTTCCCTTTTCTCTCTGCCCCACCCCATCTCTGCTACCCACTTTTACCTTTACACAGCTGAGTGATGTCCTCTGGAAGAGTTAAATCAGCACATCTCAGAGAAGAGGAAAACAGGCTGACAGCTTTGTGGAAGGGTGGGTATTCAGAGGCCACTTCACTGAACACATTGTCACACAGTAACTGGTCTGGAGTTGGCCTTGAGTAAAACATTTTTAAAAAGTGAAGGAAAAAAAAAAACAAAAAAAACAAAAAAAAACAAACAGTAAGAAAAAAATGTAAAGCCATTTTTTAAAAAATCAAGCTAATATAAAAAAAATCAAAAGTGGTAAGACCGTGGACTCTTGCATTGCCAAAGAAATATTCCTGATAAATCAAAATGCAAAGCTTCATATGGCAATCAGTTGACTGTGAACAATTTTGCTTAGAATAATTCTGTATATTCTACATTGCACAGTCTATCTATGACCAAGCATTTTTATTCTCAACCCAATTTAGGCTCTTCTGTCTTTAGCGAGGATATAAACTAATTAACAAAGGCAACACAATGAGACAATCCAGCGTTCTTTTGGTCATAAATGGGACTTCTTTAAACCTTTAATGAGTAGCTCTATGCTGTACTTAAAGTGTTTTTTAAAAGAGATGTCACTCATACCAGTGCACATTAGAAACAATGTGGTGAAATAGTATCATTTATTGGAGCAATTTCTGTTGGAGAGAGATAAGCTTTCAAGTTTCAGAGTGGTAGCTGTGTTAGTCTGTATCAGAAAAAAACAAGGAGTCCTTGTGGCACCTTCGAGTTGTGACAAAGTTCCGAGTCTGTATTTGTGGGTCCTGCGCTTTCTGGCAGATTTAGGGGCCTCAGAAACTCATCTAGGCCCCAGAGTGACCTCCCTTTCTCAGTAAGTAATTAGGGGAGACAGAAAAAAGAGGGGAGACCGGGCCCGCCCTCTAGTCCGGACTCCAGCCCAGGGACCCTAATAGTATCAGCTAAGATGGCTGACCTTTTAGGCACAAAATACAATTCCCTGGGCTACTTCCCCACAGCAGTCTCCGCTTCTTCAAACTCCACTTCACCCTTACCTCAGGGCCTCCTTCCTTCTGTACGATATGTCGTCCACCACTCAGTCTCACCAACAGCACAACCTCCTTCCACAGCTCCTGACACCCACACCCACCTGACTAACTGGGAGGTTTTTATCTGGTTTCAGCCAGTGCCTGATTGGCTTCAGGTGTCCCAATCAGGCTAGCTGTTTCTACTCCTTTCTAGAAGGTTCTTAATTGGCCCCAGGTGTCTTGATTGGCCTGGAATGGCCTTTGTTTGGCTATCCAGGGAACAGGGACCTACACATCCTGAGGCTGATACACCTGCCTTCCAGCACTCTCCTATACCCTTCTGGTCTGACTCCGTCACAGAGTCTAACAAATTTATTTGGGCATAAGCTTTTGTGGGCCAGAACCTACTTCGTCAGATGCATGGAGCGGAAAATACATTAGCACGTATATATACAGAGCACACGAAAAAATGGGAGTTGCCTTACCAAGGGAGAGGTCAGACTAACGAGACAATTCAATTAACACTAGGATACCAAGGGAGGAAAATCACCTTTGTAATGGTAATGAGAATGGCCCATTTCAAATAGTTGACAAGAAGATGTGAACAACAGTAGGGGGAAATAAAGTTTTATAATGGTCCAACCACTCCCAGTCTTTATTCAGGCCCAATTTGATGGTATCCAGTTTGCAAATTAATTCCAGTCCAGCAGTTTCACATTGGAGTCTGTTTTTCAAAGTTTTTTTTGTTTAAGAATGGTCACTTTTAGGTGATTTTACAAATAGCTCTTTTTCAGGTCACCTGAAAAAGATCTCTGTGCAAGGCCAAAAGTTTGTGTGTCTTTCACCAACAGAAGTTGGCCCAATAAAAGATATTACCTCACCCACTTCTTTTCTCTAATATTCTGAGACCAAGAATGATATAACACTTCAAGCAATGGCACGCAAGAATGTGTTTTGAAGTAACCCCAATCATGTTGGTTATAGTACCGCTACAGTAAACAGCTCAAATTTCCAAAGAGGGAATCAGTAAAACCTGTCAACTTAAAAGTGACTAAATAGTTTACTTCCAAACACCAAGACCCAATCTTGCTTTTTTTTAAATAGGGCTGGTCTTTTACGTTTTATTAAAATAAAAATAATCAGGAGTCCTGATTCAAATAACTCATTTTAGACACCAAGCATCATAAATGTGCATATTTCCCTTTTCCCTCCCAGAGTTGATTAGTCTCAGTTCTAATTAATTACCCACAGTGCTTCATCCTGCAATGCAATTGTTCCAAATATTTTTTCTTGGAATTTAAAAAGAAGAAGATATATGGTAAACAGCTCTATCGGATGGTCATTTTTGGCACTGTTCTGTTTAGTTATGGGCTGGGAAAACACAAACCTGTTCGAAAAAATTATAGCAACAGATGCTGTATTTCTGGATTAATCCAACAGCATGCTTTTACTTTTTACTCACAAGATATTTTTCCAACACATATAAAAGAAATGTTAAACCATGATGGAAAGTAGTACAAAAGTAACAAATTGATGTATTACTATATGGATGAGCTTACATGGATGCAATTTTTCTGTAACTCATGTCAATATTAATACAGGACGCAGTTCAGCTTCATCTAGTTAATTGCTTTAGGCGCAGCAGAATTATTCAATTTACTGTAAATCTGGACTGAATACTTACCTTTTGGAAGGTTGA
This sequence comes from Dermatemys mawii, assembly GCA_007922305.1. Classification (NCBI taxonomy): domain Eukaryota; kingdom Metazoa; phylum Chordata; order Testudines; family Dermatemydidae; genus Dermatemys; species Dermatemys mawii. Next base: position 735,849 of record ML677327.1, on the reverse strand, counting down.
AATGTAAGGAATTTCTTCAGTAGAGCTATGGCATTTTCAGGAAGCTCCTGGAATATAAAAGGTGAAAAAATAATGTCAACAATTGATTACTACACTGATCCAGCAAGCCATATAAGCATACATGAAACTTCAGTAAAACTACTTACTTACTTAAAGTCAATGGGACTACATGTATACTTAAGGATTTAGCTGGATCGGGGTCTAAAATGTTATGTCTACTCTGTCATGAGTATAGTTTTTAGTTTGGACAAAATGTTCTAGAATTCAGGATTAATATACTAAAGCCAAGATTTTCAAAACTGACTAGTCATTTTGAGTGTCCAATTTCAGCAACATTAAAACATGAGGCATTCTTGCCCCTGAAAAAAATCATTCCACCCCTTTATAGTTTCTCATTCCGGACACCCAAACATTGACTAAGCCACAATCTCTAGTTGCTTTTGAAAATCTGGACTAAGCTGCGTAATTAAATACCAATAGAATTACAGTGTCACAGATTAGCTCACCAGTCATACCACCACCAAACACAGATTTTAAAAATCTGCATCACTTGAAGACTGGGTCTTCTACTAATGTATCATGAGAGTCTAAAAAGTATTGTCTACCTTTTATTTAGATTGTCAGTAATTTTGGAAAAGGATGGAGGTCTTCTGAATACTGATGACCTTACACATTTCCGCATCTGAAGTCTAAAATTTCTATAGTAAAAATATTATGGAAATCAAAGTAATCTAATAAGTTACAAATCCTTTGGACTGAATTCATTTCAGCAAAGAAGAAAAAAGAATGAATCCATAAAATGTAAAAACAAGTAATTTCAATTAAGAAAACACTGATGAGTAGACTAGTTCACCAACCTTAATAATGTCCAGACAACCATGTTCTTCAGCTAATACGGTTACAATGTCATCCACACAGCCTACAAAATAGAACAGTAGGAAGAATAAAGGTTATAATGAGAAGTGGTACTGTTTAAAAAGACACACAGAAAGTTTCCTCTACCCCCTCCCCCCAATTTCTTAAATAATTTAATGTGACTGACTGGCTTTATGTCAAGTATGAGAGGGGTAACCATGTTAGTCTGCATCCACAAAAACAGTGAGGAGTCCGGTGGCACCTTAAAGATATAAGCATTTGAAGAAGTGGGTTTTTTACCCACAAAAGCTTATGCCCAAATAAATCTGTTAGTCTTTAAGGTGCCACCAGACTCCTCATTGGCTCATTTGATAGTGACTCATCAAAATAGCATCTGAGAACTTTACAATTTCTAGATTTTTTTTCCTTTAAAAACAGGAATCCCATGAAAAATCTTTGGAGACCATATCATATTAAGTTTATGGACCACTGTGGGAGGTTTACCACAACTCTTCTGAAAATCATAGACAGTATGTGCAAGGGATGGTGGTTAAGGTGAATCACTTAGGCTGTAAACACCTCCAGAGAGAAATCATGGCCTGGGGAGGCTTGCACATACTGGTTCAGACTGGGTTTTCCAGAAGCAAACAGGCTTTTGGCATAAAAAGGCTGTATTTAAACTGACTTGGGGCCTTCTGTCTAATCCTACAAACCAACAGGACCTGCTGTCCAATGGGGGCTCGGAGCCTTGAGGAAGGATTGGACAGGCTTTGGCCTTCTAGAGCTCCATAAAACTGCCAGGTGTCTCCTGATATATTTAGCACATGTTTAGTCTGTTTATTGTTTTTATTAGGTTTTTTGGTAATATTTTAACCTTAAGAATAAATGTCCTTATTTAGAAGAGCTGTGTGGTAACTTGTCACTAGACAGAATATGCTTTAGACCAATTTAACATGTGTCCTCAGGACTCAATTTGAGGAGTGACCTCTTTTCCCCCACACTTGATAGTTCCCAGCCAGTCTGTCGCAGCACTATCCTACTCTGCTTTAGGTCTTTCTTTTTAAAGAAGCTTGAATGGTCTTTCAAAAACTGTTAGTCTTTCTACTAGCCCCATCTCATTCAAATCACACCTACCCCTTCATGTCTACAGCACTGTCGACAAATTAAAAAAAAAAGACTATAACAAAAAGAATCTGCTTGTCACTTCCATTCAATTCTTTATCGATTTAGTGTTTTGCATACTAGTATCTGACACAGAGACTGTGTTCTTGACTTGTTTATACCAGATAATAAATAACCATCAGAACTGGCTCCTCTCAGCAAACTCCTCCTCTACCCCCACCATTCAACACATTACAAGTACAATGTTCCTTTGCTGTGCATATCTGGCACACAGTTGCTGGGGCTCCCCCATACCAGCTCAAGTGAAGCTGCTAGACCCCCAATATTGTTCCAAGATTGCATCTCCACAATTAATTGGACTTAAGTAAGCTCAGGATGCACAGGCCTATCACCCTGGTTATAGACTTATTTGGGAAGTTAGGAAGACCAGCATTGAACGCTATAGTTACATTTAGGTCACTCACTTAACGTAAGCAGTAGTTTTAGTTTTTCAGCTATATCCAAGCTCTGGAAAAGTTTTCTACCCTAAATGGAAGAGAAAATTATGTCAACAGTTAAATGTCAGTCTGTCACAAGTACATGCCCTGTGCAACTTTAGGTATACATAAAGAAAATCACAATCAGCATGTAGATATTAGAGCCCTTAGAAAAGTTATCTTTTAGATAGTGAGCAACTCTCAACCTTAATTATACCAAAGCTACCATTCCATTACCATGACCATAAGGTTTATTGTTTGTTTGTTTACCTTTTGGGGGCTGTTGTTTTTTAAAACTGGAAGTAAATTCAGGGAGCTATCCAAATGACCTTTCTTAATGTACCTGATTTTTTCTTTAACTCATAAAGAATAGGATTTTAAAAACACACGTTACCATGGAAATATTGTGTAATCTTTCACATCAACATGAACAACTATAATTAAGATTTAGTTTTTAATGTCTACAGCAAATAATGATAGTTTGCTCTTATATGGTGGTTTTCAACCAACGTTATCCCATTTTACAGATGAGGAAGCGATTCAAAGAGGTTAAATAACTTGTCTGAGGTCACAGAGCAAGTCTAGCAAAAAGCAGGAAAGTAAAGGTAAAATTCCTGATTCCCAATGGCTTGTTCTAACCATTGAATTCCACTGCCCTGGCCATACATTACAGATTAATTAAATTAAACAGAATTTAAACTGATTAAAGACAAACATTTTTATTGTCTGAATAATACTACATTATGACCTATGATAAAGTCCAATTTACCATATATACCTAGTGAAAATTAAGTTGCTGGAATTTATCTGAAGTCATGGAGCCAACAGGCAACATCTTCTGTATAAATCCATGACACCATACAGGAACTCAATTATTTGGTGACAGGGTGAGTTTTCCCAGTGTTATACTCCAATAGTAAGCATCGTCAGAATTCACTCAATAGTTATTGTTAATTTAACCATTACTTCCCGAACAGCTTTTCTTGACTTGGCATGGGTACAAAGTGAAAACACATGTACACAAAATTATTCTGTGAGTGTCATATAATCAAACACACAAGAATTATTTAGTAACATACCACACAAAGTTCAAATAATATAATACCAAGAGACCACACATCTGACTTGGGGCCAGAGGGCAGCGGCTTCTCACACTGAGTGTGATCACTAGGTTTGACAAATCCCTGTGCAATTACTTCAGGTGCCAGGTAGGATGGGTACCTATAACAATACAACAAAAGGTAAGAATTTGTACATTAAGACATTTGTTAAAATAAGTTCTTGTACTGAAAAATATTTGGATAAAAGCAAACTCACTAAAAGTGCACAGCAACTTAGAATGCCCCAAAAGCATAGTAGGTCGAACTGTGTAGACAATTACTGTAATATCTACTATATGAAAAATCCATTTTTTCTTTATACAAGTGTTTTTTGTGAGCTGGAGAGAATGGTAGCAATTTTTTATTTTTTTTTAAAGAAGTGTCCTATACAGCACAGAAAATTTTCATTAATCTTTACCATATACTTGTATTTAACCTAATATTACCTTTTTATTATATATATATATATATATATATATATATATATATATATATATATAT
>ML677327.1:605138-731695 GCA_007922305.1 Dermatemys mawii | reverse complement strand
ATAACCTAACCTAGTGTTTTTTCAGTATGTGTTCTTCCTTATTGATTTCTTTATAATGTCAACAATTATATCATTCCCAATATTTAGTTCAAAGCTATCAAACAATTTTTAAGTTAATTTAGCAACAAGTGGAAAATAAACCAAATAAAAAACAATGGCCTCAACAACTCATCTTTTTTTTCCATTTAAAGCTTGTTCAGTATGAATCAGCCATCGATGGTAGAATACTTAAAACCAAGAAGTAAACTTTTTGGAGTAAAGAGGACATAGCTGCTGATATACATAGCTTCAGAAGCCAAAGGTCCATTGTTAGTTAAAAAATGTCCCAAAGATTACAAGGAGTCAAAAGAGCCTGACTACAGCAGCCAGAAAGATAATGAAGTGAAACAATTTCATGTTGTGTGTACAAAGAGAGATACATATAGAAGAAGTTACTAATAAGGACACAGGAAAAAAAGCAAGGGGGCAACAGAGAATGAGCACATAAAACTTTGAGGACCAATATAATTTGTAAGTTGAAGAAACCCTTCTCTCAATTACAGGGAAAACTACAAAAGATTTTGAAACTATAGGTTCTTGGAATGTTTTGGAGACAACTTCTTGTTTCGGAATATGGAAGAAGCAACCAGGGGGGCAGTCCTCCTCAAGCAAAGAGCAATTGGTTGCAAATCCGAACGTAGAGGACAACAGACAAATTGCTAAAGATGAGTCCAAAAGAATAGTGCCAAATCAAAAAAGCTAAGAGAGACAAAATAAATTACACATACCAAGGTGCATAAAAGAAGTTATATACATACATTAGGAGCAAGAGAAGGACAAAGAAAAGCAGAGGACCACTACTTATAGGGAAAGGAAAATTAACAGTGGACAACACCAAGATATCTTTTTCTCACACATGGGCACATTAATACATGACATATTATCCAGGAAAATGAAGCAATCAAGTAACATGAAAAAAATAAAAATGAACCAAAATAAATTTGCAGATTAGCAAAGTTTAGGCAAGTTAAAAGTAACTTAAATCTTAATGTTTAAGGACACTTTTTAGAACTAGAAATTGTGATTTATTTAAACTGACCAACTGGTTTATGGTTAAAGTATTTGGCTAAATGGTGATGAAATTATGTGACATTTGACATGCCTTCATAGTTACTCTCAAAGGTTAACATTTAAAATTGTCTTGTTAATTAACTTTTTTTAAACTTTGTGTCTGAAAAAATGTTGAAACTGGGGGTGGAAAAAGAATCCTTAATTAGAGTTACCTGCATTGTTTCTATTACAGTTAGAAGCCCCAGACAGATCCCATTAGGGCATCTCAGGTTAGCCACCCTAAATGAATAGTTGCATTCAGCTATAACTTGAATGGATGCTTCTAACTGTTATTTACTTTCATTCTGTTTTATGTATTTGCATTTCTTGGTGTACTATGATTTTGTAAAAGTTTTGTTATTCATTTTCTACCCATCTCCTGTGTCTGGCCTGCATACCAGGCTCATAATTATGCTCTCTGGGGGCTGAAAGTAGACATCACATTAACAACTTCTACAAAGGAATATAGTAACTGCCACAGTGGATCAGACCAGAGGGCCATTATGTCTGAAAGTGGCCAGCAACAGATGTTTCAGAGGAAGGTGTGTAAGAATCCCACAGAAGGTACACGTCTGTCTCCACAAAAAGAAGTCTAACCTCTAATAATTAGTTGTCAGGTTAAGCCAAAATTCTGTATTTGTATTAATGATAACTCTGGATATTCTTGTTATCTACATATGTACTCATTTCCTTTTTGATTCTTACTAGGTGTCATAGTTACAGGGAGAACTGAACCTTGGGCTGGTCCTCACTAGGGCGGGGGATCGACTGTAGATACGCAATTTCAGCTACGTTAATAACGTAGCTGAAATCGGCGTATCTACAGCCAACTTACCTGCTGTCCTCACGGCGGCGGTGTTGGTGGCGTGCTCCCCCATCGATTCCAGCTTGCGCCTTTTGGCGAGCTGGAGTTACGGAGTCAATGGGGGTGCCGCTGGCGATTGATTTATCGTGTCTTGATGAGACGCGATAAATCGATCACCATAAGATCGATCTCTCCCCGCGTTAGTGAAGACAAGCCCCTTAACTCCTTTTAGTCCCTCCGAAGAGTATTCCCTCACCTGACAGGCACGGTTTTTGCATCTCTCATTGGGCAGAACCCTATGGTCAAACCACTCCTACATTGGATCTCCTGGCTGCAGCCCCCAGCTTCCCAACCATGTTATTCCAATAGGCCCAGCCACATTTAGCACTTCAGACTCCAGGAATCAATGACTGAGCTGGTTAAAGTGACTCAAAAGCATTTTCTTCAAAACTAATTATTTATTCACTCACCCAAAAAGTACAAAGCACACAGAGTTACACATTAAAAAACGTTATACGGGCATATACATTTACCTAATGTTTAATCTCTCCTTGCAAGCTTTCATACATTTCAGAGTGTGCTCCCAACAATTTACAATCAAATATACAATGCCTAAGATGTCTATATTGCATGTATGTATCCTTACCCTATAGGAAAATCAACATCAACACCATAAGCTGTCATGTGGTATAGTCCAAACTTAGCCAATTTAATATGTCCCTGTAAAAGAAAAAATATATTAGCAATGAAACTCTACATATTACATAGGCCACAGAAAGAATTAAAAATACATAAATTCTTTTAAGTTGTGATAGCAATCTGATGAGTGTCAGAAAGAGCCGGAGACTGGCACTCTCTATTTGGCCCAAGTGTTTTTTAAAAATACAAAAAAAGTTTCTCACGTCCTGAATCCTATATCCTATGGATAGTTCTCTGAAGAATCCTATATCCTATAGATAGTTCTCTGAAGATGTCTATGCAGTGTGCAGCGGCAGTTAAAAAAGCAAACAGGATGGTAGGAATCATTAAAAAAGGGATAGAGAATAGGACGGAGAGTATCTTATTGCCCTTACACAAATCCATGGTGCGCCCACATCTTGAATACTGTGTACAATGTGGTCTCCTCATCTCAAAAAGATATACTAGCATTAGAAAAGGTTCAGAGAAGGGCAACTAAAATGACTAGGGGATTGGAACGGGTCCCATATGAGGAGAGATTAAAGAGGCTAGGACTTTTTAGCTTGGAAAAGAAGAGACTAAGAGGGGATATGACAGAGGTATATAAAATTATGAGTGGCATGGAAAAAGTGAATAAGGAAAGGTTATTTACTTGTTCCCATAATAGAAGAACTAGGGGCCACCCATTGAAACTAGTGGGAAGCAGGTTTAAAATAAATAAAAGGAAGTTGTTCTTCACACAGCGCACAGTCAACCTGTGGAACTCCTTGCCTGAGGAGACTGTGAAGGCTAGGACTATAACAGGGTTTAAAAGAGAACTGGATAAATTCATGGAGGTTAAGTCCATTGATGGCTATTAGCCAGGCTGGATAAGGAATGGTGTCCCTAGCCTCTGTTTGTCAGAGGGAGGTGATGGATGGCAGGAGAGAGATCACTTGATCTTTACCTGTTAGGTTCACTCACTCGGGGGCATCTGGCATTGGCCACTGTCGGTAGACAGGATACTGGGCTAGATGGACCTGTGGTCTGACCCTGTAGGGCCTTTCTTATGTTCTTATAAGCAGACAAAACTTTATTGGAAATGAATGAGAGCCTTTACCTGTGTGGGCAGCATACTGGGAAAGAAAATGAACACCACACTAAGAGACTATTAAGTCAAGTTTCCTTACTTTCTGTGCAATCATGAGCAATGCTCCTTCATTTTTAACTTCTTGCATCCAAAACATGTTTTTCCCCCAACTAATTCCACTCCGGTTTACAAATCTGAGTGCATTCTTTCTTCTCTTCTCCCTCATTCCATTTATCATTTCCATTTACTCAGTCCTCCTTCCTCCGTTCCCATCAAATCCATACCTTACTTTCATTACCAACCTTCCCTCCAGCACTAACTCATTCCTTTTCATTTGTCTCCCATCCATACTGATGTTAAAAGAACATTTGCTGCATATTACCCCTATCATTACCAGTTGCTTCCTCTCTGAAGTCAGAGAAGTGACCCCTGTGCTGCTTTAGAGGCTATGTTAACATCCCCAGTATAAAGACAAGTTTTCCCAGGTTATTTAGTTATAAAGAAATAATTCCAGGCCCAAGCCTGACATACAACTTCTCATTTTCCCATGGTCACATGTCAGGCTTCACCAAAATGGGTCTGATGTCTTGGTGAAGACTACAACACACCGGGTTTTTAAGTAATTGGAGGAGGGGGGGAATCAACCCTTTAAAAGGAACTGCTCTCTCCAGCTCCCTGTCTCCTGTCATCTATTTGGATCTGGTCTACAGTGGGGGGAGGGACCAATATTCGATATTCAAATGCAGCTACGTGGAGTGGTGTCTCCACTGCGATGAGTCGACAGTTAACACTCCCCCATCAACTCTGCCTGCGCTTATAGCTCCAGCGGTTGATTTATAGTGTCTAGACTAGATGCGATAAATCAACCCCCCACTGGATCCATCGCTGTCCACCAATCCTGCAGGTAATGTAGACAAGCCCTAAGTCTTTAATACCATCTTAAAATCCTCAGGTTTTGTTCCTTCGGGATTTCATTTTCTATTAAGTCAGTTTTCATCAAATTGAAACACGTCATTTACCCAAAGCAAGGAAACAGAACAACAGTGTTTCTGCTTGTTACCCTTCCCACTTCATTGCAAAGGTAGGATTTGAGATGAGAGATAGTGGTAGCCCCGTTACCATTTGGCTCCTTTAAAGAGGAGGGTTTTTTAAAAAAAACCAAACAAACAAAAAACCGCACAATTAGTTTCAGTGCACTGATGTGACTGCTCTGACTACATCCTTTACATTTTTCTTGCTTTTTGTACATGGCATCTATATTCCTTTCTGTAAACTAGAAAATCTGTGACAGATGGGAGAGAATGATCAGAATCTGGGATTGTACTGATCCACTCAGATTATGAAACAAATAAATACATCACCATTTAAAAAGGAAATACTAAATTCTGTGTGTGTGTGTGTGTGTGTGTGTGAAAGCGTGAGTGAGAGGAGATATTCGAAGCATTACCCACAACTATGCTTAAGGGTTACATTTCCTACAGCAGTAGTCAAGAAGGTCTAGGAACACCAATACAAAAGTAGTAACAATAGTACAACTTCCTTAAAAAAAAAAAAAAAAAGAAAAAAAAAGAAAAGAGAGAGACACAAAGGGTAAAAAGCCTAGGCTAGATAGGGTGACCAGATGTCCCAATTTTATAGGGACAGTCGCAATATTTGAGCTTATTCTTATATAGAAGCCTATTATCTCCCCTCCACTCCCCCCAACCTCCCCCACACACTCATCCCGATTTTTCATACTTGCTGTCTGGTCACCCTAGGGCTGGGAGATGTGGAAAAGGGAGTGAACTGCAAACACATCTGAAATTCTACACATTTTGAGAACACTTCTTGTTTTGACCGTAAAAATGTCTCAGTTATAGAAAAACTTCATCCAAAAGGATCACAAAGCCATTTCTCAGGGGCCAGGCCCCAAAATGTACAATATGGCACTGACTGATTGCTTAAGAGGATATTCCAGTAGCCTTACCTCTCGATCCAGGAGGATATTGTGAGGGGAGAGTGCTCGGTGGACCATTCCATGTTTGTTCATATACTGCAAACCCTGCAATACTTCAAATGCTATGCGTAAAATCCTTGAAAAGCTGCAAAGTAGAACAACATACTGTACCCATTTTCTTTTTAAAATAAATTTGCAAATAAGTATGTAAGTTATGGACACAGATGATATGATTACCCTTTGTTACACTGATACTCTAACTGAGCTATTCCTTCTCATCTACTGATGAAGTTTTTGTGAGGGGGCATCATTTCATCAGATGAAGAGGGGCAATTTTTTTCCCCATGGTCCTCCAGACTTGCAAAGTTTAGGCTTCATAAGGAGCTTGCAAAACTCTTTACCAACCTTAGGCAAAGTTTAAATAAGTGAAACCAAAATATATTTTTTCATATTGTTCAGCTATGTTTGTTTGCTGCTTCCTAGTTGTAGTTTAGTTGATTGTCACCAGATTTCCTTAGCCAGTTCATTTTTCCCATCTAGCAGCAGCACTAATGCTTGGCCAAAGGTTGTGCAGGTTTTTTTTTCCCCAGTCACCACAAAACTAGTACTCAGAACTTTTTAGAGCATATCTCAAGCATAAGTGAAAGTAGGTGTAGGAGGGAAAGGTTAGGGAAGCTGATCAGCTAGTGTGGGGAACACAAGCAAGAGATGCAAAGCAAGCTTGCTGGGATAAAGTAGGTGTATAATAGTGGGGCCACGTCCGAGCTAGGGCAATTATATTGGGAGAGGAGAAACAGAGATAATGCCAAGAGAAGACAGGTATATAGCAGCATCCATAAGGTCAGCTAGTTACTTCATTTTATGGCTCATTCCCATATGCTATTTGCTGACAGATTATTTCCTTAATCTCTTGATTCTCATATATTTAATGCTCAGACCAAAGGATTTGTTCTGAATGCTATGCACTCCACCCCTGCTCCTGTGAACTGTTAATTACCCCTTCATATAATTGCCCTTGGCCATAGACAGTTCATCCTACATAAATCCTCAATATTCAAGTTACAAAATTCTCCATCTTGTCTTAGTCACCAATATCCCCTTAAGGAGAGGCTGACATCAGTTATAAACTGTACTGAATTCTGTGCAATATATACTATTATCCCAAAAGGAATTGAAAATGAACTAGCACACTAATCTGACTTGCAACAAAATAGACTAGTCCTGCTGCCAGCCTCCCTGGACAGATTTAATTTGAACAAATGTTCTACGGCATCCAGACACTACAGTGCTGAACTTGTCAGGAATCTACAGGATATAGCATAGTTTAAGTGCCTATAAAACAGTATGTAGCACACTTGCCTCACCTTTAAAAAATAAAAATAACTGCATTAAAACTGATCCTTGTTTTGTGCAATTTTTCTCTGTGGATATAATAGTGAAACTTAAAGTAGAAGTCACTCCAACATGTGCATGCACCCCAAGAGAGTTACCAATTACTGTGACAGCATTAACAGACTCTTATTGCTTTCCCTGCAGTAAAAAAAAATCTCTCTCCCTCTCTCGCACATGCACACATTCCACAACTGTCTGATCAAACACCGTGAAAAACATCAGAATTATAAACAGATTCCTCTTTACTAGCCCTCTGCAGATACTTGTTTATAAAGAGACCATCAGAGTTAACCACTTAAATTTAGAGGGCAAGACCGACACACAAAATCTTCCAGATTCCCTCAATATATTGTGACAGAGGCAGGCCAGATGGCTACAAGAGAGTGGCGAAGGTAGATACATTAGTCTCAGGTTAAGCTGGTCCCTTTTCTGTGGATAAGATAACAGGGACTATTCCAGAACACCCGGGAACTTTCTAGAGCCAGTTAAGGCAGGCTAATTAGGACACTTGTCGCCAATTTGGAAGCTGCTAGAATTAATTGAGGCCCATCAGGACACCTGGTTTAAAAAGGCTCTCATCCCAGCTAACAAAGAGTCCTGTGGCACCTTAAAGGCTAACTAAAGTATTAGAGCATAAGCTTTTGTGGGCTAATACCCACTTCGTCGGATCCAACGAAGTGGGTATTAGCCCACGAAAGCTTATGCTCTAATACTTTAGTTAGTCTTTAAGGTGCCACAGGACTCTCTTACTTCTGCAATTCCAGACTAGCACGGATACCCCTCTGATTCTTCACTCCAGTTAGTGAGAGGATGTGCTGTTGGAGGACTGAGGAGTGAAAGCGTTAACAGACATCAGGAGGAAGGTCCTGTGGTGAGGAAAAAGGTGTTGGGCGGAGGCTATGGGGAAGTAGCCCAAAGAATTGTAGCTGTTGCGCAGCTATTCCAAAAAGCACTTTAGACAGCTGCAGTCCACAGGGACCTGGGCTGGAACCCAGAATAGAGGGTGGGCCCGGGTTCCCCCCAAACCTCCCTACTTCTGATCCATCACAGGAGATGTTGACCTAGACTGTGGGTTTCACCAGAGGGAAGGTCTCTGGGCTGTTCCCCGACCCACATGGTAGATCAACAGAGACCGCGGTGATTGTTCTTACCCTTTTTTCCCCATGCTGGCCAATGATGAGGTTGTCTGGATGAATGGCAGATTTGAGCCACGAAAGTGCCAAACTGAGGGCTACTGTGAATCTCTGAGGCAAGAAAATCTGCCAGTAAGCGCGGTACCCGCCAAGGTAGAGGAGAAACTTTGTCACAATATATTTATTTTTAACAATGGTGCAATATCGCTCCGAATGTGCCAATGCAGTCGTGAAAACAATGTTACCAACTGAACACCAAAGGCTATGAGCTTAATTGAAGTAAGTATACCAGGTCCCTTCTAGTCATTCTTGGGACAAAACACAACCAATATGACTACTAAAACTTAGCATTATGTGGTTGCCTATTTGAAAAAGTAGTTTCTTCACATTTTCAGTAGGCTAGTTGTTCCTAAGCTCTCACAATAAAATGCATAATAAAAACTATTAAAAATCTTCTTTCATTCTAGCAGAGCTTGAAAATGTTTATTTAATAATTTAAAAAGGGGTCTTTGGATGACCAGTTATTTGTCAAGCAAAACATTTAGAACAAAGTAGCAGGTAGAAGATTTCACAGTGAGGCAGGGATCTGTCTTACAAAGAGGACAAATGCATAATGTACCTGAGCTACACAGACATTTTTATCCTCTGGACAGATGACAAACTCCTTCATAGATTTTCACCACAACTTCAACCCGCCCCCCCATCCATTGAACTCTCTTTGGAACACTCCCATACCAGCATCAACTTCCTAGACACCACAATCTGCATCAGCAATGAACAGCTACCCAAAAAATCTGTTATCTTCAGCCAGGCACTCAGATCCCACAGAATATGCTCCAAGGAGAAAGTCCAGGATATACATGGTAACACATTCAAAACTACCTTTACCAAACAAGGATGATTCACAGAGAAGTAGATCGCACCATGGAACAGGCTACCTGAATACCCTGAGAGAACCTGCATCAATACAAGAAATAGCTCCCCCTTCAACTGCCTATCCTTTGTTGTCACCTACCACCCCACACTGGAACACATACAGGGTATCAAACAATGACAATCCATCCTCGATGGAGACCCCATCGTGAAAGGAATCTTTCCTGCCACTTCTGGCCTTCAAACAACCTTCAACCTCTCCAAGCTCATCATCAGAAACAAGCTTCTCATAGACCAGGACACACCAACTCAAAGCGGCACCAGACCCCGCCAGAACAACAGGGTCTGGTGCCACTTTGAGTTGGCACCCGGTGGGACTTTAAAGACTAAACAAAACCTACAGACATATCACCACTGCTACAATGATTGACACACCTTTCAAGATCAATGGTTCCTACCCATGCCTGTAAAAAAACGTGTGGTTTATATCAAACAGTGCACTAAATACCCAAACAACAACTACAGGGGTGAAAGCTGACAATCACTATGCTCTGAAATGAATTCACAAAGAAAAATGATAAAAAACAAAAACATCATACTATCTGTGCATGAACACTTTTTACAAAGTGATCTCTCTATATCCAACCTATCAGAACTCATCCTCAAAGAAAACCTGCACAACACTTTTAAAAGATAAGCCTGGGAGCTTACATTTATAACTGTGCTAGACACTAAAAATCATGGACTGAATAGAAACACTGGATTTATGGCTTATTACAACAATATATATAAACCCACTAACACAAGCCCCGTCCCCTTTGCCAGTGGCTCCCCATTCCTTCCTTTCCTTCCTCCAACTGGCGGGTGTTAACTAACCACTTCACCTTGAATGGTCCCTTGAAAAATGTATTAATCTGTTCCATCTTGTATTTAGCTGTGACATTCGGAGTAACTCACCCACGTGCCAAGAACTCCTCAAAAGCTTATCTCTCTCACTAAACAGAAGTTGGTCCAATAAAAAAATATTACCTGACCTGCCTTGTGTCTCAGGTGATCAGACACACTGTAGGACAAAGTGGTCCCTTGAACAGAAGGGCCTTAGAATGATTGTATTTAAAATAAATTTCTCCAATGGGTAACTGCTTGAGTAAAGTAATGCTCAATTTTTACACTGGAGGGCCTCAGCTGCACACCGATCATTCTTGAATTGAGTGATCACACAGAATGGGTAAAAATGTGGCCACAAAACTACTCCAACAATGCCTGAAAATGTCTTCAGATTTTTCTGTCATTAAATACCAGTTCCAGAATGATTAAACATAAAAGTATTGGGGGAGCGGGGGCTGTGTTAGTCTGTATCCACAAAAACAACAAGGAGGCTGGCTGCATATTAAAGACTGACAGATTTATTTGGGCATAAGCTTTCATGGGCAAAAACCCCACTTCTTCAGATGCATGGATAAACATCCGTAAACTCCATGCATATGAAGAAGAGGGCTTTTTACCCACGAAAGCTTATGCCCAAATAAATCTGTTGGTCTTTAAGGTGCACCGGACTCCTCGTTGTTTCTAAACATAAAAAAGAAGGTCTGTCATCCTGATCTCTGCCCCACCCCATAGCTTGCGAACCACTGTCTTAAAGTGTGAATGCACACGTGGGAAGATATATGAAGGACTAGAAAGAGGGATGGAAGATGTATCAATTAAGATATGTAGGCCTTTAAACACTACGTGATAGGGTGTCAGGTGAAGGGCATCCAGGGTTTCACTTTCTCAAGGGGGAAGGGGGAGACTTTCAATGGGGCTTGTGATCTTAAGTCACTTAGATACTTCTGAATTTACCACCTTCTATAATGATGTAAAAATAATATTCAAGAACTAATCCAAAGTATTGTTCTTGCTTAGAGGCCATTACAAATGTTAACAACAAGATAAATTGTCAGTACACAAACTACAACTGAAGTGTCTTTGGAGTGCCTTAAAAACTTTTTTTCACTTGGGCATTACACTAAAAGAGAGACAAGTATGATGTTACTGAACACTTCGGTCTATAATGAAACCTTGCTTCTTGGAAGTAAAAATCGATTACAGATCTCAAAAGTTGTGCTTGTATAACAATGAAACTGGAGTGCTAAAAAGATGTGCCACATTCAGTACAGCTACCATTATGGCAAGTGATTAAATAGGATGATATTCTGCATAGATATTTATAAAAAGATGACACCCATTAGATCATCCGGCCAATGTAGGGTATTCTCTCCAGCACATATATTGCTGCTTAAGCCAATCTATTTTTAAATTCCTCAAGAGACAGAGCTACTTTTTCTGGGAGACTATTCACCAATAACATCATACCATTAGCAAGTATTGCCTGATGTTCAGTCTAAATGAACATATGCCACTACTTTATTTTAAGCAACATACTTTGTATTGCTATAAAGAATTCCTTCATCCCTGAGGTTTACTTCAGTCACTTGAACAATATCCTTGAAGCAATTGGCTCAGCGTAGCAATAAACCATGATAGGCTTTTTGGGGATGCCTCTGATGCAGTGGATCAGCTTAATGCCTTCAAACACCCAAGAAGTGCACCAACATAATACTCACTAACAAACACCATTGTTTATCTTGTTGCAGTGGAGTACAATTTTTAAATTAAAATTAAGTTTTGAATTTTATTGTATACATTCAAAAATTGCATATACAAATTTTCCCCTTATAACTGGTTGTAGGAGAAAGAAAGGTAAGAAAAACTTATAAAAAGAATCCACATACTAATTTTCCATTATTTTTAATGTGATTCAGTTTTTAACAAATAGAGGTTTTTGGATTAAACCAACATCTCTCTCCTCCAACCTCCAAAGAATTCATCTAATGGTCAAATACTCCAATAGTCCTTCACGGTGGTCAAGCCAATGCATACATTTAAATTTATACACTGTATCCCTGTTGATACACAGTGTTAGAGTTTACATTTTATTATTCTTTATTAGAATTCTAAACTAGCAATCTTCCATCAACACTATCTTCAGTGTTATTGTTTCCACTAGTCCAAACATTTCTTGAAAGATGGGATGTCTGAGTGGTATTAATATCAGGTCCAAATTCCTTAAATTTCCTAGGATTACAGGTCTAGATCCTGACAGGACCAAAGACTCAAAGATCAGAGTTTCATCTTTATGGAGGCAGATAAGTGAAGCACCATGCAGTTTACTATGTGAACATCTTTCAGGCAAGACCTCAAGAGGTATCTATGCTTTGTGTAGTCTTAAACAGTCAATAGCTTTGTTTGGGTTTTGCCACAAAAATGTGTTTGCTACAACTTTTTACTCCCACATTGCTATACATGTTGTGCATCACGTCTTGTCTACGCAGACACTCAGGTCATAGCAAGCTGGGTTGTAAATCTACCCTGAACAAGCCTGCCACACACACTGTCCATATGGACCCTCTTGAGGTTCCCTAAAAGTTCAATAGATCACTTTGATCTACCCCGTTCTGAAGCGAGATAGATCAAGACACACTATGGACATTTTTGTGCACAACACCTTGGTCCATCCACCTGGATAGATAGCATACAGCAGGCTAGTACAGAGCAGATTTACATCCTAGCTTTCCACGATTTGTATAGGCAAACCCTCAGTGGGACTGTGCTCACTCATCCCAGAGACAACTGTGTTTTAGTAGTGCTGTATGACTATACTTTGTGAAACATTTTTGGAAATTGGGATGAAAAGGGAATTTCTCTCCAGGGGTTCCCAAGAGCTGCTCCAGGAAGCCTTATTCTTGGGTTCTTCTCTCTTCACAACTGACTGACAGGCAGTTGGACAGTTAAAAGAGACAAGAGTTTCTCCGCAAAGGGGTGCTGCACAGATGAATCAATAATACATATTCTCAATAATTTCCAAAAAGAGTTTTTAATATTTTTACAGTTCCTGCTCTCCATCCCCAGTCTGAAATATTCTAAATCTGTTGAGCTTCAGCACGTACTTCAGACATTTTCACTTTATTAAGGCTTTTGAAGAGGAAGGAGCAACAACAAGGGATGATATGGCTAGGTAAAGGCAGAGTAGTTTAGGTTTGATTTTTCTCTCTGGTTAGAGGATGAGGGAAAGTATCTAAAAGGTCTGATTAATGTGTTCACACTCATGATTGGAAAACAAATGGCTGGATTACAGATTTAGAGAGGCCTTTCACATTTCTACCCAGGAGTCAGCCTAACCTCTGGTCTAATGGGTTTTTAACAGATTGGAGACAAGAGAACTTTTTCTGGAAGTATGCTGAACTAAACCACCAAAGCAACTGTTGCTTTGGAAGTGGTTTGCCTTTTTGTGCTATTCCAAAGGAAACGATGGGGGAATCCATTTCTCAGAGCATTCTTCCTTTCCAGATAACATTTAAGAGTTCAGACCACATTCAAGATACTTCTTTTGTCACATTTTGTGTTGAAAGAGAGAGAGAGAGAGACACTGCTTCATTAACGTCTAGGCATTTTTCTTTGGAATGAACCAAGGCACAGTTCTAAGCTCTGCCGTGTCAGGGTAAAAATAAAAAAAATACTGAAATCAAAGTAAGAAGTAGAATGAGAAGTGTCAGATACAGAGTGCTTATCTTTTCCTATAGATCTTATCAATCATAGCAAGAAAGGGATATTACAGATTGTACATATGGTTAGGACCTTGACCTGGACATCTGACCTTTTACATTTCAGGACAAACAAAACTGTACATCTGGTTGCTGTTCATTTTGGAAAGATGTTATCAAAGGGCCCTTTTAATTTTTCTGCATTTTCAAGCATCTTCAAAAGAAAAAAAAGTTCTCCTGAAGACCAGCATGTCAACATTTGCTTCTCCCTAAGCCAGAGCACAAAGTAACTCCTGTGTGAACTAACAGCAGTCACCTCGTAAAAGCAGGCCACTCATTATTCTGAGTCCTCCATCTCATTGGCAACTGTGTGTACAGAGGATGACCTATTACTTTAGCTATTATCTGAAGCTATTTTCTATAGGAAGACACTGTGTAAATGTCAGCTATTATTATTACAGTTTATTTTTTACTATTCAGTTTCACAACAGTAATTTGATGATCTTACCAGCACTGCCATTTTAGTGTGTGACATTCCATTGTTCTAGCCTCTAGGAAGTTATTTCAAATACTGCTGTTTTCGAACAAAGAAAACAATTTCTTTGCCCAGGAGTGGGAAAAGGGATTTTGCAAAATACATTTGCTGGCTGGCGGCAGCACCATGGACGCCTCAGAGGCTGAAATAAAAATTCCTCAATATGTGCATTTTGAATTCTTAGGCCACAGGGACTAGTGATCACACAATTAGTATTCTGAGATAGTTGGATACAAGAGAGAGATCTATGAAGCTGTTGAAAAGAAAATGACATGAGAAAATAAATAGCCAAAAGAAGATAAAAAATATTTTTCCCAACCCAGACTTATAAGCAGATTGTCGGTCCACACAAACACACCGAAAAAGAAAGTTAATGGCAGCCTATGGAACCTGTACACTGTACCTCTTAGCAAAAGCATATTCCGAGCATTAACTGAAAAATATATCGCCTTTCTTTTTCAGTCTTATCATTATTGTCTGCTCCCACACTTATGTGATGCTCCAGCATGCAAACTGGGCCATCGTGATTTTGGGGCTGTAATAACTAGAAGAGATAGGCCAGTTTAAGATTCCCAGCAGCACTTCCTTTTCCTCAACAAAGGATTCACATCATTGTCAAGATAGATGAATACTGGGTGCTGCAGAACAGCTACATCTGTTGCCATAATCCTGGTGGGATTAGGAGCTGGTTGGAAAAAAAAAAAAAGCACACCTATATTCTTTGGCAGGGGCTAGTGAACTATGGGACAGCTAGTCAGAATGCACTGAGACACACACACTAAGGCAGTCTAGTACTTGTGGCTGCAAATACAAAGTTGGAAACAGCAGAAAAACTGGTGTGTTGACACAAACCAAACCATGTTATTTGTAATTGATTACAATGACTATCTTTCACTCAGTTACAATGTCATGACTGTTGTGACAATTTGGGGAATATTTCTCAGTCCAGTTATGAACTACATATGGTTTTATTAATGCTATTTGTGAGCATAATAGTCACTGAGGATTAGATCATTCATTTTGTAGCAGGATCTTGACACAGAGCTTCCTCACTATGTCTGCAAAGTGGTGAAAAAGCAATCGAGGGCCATTAGCATTAATTGTGTCTCTCAAACTTGAACACCGGAATTTTGTCAGCTGGGCCTCTCTCCTTTGAATGGCCTCTTCACCAAAACTTCATTTGGGAGAAGGAAGTTGGAACTTTCTCTGATCCACGTACATAGATGGGAGAACTGCAGCTTTCTCTGCTTGTCAGACATTAAGATCGTTTTTAAATGTGAGTTTCTCCAAGCCAAAGAAAGCCATTTCATCACCTGAAACAAGAGACCCAGGAGGAGAACTGGTGTCAAAGGGGTAGCCATGCTAGTCTGTATCAGGAAAAACATCAAGGAATCCTTGTGGCACCTTAGTGACTAACAAATTTATTTGGGCATAAGTTTTTGTGGACTATAATCTATTTAATCAGATGCATGGAGTGGAAAATACAGTAGGCAGGTATAAATACATAGCATATGAAAAGATGGGAGTTGCCTTACCAAGTGGGGGGTCAGTACTAACGAGGCCAATTCGATTAGAGTGGATGTGACCCATTTCCAACAGTTGACAAGAAGGGGTGAATATCAACAGATGGAAATTATTTTTTGTAGTGACCCAGCCACTCCCAGTCTTTATTCAAGGCTAATTTAAATGGTATCCAGTTTGCAAATTAATTCCAGTTCTACAGTTTCTCGTTGGGGTCTGTTTTCGAAGTGTTTTTTGTTGAAGAACTGCC
This sequence comes from Dermatemys mawii, assembly GCA_007922305.1. Lineage (NCBI taxonomy): Eukaryota > Metazoa > Chordata > Testudines > Dermatemydidae > Dermatemys > Dermatemys mawii. Next base: position 715,831 of record ML677327.1, on the reverse strand, counting down.
ACTTTTAAGTTTGTTATTAAGTATCCAGGAAAACTGAAGTATTCTCCTACTGGTTTATGAATGTTACAATTCCTGATGTCTGATTTGTGTCCATTTATTCATTTGCGTAGAGACTGTCCAGTTTGTCCAATGTAAAGGCAGAGGGGTCTTGCTGGCATATATCACACTGGTAGATGTGCAGATGAATGAGCCCCTGATGGTATGGCTAGGTCCTATGATGGTGTCCCTTGAATAAATATGAGGACAGAGTTGGCAATGAAGTTTGTTGCAGGGATTGGTTCCTGGGTTAGTGTTCCTGTTGTGTGGTGTGTAGTTGCTGGTGAGTATTTGCTTCAGGTTGGGGGGCTGTCTGTAAGCGAGGACTGGCCTGTCTCCCAAGGTCTGAGAGAGTGAGGGATCATCCTTCAGGGTAGGTTTTAGATCCTTGATGATGCACAGGAGAGGTTTTATTTGGGGCTGTAGGTGATGGCTACTGGCACTCTGTTACTTTCTTTATTGGGCCTGTCCTGTAGTAAATGACTTCTGGGTACCCTTCTGGCTCTGTTAATTTATTTCTTCACTTCCCCAGGTGGGTACTGTAATTTTAAGAATGCTTGATAGAGATCCTGTAGGTGTTTGTCTCTACATGAGGGACTGAAGCAAATGTTGTTATATCTTAGAGCTTGGCTGTAGACAACGGATCATGTGATGCAGTCTGGAAGAAAGCAGGAGGCATGTGGGTAACAGTAAGCTTCCGGTATAGGGGGTGTTTATGTGACCATCGCTTATTTGCACAGTACTGTCCACAAAGTCGATCTCTTGTGTAACTAGATCAGGCTGAGGTTGATGGTGTAGTGGAAACTGTTGAAATCCTGGTGGAATTCCTCAAGGGCTTCCTTCCCACGGGTCCGGATGATGAACAGGTCATCCACACAGCGTAGGAGCGTTAAGGGATGACAGCTGAAGAAGCGTTATTCTAAGTCAGTCATAAAAGGAAGGAACATAAAAGAAACATAGAAAGAACATGCCTATGAAACTCTGGGAGTTGGGAGGATTGAGACACAAGTTCCAGGGTTTCGGTGGCAGGATTGCAGGGTTCCACAGGGTCTGTACCTAGTGAGGGCACCTAAGTGACCTGGAGCAGGAACACTGACATGAACTACACCCAGATCCCAGGAGTTTAGCAGCACATGGGATCTGATCACAACAGACTTGAATCTTCTCTGAGAACAGTACTGGATGAGGCTGTGACTGTTGTAACGTGAATAAGTCCTTAATGTGACATTATTGTAGCACATGCAAAACTATAAGCAGTAGGAAGGGAAGTCTGCAGCTAGCTTACAAATACTAAGCAGATAGACTACTAACTTGTTCACCCCCAACAGATGAGTTTAGAATACAGAGTTTGTATGGTCGAATGCTTACAGCAGCCTGGCTCTAATCCTAGCTGATATGAATCACCATGTGACCTTCAGGAAGTCATTTGACCTCCCTATGTCTTCATCAACCCAGCTGGAAAATTGGATAAAAAGCAGGGCCTGGTTGAAAAACCAGATGTGCATCTGACACGAGTCTTTCTGGGTAAATAAATTACAAAACACCCTTCACAGAACAACAAGAGTTTGATGCAGGTGGGAATGTCTTTATTTAGCACTTTATTATGTGTTTGATTAAAAAAGCTGCAGTGAGCTTGTGACAGTAAGTATAGCTAATTTAGTTGGGAAAGCATTTATACCATCAATTATATGAACTGGAAGGGAATGTAGCAGATTTAATAATTTTTGTATTGTATTCTGTTTATTATAAACTCCTTAGGAAGCCTCTAATTTATGCACTAGGGTATTTGGTGTACCACATCTTCATCTGGCTCATAGCACTTGTGATGAGGGGATTCAAAATACTGCTAGGTTTTATTACACTTTTCAAAAACATAAGGATGACTTTGAAAGCAATGTTTAAGTGTCTATATGAGTGAAATCACATCACAGGCTGTGAAGCATTCAGCAGGCAGACCTCCCCTACAATATTATTCCGGTGCTAATGTAAATCATGAGGAAAATGAAAAAAGGTATCATTAGAAAAGGAAAAGTTGCTTCCAATATATAGGGTACTGTACTTAAAGCTGTTTTAATAGATGTGCTATTTTTCTTTTTCAGTGCATTGTCACTATGAATGATTTAATGGGCCTGGCTGCTTATAAAGCAGAAGTTTTAAAACTTAACACCTTGAGTTTCTTTAAGGTCTATAGCATTCATCCTATAAAAAGGGAAGTGAATAAATAAAGCCCTTTGCAAAACAAAAGATACACCTTATAAAGAATTAGCCTAATGATATCTGCATGTGGTTTAGTGCTTAGTGCAAAAATACTTGTGATCCATGTTCCCAGTTTCTGATCCTGACTCTGCCACTGACTGACCAGGGACAAACCACTTCTCCTACACCTTAGTCTGAGTAGGCCAGATGTACAAGGCAAAACAATAAGATACTTTATTGGACCAACAAATATGATGCAACAGACAAGCTTTTAGGCCAGAACAGTCACCAGATGGAAAAATCAGGTAAAAACAGACCTCTCTCAAAACCAGATGCTGGTCTACTCATTCCTAGGTAAAAAATTTACTAATATGACAGGATGTGCAGGTGACAATAGGGGAGAAAATATTAAAATAAAAATTTCCACTAAAAGACCATGTAATAACAAGCCAAATTTAACTAAGATTATTAACATATCGCATGCTTCACATGGACACCATTTCATTAACCGAAAGGAGAGCCATACAATCCCTCACATCCTCCTGCATTCGCCTCCTCCAAAGAGAGCAAACTAGTGACAGAAGAGCAAACTAACATCAAAGAGGATCAGAGTTTCATCCCATTTTAGAGGTTATTTTATCGTGGGCTTTAAGCTTTAACTAAATCAAAATATAAGTACATCTACTAGGTCTGTGCATTTTAGAGTTAATGTTGCTGCCATGGTTTCCATCATGATTTGATTACAACCCACAAGCAAACACAGCAATTCTCCTTAATACTTTCAATTGCCAAGATAAGTTTACCAGGGAGACTGTGGTTAAGGAGATTCTTGTTTTAAAATAAAACTTTATTGGAAAAATTAAACACCACACAGTTTCCCAGACTCTGAGGAGTCTCATCTGTAGTCTTTCCTGGCCCAGACAACTAGACTTATTCACCAGTGTGAAGGCTATGAGGCACATTGTGCTGCAATGCACTAGCCATTTACCTATAAAGCTCAGAATTTTGAATCTCAACTGAGGTCATAAGTAAAAATAAGACTTGTGATCTCCCTGGTAATCCCTAGTGAGCATGTGCCCACAAAACAAAACCACCACACAACTTGGTACAATTAGCAGTCTTATGAGAATTTAGTACTGGGATAGTAGGGGTTTTGAAGGACAAACTTCAAGTTCTGTGGGGAGGGAAGTCTGTACAGTGCCTGCCTGCAACTATTAATCTCTCATTTTCCCTCAATGCTAAAATTACATGCACATTTGAAAATTAAATCCAGTCTGCACCTGGAAATCTCAGTGGCATTAGTGGGCTGACTGTAGATCAGTTTTCAAAAAGTCAGCGAATTGACTAATGACATCAGGGAGAAAGTCACAAGTCATAACCATTTCTGGTTATTTTACAAATATTAGCCCTGCTCTTAAAAGTACGATTAGTACAATTAAAAGTAACTTGCTATTGCTACAGTTTCAAACTTCAGTGCCTAACATTAGGCACCTAAATCCTATTTAAGAATTTAAATGAAGAACCAGCACAGACTAACCCTAAATTAACTTAATTTGGGAGTTTTAGAAAAACAAACAAGGCATACGTCTTATGAGTGAAAGAACATATTCTCATAATTTTGAACTGTTGGAATACAAAGCAACAGAATCACTATTACCAATTACAAGTACTCAAAAAATTATGAATCAGGCCCCTGAAATCATGAAAAAAATTATGAACACTCTTATGGTTGTTAAGCCAAAACCAACCTCCTTTGAGTTTCAAGGCTTTTAAGGTTCACATTATCAAGCTTTTCTCCACAACCAAGAGGACTAGAAACTAACAAAATAAAATAAAAGCAGAGATTCTCAAATGATCAAATAATTCTAAAAGCTTTTCAAAAGCACCAAATATCATGAGACTCACAATAAGGCAGCAAGAGTCGGCAATGCTGCAGACTATACAGTAAGTATTACATGAAAGAATACTGGGCAGTCCAGAGTGCAATTCCATCTCAACCCATCAGTGAGATCATAAAGCATAAACAATCCCAAGCAATTAAAAGGTTAGCAGAAACCAAAGTGGAATGACAAGTTTATAAGAAGTTTTGATGTACTGTATTCAGAATACACAGCCACAAATAAATGCAAACCTGCCTATTCCCATTTTGCCGACGAGAGCTCCACCACACTATGCCCCCATTACCAGGAGAATGGAGTTCACCATCAAAAGAAGAAAGGTATCATTATATTAGGACCACTCAGAAAAGAGGGTCAAGGTAGAAATAAGTCCCATGGCCCATACAAACCCCAAAGCTCTCCATGTAAGAGATAAAGACTAAGCTGATACAAATGAAATGTTGAGACATTTGGCTTTGCTTTTTTTGCAGTTTGAACGGTAAAAGTTTGGGGAGCAAGGAGACAAAGGCAATTATAAGAAACAGTAAAGATGAAAAATAAGCAATCTTCACCTTCTTTTGATACTATTTTGTATACGTACAAAAATAGAGATACTGCTTTGGGATTAGTGTGTCCTTGTGTCTTCTATGCAGTTTCATAAAAGGGTCTAGGATTCTAAAGTACCCATAGCATCTGGACATTTTCACTGCTGTTTTGATTGACCCAAAGTTACACATGGAAGACAATGACTTTTTCTGGTACTCTCACATCTCTGCATATTAAGTTCATTTTGAGAAGGCAGTGAAAAAGGCAAGACTGCTGACTTTAAACAGGGGATAGAGAAAGAGAAGGAGGAGTCTAAGTCTCAGGAAGTGCTCCCACTGGGCCAAAATCTTGCTCTTAGTTACATGGGTGCAAATCTCACTCAGATCAATCACGGTCCCACCCAGAAAACAAATCAGGTTTTGGTCCATTTCTACTTCACCATTTATGATGAAACTTCAAGAGTATTAAGTACATGTCAGATGTCAAGTCTTACAGCACTGTAAATCTGATATAATGCATAATAGGTGAAACATCCATGAAGTAGTATCACAAATGACTACATTCTTCCGGGTATGAGGAGAGCTCTAATTGGGAGAAATACCTTACTTTTACACTACCTATAAGCTAATACCTTCTGTCAGCATCGAGTGAGGTTTACTATGTTATTTCTCAATTAAGGCAATAAAACATGATCCAGTCACCTATAACCATCTCAATATTTTTGTCATAAGTTTAAAAAAGTAGTATAGTTTCCTTCCCTCTCCCCTCAAATGAATGGCTGAGCTCAAATGATATTTTAAAATATTGGCTGAAGTCTGCATGAAGGAATAGGAATAGCAATAACTGCTCAGCATCAAGATAGATTTGCCACAGTGAACCAATAAGGACAGTTATCAGAAACCATAACGATAAAAAAAAACAACCCCCTGTCCTTGGTTACTCTTCAGCTGAATGAATACCCAAAAACCACTCAAAACTTTAAATATTAAATTTTAGAACTAGAGGGGGCCATATGCTTATTCAGCTGTAAAACTGTTAAAATAGCAAACAGTATTACTTGCATTAGTCAACCCAAGTTATTACTTTTCAAAAAGATTTCCTGACAGGAAATTGCTGATTAATTCCATCACTACTTTTCTTGCCTCCCTACAACCACCTCACTTTTTTCTCTCCTCGAGAGAGCGCGCAAGTGAGAGAGAGAAATTATTGCATAGAGTTACCAGTTGCAGCGTTTGCTGCAGACTCTTCAAGAAAAATCACCAAATCTGTTTTACTGTGCCATGGTTAATTTAGCACAGCTTCTCTCTTTATACTGAGGCCAGAAGGATTATATTTACTTAATCAAAGGAAAAGCCATGAGTGAATGAAAGAGTGCTGTCATAGAAGCCGCCAGGGTTATGCATTGGAAGTCTTGTTTTAATGTAACACATTTTAATAGCTGAATATAATTGAGTTCAAACTTACTTCAATAATTTCTCTTTCAAATCCCAACTGCCTTCACAACTACTGCACCATTCAAACTTAATTTGATGGAATTATAAAGAAAAGGGATATGTGGATATTATCTTTTTTTCTTAAAGTGAGGAATGAACAAGAAGGAACTAAGTATTAGAAATATAATGATGGATGTACTTATTCCTAAGGAATTTTAAAGACAAGATTGAGACCATAGTGAGATCCTTTATAGCATGTGACCAACAACGAAGTAACATTTTGAATACTGTAGTTCTGGCAGCATGTTTCATATGCTTCATTTGCCAAGGAATACAGAACTTCCAGTAGGACTATGCAATCTGTGCCAATGAGACTTCAGTTCACATGCCATATTGTATTTGCTGGGCACAGTATTTATTTAATGACTTCATTAACAGGGCATTGGTCTCTGGAGAGTTTATATTTAGACTGATGATATATTAACAACGCTTTAAGAACAGAATAACGGCCATATGGGGTTAGACAAAAGAACCATCTAGCCCAGAATCCTGTCTTCTGACATTGGCCAATGGCAGGTACCCCAGAGTGAATGAACAGAACAGGTAATCATCAAGTGATCCATTCCATGTCACTTATTCCAAGCTTCTGGTATACAGAGGCTAAGGACACCATCCCTGCCCATTGTGGCTAATAGCCATTGATGGACCTATCCTTCATGAATTTATCTAGTTCTTTTTTTGAACCCTATTATAGTCTTGGACTTCACAACATCTTCTGGCAAGGAGTTTCACATGTTGTGTGAAGAAATACTTCATTTTGTTCATTTTAAACCTTCTCCCTGTTAAAAAATTTAGTGACGTGCAGAAGACTGAGACCCCCTATAAACCAGCTTTGAACAGTGGCAATACAGTTTTGAATCCATGGGACTTAGAGCAAACATTGATAAGACTGTGATATGATAAACGAGGGGGGCGAAATCACCATAAAAGGCTATTACAGATCTAGAGGAATGAAAGAATTTAAATACCTAGGATCAACAGCTGTAGTCAATGGTGTCTTCATGAGTGATGCCTGGCTTTGTACCGAAGCTGCTTAGTGCAAATGGCGGGAGCTGACCCCAGTTTTCTTTGACAACAAGATGCTAATAAAGTTAAAAGGTAGAGCGTTAAAAACTGTAAGTCAGCCCATCCCAATGTATAGACAGATTTGGTCAGCTACAAGAAAAGAAATCAGTATGCTCTCCTCAACAGAAATGAAGATATTGAGATGGTTAAATGGTTGGACACACTGAGCTAGGGGAAAAAATGAGGCTGTGAGGGACCTAATGTGAGTTGCCCCAATTGAAGGCATGTTGAGCCAGGATACGCTTTACTGGTATGGACATGTCCAATGGAGACCTGAGGATTATATGGGTAAGATGGCTCCTGCAATGATCGTGGATAGAAGAAAACCAATGGGGAGGCCAAGTACTTGGTAGACAGGCCAAATATCAGTGAACCTTAGGCCATGTCTACACCACTGCTAGGTCGGCGGGTAGAAATCAATCTATTGGGGATCGATGCATCGCATCATGTCAAGATGCGATAAATCAATCCCAAAGTCGACACCAGAACTCCAGCTTACCAAAAGGCACAAGGAAGAGTCAACGCGGGAGCCCGCTGTTGCCGTGAGAACAGCAGGTATGTCGACCTAAGATGCGTCAGCTGAAGTTGCGTATCTTAAGTCGACCCTCCCCCGCTAGTGTAGACCAGGCCTTAGAGAGAGAGTCAGGTGTGAAGTGATGAGTTTTGGAGGAAGGCTATAAAAACGGCCAACCCTGAATAGAGAAGTGGCAATAAGGAAAATAACATCCAAAGGAAGAAATAAACCTGTTTAAAGAAACTACCAAATATACCATTTCAAGGTATGAAATATTTTTCCAAAATCAATAATTATAAATAAAATAAATCTACTAGAGAATATCAACTATATTCTAAATCTGTTTTAACCATTTTAACATTGTATTACTAGTGAAGTAATAAAATAAAAGCAATTTAAGTTTAAGGCCAAAATGGTAATCTAATTCTGTGTGCATTTTTTGCCATTATAAAAATAGCTTTTGACTACTTTTGAGCAGCTCCTTTACTGGAAAAGTTGAGAATGGCTGGCACTAACTGTAACTGTTTAGCATGCTTTGACCAAGTTAAAAAGGTAAATGAAGGGAAGATGTTTTGGGGGAATTAGTGCATATAGGTTAGAATATGAGATCATGATAGACAGTCTGCTCATGGATGTGAGGGAAATTTTCCATATAAAGGCATCAAATTTCCATCCCCTGATATAAATAAGAGCATGTCTACAGCACTCATTTAAAAGCTTGTTGAATTAAAAGTTAATTCTGTAGATCTCCAGAGATCACAGATCAAAGCATATAATTTGCAATTGTATCAGGTGCTTATGCAAGCAGCTACAGGATGCAGATTTTTTTACCTTTTTTTTTTTTAAAGCCAGAATAGTTTCTTTGGGAAACTACTAATATTGCCACTAGCAGACAGTCACTATATAGGATTTCAGTCGTCCAGAAAAAAAGATTGACATGCATGTCCTTCATATTTTCATCATAATCCACATTTATGAAGTTAAATCATGCCTGGAAGCCAAATTACTCAGACTAAGTAAGCCTTACACTATCCAGTACATTCCTTAATCTTTCCCAATTGCAAAATATATGCTAGTCTTTACTATATTGAAGGAAAAATGTTCTTAACTCATTACTCAGTATGTAAATATATTGGATTCCTCACTCTGGCACATAAAATTAGGGTTACTAGCTCAGCTTTCAAACACTTAACTGAATTTCAAGATGATTAAAATTGTTTGGGCCATTCTCAAACTTTATGTATTGGGGAATAGGGAAAGGAAAATTTACCCATTTGTAATTCTGCTGCTTTGAAGTTCCCACAGGATTTTCACAATACTTTCAGTATCAATCTAGAGATTTTGTTTTGTTTTCTTAAGAGATAGATAAGATTCTCCCCAATTCAATAAATGGTGAGAGAATAAGTTCAAAGGATGAAAAACAAAACTATCAAAACTTGACCAGAAAACATAACTAGAAAAATCAAGGCTGTACATGAGAATGCCAAATTGAGAGTGGTAGACAGCAACACTTCGGCAATGGTTTGCAACGACAGCTAGAGTAAGGCAAGTGTATGTCTCTACATTTATCTGCATTGGTCACTGACCATGTTATGAGGAAAGTAATTACAGAGGGCAACAGAGGAATTTTATGGACGAATAATAAAACACAATTGGACCTCGTTGTCCTGCTTAGTTCAATATATCATTTAAAGCAGAGATGGGCAAACTACGGCTCACGGGCCATATGCAGTCCACTAGCCACTTTTATCCACCCTGCGAGCTTCGGCTGGGGGAGCGGTACCAAGTGCGGTGAGCCGCGGGGCCCCGCGCTCCCAGCTGAGCACGGTAAGCAAGGGTGTGGGGGTTTACGGTGGGGGGGGTCTCAGGAGGGGACAGTCAGGGAACAAAGAGCAGGGGGGGGCGATCAGGGGACAAGGAAGGGGGGGGTTTATGGGCTGGGGGTTCTGAGAGGGGCAGTCAGAGGGCAGGAAGTGAGTGGGAGTCAGATAGGGAGTGAGGCCAGGCTGTTTGGGGAGGCACAGCCTTCCCTACCCGGTCCTCCGCACAATTTTGAATCCCAATGTGGCCCTCAGGCCAAAAAGTTTGCTCACCCCTGATTTAAAGAAAGGAAAGAAACAGCTTCTGGTAAACCCAGCAAAACAAGCTGGTTTGTTCATCAACAAGGCAACAACAAACTATATGGCTATCACTGTCCCAAAAGTAGAATAAATGAAGAAAAAATCCTTTTGCCTATCTACGTGCCAGATGTCAAGCAGCAAAATATCAAAAGCAGCAAACAACTTACATTATTTTTCTAAATCTTTTCAAGTTCATGGATCTGGCACAGACACAAAGAGAATTTTTAACACTGGCATAAAATCAGCCCTCCTTTAGGAAGCAGAGTCAGAAATTTACAACAGAGATCGATAAAAATCATGTCCTAACAACAGCCATACTGTGTCAGACCAAAGATCCACCTAGTCCAATATCTTGCCTTACGACAGTGGCCCATGCCAGGTGCCCCGGACCAAATAACTGAATAGGTAATTATCATGTGGAAATGGGTGACGGTAAGCTGTCACCCATTCCCAGCTTCTGGCAAACAGAGGCTAGAGACACCACCTCTGCTCATCTTGGCTAATGTTTGATTCATGGGTGCGAGGTCCATCTAGTTCTTTTTGGAACCCTGTTATAGTCTTGGCCTTCAGAACATCCTCTGGGAAAGCGTGCCACTGGTTGACCATGCATTGTGTGAAGAAATACTTCCTTTTTTTTTTGTTTTAAACCTGCTGCCTATTACTTTCATTTGGTGACCCTCATTCCAAAGTAAATGCCTGTGGAAGATCTTCAGAGTCAATTGCAAAGAGTTTCTTGCAAAGTCAGAATTTCTAAGAAGAGCAAATCAATCTAAAGTATCAAATATGGTAAGAAGAGGACGGAGATCACATTTAGGGCCTGACTAATGGATCCCACCAACAAGGCTTCCACAGTAACTAATAATATGAACACAACACGGAAGAACAAAAAAGAGGGTGACCTAAAAAAACATAACACAAAATAGAGAAAGAAGCCATATTCCTCAACCTGACACTCAGAAGCCTGAACAGATGAGCACAAGACTGAAATAAATAGCAGAAACTGGTAGACCAGGTGCACCAGAAGGTGTGGGAGGATAAAGAAAAGAACAGAACTTTTTCCTTCACTGCCCAATTTCTTTTGTTCAATTTGGCAGTTAAAAAATAATCCTGCATTTTTTTATATTAATGACATTTAGGAGTCTAATTTAGTATCAACTAACTGAAGAACGAAGTAGGAAGAGGAGAACAAAGAGAAGTGAGTTACCTTTGCTTAAAATAAAAGAATTTTGATAGATAGTGAGCAAAAATGGCAAAGGAAATTATGAGTGACATATGAAAGGAGCTTGATTTAACTCTAATCATTCTGAGAAGTTCCCCCCTCCTTATTCAACATCCTGAACATTCGTAATTGTAAAATATAATCAACTTCTATGCAATAGATACATTTTGCGTTTGTTCTTTTATGTGAACAATCTAGTTCCAACTTCAATTTCTTTACTTACAAAAATGTTTGATTTTTATATTAAGAAAATTAGCTTTAGATAATGAATAAGCAAGTCTTGACTAATGTTATTCTTACATCATGTTTTCACTAAAATACATTTTGTTTTGGAAATAAACCTCTAGCAGAGAATTAAAAGGAAAACTGGGAAGCTACTAAATGCCCCAAAGTATAGTATCTTATACATGGCAAGAGAGAGACTACTTTTCAAAAAGTTCTGTCTATTAATGCTAGCACATTTTACTACTTCATCATCTACCCTTGTTCAGTATACCTATATTACAGCACATGGGTTTCTCATGGAAAGTTTGAGCTCACTGTCTTGATTCAAAGCAGAATACATGCATCTCTTGTTGTCCTAGTCATGTGCAGCTATTGAACTCAAACCATGGGAAAGTTTCAGGCTTTAGAACAGGGATCGGCAACGTTGGCATGCGGGACCACAGGTTAAGCACCCTTAGCCGGCCCCGCTGCTTTATTTACCTGGCGGTTTGCCGACCACAGCTCCCACTGGCCCCAGCTCATCCCAGGCTAATGAGTGGTGCGGGAAGCAGCGGCCAGCCCCGCGCCGCTTCCTACAGTCCCCATTGGCCCGGGACGGCGAGCCGGGGCCAGTGGAAGCCGTGGTCGGCGAACCGCCAGGTAAATAAAGGAGCGGGGCTGGCTAAGGGTACTTACCCTGTGGTCCCGCGTGCCAATGTTGCCGATCCCTGCTTTAGAAGACTTTCACTCATCTGTAAGTTTAGGGTTTTTTTAACTTCCATATAGCTATGAATTTATCTTTTTTTCTACAGTATCTATTATACTGTAATTTCACCCCAAGAACTGCATTCTTTCCAGAACAGAAAGAAGAAATCTAATCGAGTGAGTAGACAATAGCTTCGTAAGGGCAAATAAAACTTAATCATCCGAGACAATCAGATCATGTTTTTCACCAAGCTAGTAAGCAGCTGCAGACATAGTCTGCTTCCTATCAAAGAGTCCATGTGCATCATACTATATCTCTGTATCTCTGATGGTTTGCTGGTAGTTTTTCTAACCATAACTTTCAAAACATATGAAAACTATTTTGCATTAAAGAAAAAAATATGCATAGACCGCCCTAGTCACAAATTTAAGACAAGTCCAGAAACACTATTGGAGGTGCCAGAAGTCTGCTAAATGTCTGAAAGCTACATTTGTTGGAATTTTTACTAAGATCAACTTCATCAAAGAATGAAAAAGAAAACCACTTCAAGCATGACACACAAGGAAAAATACACAATTCACATTATAACAGCAATGAAGTGTTGCTTATAGCTTCTTTAAAATTGTCTGAAAAAATGATCCCAAAGGAATAATTCTAAAATAGCTTTAAAATAGTTAATTCTGCATCTTAATATCTTAACTTGTCATCTGTGGGTATCAAAGTGGTAGTAAGCAGACACTAACCTTATTAGGTTTGTAAAGCTTTAACAATGGTGAGAATTGACCTTACTGAACTTAATGGACTTTGGAATTTTATCATTCCCAGTTCAGAGTTTTCAGGTATTTCGTTTTGCTCATTTTGAAGATGTTTGAGAAGCATATTCACGAGAACCCTTACATACACAGGCATTGTTACAACAATCCCTGGAAGTCCCATGGTATAGCCACATAGTGAAAGACAACCCATGCTGCAGAACATACTCAAACAGAAAAGACCAAGGATGGAAAAAAGAATTATCAACCCCATTTTACAGACGGGGAATTGAGGCAAGAAAGAGAAAGTGACTGATTCAAGCACACACTACGTCTGTGGCTGAGCCGGGAACTGAACTCTCATCTCCTGAGTTCCAGTCACTGCTATGGAAGCCAACCTTCCCAAACACCAGGTAAAAGCTAATCAACAGTCTGCGCTAGTTCATGACTCAGCAGTTAACAATACTGGTGAACTAATATTGTTGTTTTCTAGAGATGAACAACTGCTTTGTTATTTAAAATACAGCAACTCCCAAGACATATTACAAAGCAGAGAATATAGAAAAGACAGACAGGATGGAACAAAGCCAACCAGTATTCTGGACCATACCTCTGCAGTGCTATAGGATAGTGCGTGGAAACCTAACATGCAATCCCAACTCTGTGCTTCAAAAGGTGACAATATTGCCAAGTTCTTGCCAATGTGTCTCAGGGAAACTCTCTCATCCACAAATCTGGAGTTCAGTTTTTTCATAGATTCCAAAGCCAGAAGGGACCATTGTGATCATCCAGTCTGACTTCTTGTATAACATAGACCTAAGTACTTCCCCAAAATAATTCCTAGAGCACGTCTTTTAGACAAATATCTAATTCTGATTTAAAAATTGTCAGTGGTGGAGAATGTATCACAGGTTAACCATGAGAACTCTTGACCAGCTGCACAGGATTCACCTCCTAACCCCACTCACACCACAATCTACTGATGAAAATAGTTCATTTATTCTCCACTTCTGCTAAGGGGATTCTGAAAGTCACAAAATGTGAGGCATTTGCCCATACGTGGCAGAAAATTAATTCTCAGAACTTTGGTTCTGTTTCATTAGGAGGTATCTGGAACCATGTGTGTACGTACATGTGTGTACATAGGTGTGTGTGTGTATGCGCGCGCACACACTTGACTGCCTTTTTCTAGTGCCTCAAGGGCCTGTGTAGCCATGCTGCACATTCTATGGAAATGTTCTCATAAGTGTAATTTAATGTTGTTGTTCTCTGAATGCATCAATTCCTGGTCTTACACAGCACAGCTCCTCCTACCATACCAATCATTTCCTGCATCAATACTGCCTGCACCACTCCTCACAACTAACATCACTGAGATGGTTTTAATTTGTCTCCCACGCTATGGCAAGCATGGAAGGGATAGTTTTGTCTCTATCTCCTGACAGAGTCTGGCCTGAGCCATTATGCAGTGGTGGTAAGTATCAACACTTTGCATGTGGCTCTGCATCATTTAAACTCTCCTTTAAAATGAGAATTAAATTTCTAATCTTTCAGTTTCTGGAAATAACTTTTTCCTGGGTGAAATGAAGAAGACTGTATGAATCCGGCAGCATGGCCAGCCCCAGGGCCAGCAGCAGTGGTTCCACGTTCCCACTTCCCCGTACAAGTAGTTACCACACTGTGCTTATACCACAGTAGAGCAAAGCCCAGGAGTCCAAAAAAACTTTTACTTCTGATGAACCCACTCATAGGTAAGAGGTGCTGTTCAAACTTTGCGGATAGTTAACTTTAAACATGAAGGATGTTCTTGCTCACTTAAAAAAACAAAACCTAAATCAGACTCTAATGTGAGCCACAAGTGATTGCATGACTTTAGATAATTAACTGCAAATAAATACCAGACAGCTGGACAGCCTGTTGTTGTGCAATATGCATGGAAAGCTGGACAGTCCACAATGGTATGTCTTCAATTTCACTAACCTAATAAAAGATTTCCTGCTGACTTTACATCAACTTGTGGTACGGGTGCAAAGGACTTAGTTTCTGGCAAGAGTGGGAAAAACTAATCTAGAAACCATAAAAGCAGCTTCTCCATTCCATAAGCAGTTTATAAAATTAATTACAATAGCATACCCATCAACTCTGGGTATTAAACCTGCTCTGCTATCATAGACTAGTGCAATCAGAAGGCGTGACATAAGCCAAACAGTTCCCTATAAAGCTAATAGACCTAGACAGATCAAATAACTGAGAATGCTACTGTCCAAATTATTTCTGGCTATTGAAGGGTCTCACAAAAGACAAGTAAAGGGAAAATATTTGTCTTAGTCTCACTGGAAACTTTGCTTGAAGAGAAGCATAACTTATCTCAGCATTCTTCAAAGTTTTTCTTCGGTGGCCTCCTTCCGGTCTCCCACCTCTACTTGCGGCCCCGGTATGTCTGCTGAAATGCCGCTGAATAGAAAGCTTCCGCTTTCTGCAATATTTCGGTGAGACAAAAATAGACCACCTGAGTTCGGCAGTCTCCCGGGCAGGATCGGCGGCGGCACCTGCGTCTCACACCCCATTTTGAAGACCACTGACTTATCTTTTAGCTTCTACTACATATGCTATCAACTGCAGCAGTTGAAGAAGCAGCATCTATTATATTGAGGATATAGGAATTACTTTCCATTTCATATGCTCGTTATTTCTTTAAAAATCCCCATTTGGAAATAAGTTTTAATACCTGAACTCAGATGTACTTTAACATCTCAGTAGAAGCTTTTCAGTATTTTTGTGTTAACTGGAAAAAATATCCCAAACCCAACATCATATTTCTTCCTCACTCAAACGAAAAAACACACAAAATTCTCCCACTTTCAGGACAGAACCACAGCAGAAATGGCTGAAATTCTGAATATTAATGCAGTTAGTCATTACTGAGGACGAATAACTTTGCTTGTTGTGAAGACAAACCATAATAACTGAACAAAGTTAGGGAATTTCAAAAATTAGGCACTAGAAACACCTAGCACATCTTCAAGTGCTATAAAAATGAACATCAGTGAAGGGGCTTGAGAAATGCATTGCACAAGCAAATGATCAGGAACCACTGCTGCAAAAACATTATTTAATGGAGAAGATTTTTTAGAGACAATTGAGGCTATTTCCCTAAAAGAAGAGAAAGCAGGATTATTTATTTATTTATTTATTTGAGGGCTGGGAGAGGGTTATTTGAATGACTGTTTTATTGTTGCTAGGGTTATTGTAAAATTAACTGCCAGGGCACCTATGTCTTGGTACAGGCATCTTTTTATCATTTAATTAAAAACAAATAGCTTTTTTATTTCTCAAAACTAGCCAAGAGGCAGTAGTCAATGTGCGCTCCCTCACATCCCACTCTAAAACATACATTTTGCGGGGGGACCACGAGAGAGTGATATAGTAGAGCAAGGTAAGGGGGGGGGTTTCTTGCTTTAATTATGTCTAGAGCTCTGTAGGAATATGAAAGGGACTGACCCAGAGCCCACCAAAGTTAATGGAAAATTTCCTATTGACTGTGTTGGGCACTCGATCAGGCCCCATCTGAATACACAGCATATATAGAGGTATGAAAGCAGGAAAGTTAAGGTTCTGCATTTAACCTTTAACTTTGCTCTTTAAAATGCAGTTTCAGACATTGTGTTATCTTTAGATATCATATTATGTTACCTTACAGAGTACCAAAGACTCCATAATTAAATAATAATTCTCAAATATTATTATGTAAATATTGTATTGTATTACTTATTGGTATGCACAAAGGGAAAAGTTAGGATAGCATGTTCATCCTTTTCTGTCACAGATAGAGACCAGCATGGTTAACTGTGCAACCTTTTTGTTAACAATGAATTATTACAGAAATATAACATGGACATATAGTGCCCACAGAAAACACTCAACTGACATAATTAACAGACAGGAAATAGTTAGGGAGCTACTAACATGGTCTTTATCTTGTGTATAAACCTTCTACATAGACTTATAAAGACAGATTATGTGCTAAGTCATACAAACATATCTGGATAGTACTTTACCTAAAATATGCCCTTTATGAAACCATTAATGATAATATTTCTTTCTTTGAAGTCATTGCAACTTTAAAGTTGCAATAAGAGTCACAGTAGTGATCATGGAGCGCATTACTGTAGTATTTGCAAGGACCAAACTTGATGGAGAACATCACATTAGAACTGTGTTGTGTGAGTTTCTGTGCACACCTACATTTGTATTACTTGCATAGAAATGTATTGCGAAAATTTTTATATTTGTATCAGAAGTACATTTTACAAATGTGATATTTTTATGCCAGAGATGAGCAAAGAAGCAATTAATAGTTGTAATGAATAGAAATGCAAACCATAGATATCAAAATAAATTGTTTATAATTACTTTTCCTTGAAAGTGGTATTTTCATCAAGAAGATTAAACCTCAACTGCCAAATCGTCAACACTGTTTTTACATTTTGATTTTTATGTAAATTCTAATCCCTTCTCTTAACTTTCACTCTATTCCAAACAGCACTTATTAAAATAAAAATAAGACTTAGTGTGCAGAAAACTATTTCTTAATTTTAAACATGTCTCTTTAAAATTCTTCACCTTTTAGAGTCTGAAGAAATATCCACAAACCCTTCTAAGCAAATGTCAAGTCTGGAAGACAGTGCTGTAAGGGTTAAACATTAGCAAATATAAGCATTAAATTCATAGGGACTATAAAGGTAGTTTGTTTGTTTTGTTAAAGAAAATTTGTGTCTGGACTGTAAATGTAAGATAGCTAAAGCTTTTGGTTAGTGTGTTCTCTCCCTATGTTTTCCCTGATACTGTACCTCACAGGTTTCCTGTCTCGCAGCACATCTTCCAGACTCTTTTCACAATGTTCAGCAGTGACCACCAGCCTCTCTGATTAAAAGAATATACCAATAGCAATTTTAGAATCTGGACACAGCATTATCTCAACATTTCATTAGCTAGTGACAAAGAGAATGACTACTTATTTTAGAGAACTGTAAATATCTTGGCATACACTGAATATAGCCGCATTATACATCCTTCAAAATGCTTACAACTCAGATGGCACAGAAACAAAATTGCTTTGTTTGTATACATAAAATACGGCAGATTTTTTAATGCTCATAGATAAATTCAAATCATCAAGAAACTGTCACCTTTTCAATTGTTACTAAAGAAACATTTTTATGAATAGTGAAGACTACCTGTATTAGAGATGCCTCCACGTTTAATTTTCATTACAACATACCTGTCTTATAGCTTTCTGTACTATGAAACACTTTCAAAAAGTAGTTTCCAAGAACACATCAAAATTCACCAAACGTAGACCTTGCTATTTTTAATGAGAAGAATGCTCTGCCCCTGCCAGGCATATTATATAAAAATTAGTGTCCGTCTAGTCGCCATACTATTTTAGTAGGAAAACATTAGTTTATTTGCAAGTATTACCTTAAATAGTTAGAACAGAGCTATCACCGAGTACAAGCACAATACATCCATTGTTTCTGTCTTGATAGTTAACAGATTTAAAAGGGGCTGTCAAACAATTAAAAATTATCGTGCAATTACTCACACTGTTAATAACAGAATACCATTTATTTAAATAGTTTTGGACGTTTTTCTACATTTTCAAATATATTGATTTTATTACAAAACAGTAGACACTGCTCACTTTATACTGTTATTTTTATTACAAACATTGGCACTGTAAAAATGATAAAATAAATAGCATTTTTCAATAAGCCTCAGACAAGTACTGTAGTGCAATCTCTTTATGGTGGAAGTACAACTTACAAATGTAGATTTTTTTTGTGTTACATAACTGAACTCAACAACAAAATAATATAAAAACTTTAAAGCCTACAAGTCCACTCATTCCTACTACTTGTTCAGACCATTGCTAAGGCAAACAAGTTTGTTAACAAGAGATAAGGCTGCTCACTTTTTATTTATGACACCTAAAAGCGAGAACGGGCGTTAGCATGGCACTTTTGTAGCCGGTATTGCAAAGTATTTATGTGCCAGACATGCTAAACATTCGTATGCTCCTTTATGCTTTGGCCACCATTCCAGAGGACATGCTTCCATGCTCATGATGTTCATTAAAAAAATAATTGTTAATTAAATTTGTGACTGAACTCCTTGGGGAAAGAATTGTCTATCTCCTGTTCTGTTTTACCCGCATTCTGCCATATATTTCATGTTATAGCAGTCTCAGATGATGACCCAGCACACGTTCTTTTTAAGAAAACTTTCACAGCAGATTTGACAAAACACAAAGAACGTGCCAACATGAAATTTATAAAAATAGCTACAACACTTGACCCAAGGTTTAAGAATCCAAAGTGCCATCAAAATCTGAGAGGAATGAGGAGTGGAGCAACACTCAAGTTGCGGAAACTACTGAACCCAAACCACCAAAAGAGAAAATCAAATCTTCTGCTGATGGCATCTGACTCAGATGATGGAACTAAACATGCACTGGTTCGCTCTGCTCTGGATCATTAATGAGCAGAACCAGTCATCAGCATGGATGCATGTCCTTTGGAATGGTGGCTGAAGCATGAAGAGACATATGAATCTTTAGCGCAAGTGGAATATAAATATCTTGCGACACTGGCTACAATAGTGCCATGCGAACACCTGTTCCCACTTTCAGGTGACATTGTAAACAAGCAGCAGGCAGCATTATCTCTTGCAAATTGTAACCAAACTTGTTTGTGTGATTGGCTGAACAAGCATTAGGACTGAGTGGCTTTGTAGGCTCTAAAGTTTTACATTGTTTTGCTTTTGAGCACAGTTTTTTTTGGTACATAATTCTACATGTGTAAGTTCAACTTCCAAGATAAAGAGATTGCTCTACAGTACTTGTATTAGGTGATCTGAAAAATACTATTTCTTCTGTAAGCAACAAAGGAAAAATTTTACTGGGGCAGCCAACTTCACAAATCAACAAAATCATTATTGTAAAATACCTTCTTGCATAAAAATGCAATTTCCCTAGGAAAGAAAACACTCACCATGCTTTCCTCTGGAAATGTCCACATACTGACAAAGTCTGGGATGGGTGATTGTCTTAAGGATTTGAAAACGGCCCAAAATTTTGATGGAGTTTGGTGTCAGAGGAAGACCATTGCTTCCACAAACATCGTGTGGCAGAGCTGAAGCAAAGAAAGTGGAGGCACCCATCACAGCATCCTTCAAGGGAAACATTTTTTCCCCTTTAATCCTTCCACGCAATGCACACTCCTGAAAAGGAAATGAAGAAATTCACCTAAAATCTTAAGTATGGCAAAAAGGGTTTTGTGATTAACAAATGGTTAATATTGCCAACATATAAAGAATAGATTATAAGTAATACAGCCACTGAAATTTACTAATTACTAATTCTCAGTAAAACAAAAAAAAATACACTTATGCATCAGTATCACAATTATGCAGCTCTGTTGCCTTACAAAAGTAATGGGGCAGCTATATATGTTAAGCAATGTTCAGGGAATCAAAATAAACTTTAGATTTATAATGAAGACTGTGTTAATATCAAGTTAAACAAAGCAACCAAAAAAAGTAGTTACGAAGAGTTCTTAAAACTCCAGTACCCATATGCTGAAGTGAAGAAACAGACTGACAGAGCCAAAAGAGTACTGAGAAGCATCAAAGCTCTACAACCTATCCTGAAGGACAATCCCTCACTCTCAGAGCTCTTGGGAGATTGTAAGCGAGAACTGGCCTGACAGCCCCACAACCCGAAGCAAATACTCACCAGCAACCACACCACACAACAAAAACACTAACCCAGGAACCTTTCCTTGCAACAGAGCCCAATGTTTGTCAAACTCATTGTACAATGAGAGTAATAGATTTATTGTACCATTCATTAAGTTTAGCAGACAAAAACCTTGTAAGTCCTCCACTTAAATACTGTAGTCCACTTTGTTTATTTCACAGTTATATTCATTCTACAATAAGTAAGATACCTGCCTGTAATTTTCAAGAATTCCTCTCGATTTTACTTCCAATTCCAATGTTTGTGCCTTAGATTTTGCAAAAATAATTGTTGAGAAATCTCAGATGTGGTTAGTTAATTAAAGAAAAAATTATGTAAAAAAGTTGTATTTGGTGAGTCCTTGAGGACAATCCAACAACTAGGTCCCAGCTCAGAATGAAAAAGAATTGAGGAAGAGGCCTGTTTATCTCATATGTAACAGCTAAACATGTCCATGTTTCCTGCCCCTTAACATCACAGGGATCCCATTATTTTCATTATAAAACAATGAAACTTGTAAAACAGTGAAAGCACGAAACTATGCAGACACCATCACTCCCCAGTCTCTCTTATTGGGAGAGGGAAGAGAAAGTGGTAAAAGATTAATCAGAAGTAGTATATTTGCTGCATGTACATGTTAGCCTCACTCTTTCTAACAACAAAATCCAGGCAGAAAGTGAAAGTGAAATAGTCTTCAAAAAGAAGTAATTAAAGTCTCTTCTTCTATAAAGGTTAAAGCTAAAACAGACTACTAGAAGATTACGAGGTTTTGGGGGTTTTTTTAAAATCAAACATTTTCATATTTCAGACCATCAAGTTCCTCTTGTGAACACCTATGGCCCCAATTCCTTAGTTACTACTATGACATTTTGTTAAAAGAAAAATAATATTTGGACTGTATTAAAAAACAACATGAAAATAATCTCATTTTATTATGTTGGATGCAGCTGCTTGATCACTTCCCTCAATTCACATTATTTGTTTCTTCTCTCTCAGGTTCATGGCTCAATACTGGCACTCTCATTGCAGCAAGGCATGCTTTTACTACAGGTTACTTTGCACTTAGAAAGTTCTATCCTCCAGTATATTTGCTACCCCTTCAATTTAGGCATCATCCACAAATATTCAGAGAATAAAACACATGAAGCAGCTTCCTAGTGTGAAAATTTATTTTAATTAGTTTGTTGAACTGCTGCTGGAAATCTTGCAAGTGTCAGACTGAGTGAGAACCTGATATACTTCTCAGTTACCTACTAGCCAGCAGCAGATAGGAAATTTGAGAGTAGGCCCAGCAAAAGAGCTGAAGTCACCACACTGTGAGACGGCACTCTCAGCCCAAGAAAATGGGTGACAGAAATACTGTTTTCCCTAGACTGATTCCGTGGCTCTATCTTTGTTTAAGTAACATTTGGGTGATATATTTTAGGCCTCTCCCCTCATTATAGACTGCTGGAAGGAAGAAACTCTTTGGCCCTTCATCCTTCTTGGCAGTTTGGTATCCACTACTCTGCTACCCTCCAAACTCTTCTCTACTCCACCTGTCATTTTGGGGTCACCCTCACCCATGAATAGTTGGACTTTGTCTCTGCCCCTGCTCACAGATTACCATGCCCTGGAAAAATCATGGAGCAGGTCCTCAAGGAATCAATTCTGAAGCACTTAAAGGAGAGGAAATTGGTCAGGAATAGTCAGCATGGATTCACCAAGGGCAGGTCATGCCTGACTAACCTAATTGCCTTCTATGACAAGGTAACTGGCTCTGTGGATCGGGGAAAGCAGTGGACATGTTATTCCTTGATTTTAGCAAAGCTTTTAATACCGTCTCCCACAGTATTCTTGCCAGCAAGTTAAAGAAACATGGGCTGGATAAATGGACTATAAGGTGGATAGAAAGCTGGCTAGACCATCGGGCTCAATGGGTAGTGATCAATGGCTCCATGTCTAGTTGGCAGTTGGTATTAAGTGGAGTGCCCCAAGGGTTTGTTCAGTATCTTCATTAATGATCTGGAGATTGGTGTGGACTGCACCTCAGCAAGTGTTCAGATGACACTAAACTGGGAGTAGTTGTAGATACACCGAGGGTAGGGATAGGATACAGAGGGACCTAGAAAAATTAGAAGATTGAGCCAAAAGAAATTTGATGAGGTTCAACAAGGACAATTGCAGAGTCCTACACTTAGGACAGAAGAATCCCATGCACTGCTACAGACTAGGAACCAAATGCTTAGGCAGCAGTTCTGCAGACAAGGACCTAAGAGTTACAGTGGACGAGAAGCTGGATATGAGTCAATAGTGTGCCCTTGTTGCCAAGAAGGCTAATGGCATTTTGGATTGTATAAGTACGGGCATTTCCAGGAGATTGTGGGACATGATCATTCCCCTCTATTTGACATTGGTGAGGCCTCATCTGGAGTACTGTGTCCAGTTTTGGGCCCCACACTACAAGAAGGATGTGGATAAATTGGAAAGAGTCCAGCGGAGGGCAACAAAAATGATTAGGGGGCTGGAGCACTTGACTTTCAAGGAGAGGCTGAGGGAACTGGGATTGTTTAGTCTGCAGAAGAGAAGAATGAGGTGAGATATGATAGCTGCTTTCAACTGCCTGAAAGGGGATTTCCAAAGAGGATGGATCTAGACTGTTCTCAGTGGTAGCAGAAGACAGAACAAGGAGTAATGGTTTAAAGTTGCAGAGGGGGAGACTTACACTGGATATTAGGAAAAACATTTTCACTAGGAGGGTGGTGAAGAACTGGAATGGGTTACTTAGGGAGGTGGAATCTCTCTCTTTTCCTTAGAGGTTTTTAAGGTCAGGCTTGATAAGCCCTAGCTAGGATGATTTAGTCAGAGATTCGTCCTGCTTTGAGCAGGGGGTTGGACTAGATGACCCGCTGAGGTTCTTTCCAACCCTGATATTCTATGCAACAGCAGTAACTGACTTGAGTCTGATCAGTTTCACCATGCTTCCTAGGGTTTTGAAAAAGGGAAGAGAAAGTGACAGGAAGTCATGTAAATTTGCTCCACACTTACTTGGCAAAGCTACCAAGAGCAACAGAGTCTATATATCTCTCTACCTGCAGACTCAGGAAAGCAGCTCACTACAAGTTTAGCTTCTTACCATGAAGTGAGTATATCTTCCTAAAGATAATAACATGAAACTTTTTATTAAGTTTTTCAAAAAAATTAATGCATTGCCTCCATATTCACCAGATGGTTTTCCCCTCACTTCTAGCAGGTGGATTTCCTCAGTCCTTAGCAAGAAAAATCACTTCTTGAAAGACTGATAGTTTGAAATTTGGGGGGCATACAGAAGTGCTCTAAAGGCATCAGTCTGAGAAGCACTGAAACAGCAACATCCTGCAAAGAAGAATCCTGCACTGGCTCCCAGGAAGAGGATGGGCTAGATACAAAATCCTATACATCTTTTCTTTCCCCAAGGAACATAATTTTATTCATTTTAATTGGGGAAAAGGGGATCAGAAGGTGGACAGCTCTGGTGAAGGGGCACTAGAATATGGTGCACAGCGGGCGCATGAGAGCCTGGCTGCAAGGACACCATCCGGGGCGCGCAGGGCCCAGCTGGGCAGCGGCTGTAAGCACCCTCCCGCCCAAGGAGTACAGCGCGCGGGGAACAGCGGAGCCCGGCGGGGGAGCAGCGAGTCCCCGCAGCCGAGCTAGACGAGACAGGGCATAAGAGCGGGTACCTGCTGCAACTGCTGGGCGTGAGGCACGAGCCACCTACAGGGGCCCTGGCGCCGCCGTCGCTATTCCGAACATCGCTGCGCGCCTCCGAAACTCCCCGACACTTGACGAGGGCGCCGCTGCGCCCCCGAGCGCGAGCCCACCCCCTGTGGGCGAACAGGTGCCGCAAAACTGGATACGCCCCGCCCGTCTCTTACCTCATCAGTGTGCGCCGCCTTTAGGTAAAGGACCCTGGCTTCTGTTGCCGGGAGAGAGGGTGACATCGCCGATGCCTACTAATTGCCATTATTTGTAACGTGAGGTTTTCCCGGCGCGAATTCAGGGTACAGACGCGTGCTCTTTGCGGAAGGTATGCAACTTTTGTAAATGGCTTATTAGGGGAGCTAAGGTTGTGCACTCTATTTCAATGGCAGGCGTTCTTCAGGGCAGCCCGGCGTGCGTCCTTTCTCTCGCGCCTTCTCTGGGCGCCGCGGCGGAGGCGGTGACCTCGGCTCCAGCTTCTCTCGGTTCATGTGAGTTTCCCTCGGGGGTGGGCCGTGCTCCCTTGTGCTGATCCGCGGGGGAGAGCGGGATGGGACCGCCATTATTCCCCCCCCCCCCCCCCCCGCCGTGTGCGCGTGGAGCCGCGAGCCGGACTCAGCCTCGCTCTGGACCGCGCCCCCGCCCCGCCACAGAGACATCCCCCCGCCCCGGAGCAGTTTCGCAAGCGTAGTGGCCCGGCTCTGCCTCGGAGGTGCCCGCTCTGTGGGTATCGTGGGGCCGGCAGTTACTGAGCCCGCTCCGGCCCCGCGCGCTGCGACCGGCTCTGGCCTTCCCGATGATCGGGACTCTGCAGGCCGCGTTTTGGGTGTGTTGTTAGGAGCGCTCCGCTCGGCCGATGCTGCGCCAGAGGGCCTGGGCTCGGGCTCCGGCTCCCTCCCCGCGGCGCTGGCCCGCCCGAGCTAACGGGCCCTAACGGTAGCAGGCACGTGCTGCGGGCCTTGTTGTTTGCAAAGCCCGGGTTAGGCGGGGTCTGCTCTGTCCTGCCTCCTGCTGCAGGGACTTGGTGCTACCGTGGCCCGTGCAGGCTCCGCAGCAGCTTCCCTTTCGTCAGACAACGCAGGCTCTGGATGGAGCGGGGAAGCCGCCGTGTTGCTCTAGTGTTTGTTTCAGGCTATTCAGTGATCAGCGCGTCTTTGTACCACCAACGCCCAAAGGCATAATGGGAGTTATCTGGGGAAGCTGTAGGCTTTGACGCTATAAGCAGCTGGGGCTGTGTGACCACGTGTGAGACCTATATAGATAAACATGTTAGGTGTGTGTTTAAGGTTAAACAATGAGTAGTGAAATAGTTAAACGCTCATAGTTATGTTATTAAACTTCACGTTTCAGGGTTAACAATCCATTAAATGCCAGTTAATGCTCCTCTGAGTTAAGGTTTCAGATTGTCTACAGGCCCAGGAGTTCAGTCCTATTTTGATTAACACGTGGGTTATAGTTTTAAGGCTCTTTTTGCAATAGAGGTATTATTTTGTAAATGAAAGCTTAAATTCTGGAAGACAATTCAGTGGTAAAAGATGGATGAGTATATTCCATAGCCACAAAATAGATGGGGCCTTGAATGTCATTTACAATGCAGACACAGAACAGATCTGCTGACTGCAAAGGCATCATTTTGTGTACACACTTTTCTGACTGCAGCTATGTTTTTTATACACTTTTTTTTGCTTCATATAGTACAAATATGAAGTAACGAAGTAGCATAATAGCTCCTTCACTCCACCCTCAGTTGCGACATTTGAAAAGATTTAAAATATGAATACATACACACACTTTAAGTGTATAGGGTGGGTTACATAAGTGATATGGGAATATGGTTTACCAGGAGCCAGATGTTATGGTTCTGTACCAAGCTCTGTCACTGGCATACTTTAGGCAAGTCAGTTAATATATCTATGCTTCATTTTTTCTATTTGTAAAATACTTATTTTGCAATAGTGTTGTTGGGATTCATTCCACATCCCGTGCAGTTTACTGTGTGTGGCTCTTTTGGTGGAGATCATAAAAAAACAATTTCTCTCTGCCCTTCATGAATGGTCAGATGTCATGAATGCTTTTAATAAAACTTAGAATAATCCCCAGTGCCTTTGGTCAGAAATATCATCTTGCCTTTGTTATGTGCTCACGATATTCTCTGCCTGCTGACTAGGCATCCTTAATTGAAAGGATAGTTGCATTTCAGTGATTTAATATATATGTGGAAGTAAGACATGACATAAGTATACAATTATATGATCCCTAATTAGCAATTATAGCATGCTGCTTATGTTTGGAGAGCTTTATGAACCATGGGAAAGTTTTATAAACAATGGTCCAGTTAGGGAAGTTACTGATATAGGCAAATTACCTGTTTCATACTACTCAGTAAGAGAGAATGACAACTGCCTTGCTGTGGCCTGCCAAGATCACCTTTCCCTCTCTCTCCAACATAACCTTGTAAGAATTTCATGTCGCTGTCTTGCAAGTTGTAAACATAACAACACTGATCATGGCCAATAATCGAATTTTCTGTTTTGTTGCTCTTTGCTCTCATTCTAATCTTGCCATTTTGATACAATTCAGTTCACAGAACTTTTATTATGCTTTGAGGAGGTTGGAAATTATGAAGAAAGGATTACCAGAGCCTCCAGTAGGAATCAAAGCATTTATCTACACTGTCTACATTACCTGACAGATTGTCCGGCAGCGATAAATCCAGCAGGGATCAATTTTTCGCGTCTAGTATAAATATATCGACCACTGAGTGCTCTCACGTCAACTCTGGTACTCCATGAGAAGCACAAGTGGAGTTGACAGGAGAGCATCAGCTGTCGATTTACTGCAGTGAAGACACCGCAGTAAGTAGATCTAAGTACATGAACTTCTGCCACGCTATTCATGCAGCTGAAGTTGCATATCTTAGATCGACTCCGTGCAGTAGTGCAGACAAGCCCCAAGGTTCATAGGTGATGCAATGTATGTATAATCAGCCAACAGTTAGTCAGTAAAGCATGATGTGGCTAATCTTTCTTCTTTAGCTGTTATATCCAGTGTCTTTAGAGACCTGTCTAATCTTAATTCAGTACATGATTATTTTTCATATCTTCTTTCCATCCCCATCAAGGGTATCAGTACTTCCTGTTACTTTAATTCCATGTAGAAATGTAGGACTTGAAGATGTTATATGCTTCATTGGTTGTGGGTTATGACAAGATTTCCTTTAAAAACTTGGAGGGAGAGTACTTAATTGAAATGTAGTAAAAAAGCATTACCTAAAAAGGTTATGCAGCCTTTTTAAAGTGATTTAAAAATGCACTTTTGAATTTGTTAGCAAAATATTGAGTGGAGTATTGTATAACTCCAGGGAAGGGGGTGGTAGCATAAAATGTTCCAGTTCTGAAACAGTGAGTGGACCTGCATGTTTAAGTGTAACAGCTGTAATTCAGAAAATTAGTAATAAAAATCATAGAGCAGATCAACAGAGGCACAGCTGTTTCCTTTTTCTTTTGCTACCTTTACTTCATTGGGAGTTATTTTGGTTTTTTGAGAGACCAATAGGGCCCCATGGATCTTGAATAGTCTTGAGCATCAGACATTGATATGTGGTGATCTAGGATAAATTTTCCTATGATCGGAAATGACCTACTAGCCAATATTTCATAAATTTAAAGATGTTAGACATAGAAAAGACCTTTTTGGCTTATTCCCTATTACACAGTTTAGTACCTTCTGTAAAATTATTTTAAAAAATATTTGGGATAAAATGGGAACCCAACTTTTCACTCCTAATGCTGAGACAAGGAGATAAGTTTAGAGAGACAGATTAGAAATGAAATATTGTGCTTTTTCAAAAATGAAAATAAAGATGTCTGGCATATTTGAAAATAGCAAGAAAAACAGCTGGAAATATTGGAGGCTTTTCTGTAGTTGCTTGTATTTTTGATTTCAAAATTCAGTGTTACAGATCGTAAAATTTGTGAGTTGGACATAAATTTGGGCATAAAATGGACAGGAAAACAATTAAACTTGGAAAAAGTTTTGTCATTACCCACAACCAGTGAAGCATATGACATCTTCAAGTCCTATATTTCTATATGGAATTAAAGTAATGGGAACTACTGATACCCTTGATGGGGATGGATAGAATAGCTACCACATAGATACGAAAAATAATCATGTACTGAATTAAGATTAGACAGGTAATTTGACATGATTATAATTACAATTTTAAAATCTGACTAAACAGTGATCGTCTATGATTTGAGACCTTCTGTTAGATAAGAAATCTGTAGGATAGAAAAGGACCAGACAATCCAAGTGTCTGTCCATTTTGCAAGTTAGCAGAAGTTCTCCATAATAATAGTTTTCTTCCAAATATCTGTATGCTTAAATCCATTTAGTTAGTTGTTGTTACTGCTATGTATTTTACCTGACAGAGATTAGAGCCACTACAGCTACAAATTTACATCGATTTCAGACCCGAGAGATAGTTATAAATCCATGTCCCTGAGTGAGGTAGTTATACTGACCTAACACCAGTGTAGGGCTTCTCTTGTTGACATAGGATACACTGCATCTCAGGCAGGTGGATTAACTGTGCTGAGAGGAGAATCTCTTCTGTCAGTGTAGTAGCATCTTCACTAAAGTGCTAGAATGGTGCAGCTTTTTAAATGTAGACCTTCCCTAAGTTAATTGCCTGACGTTATTAAGAGAGAACCAGCCACCTCCTGAAGCTTACTAGGCTTTTGCTAAATGCAGCAAATCAATTCATGCTATCTTAAAATTCCACGTGAACTTGAGTAGAGGGGGTTCCAGTACATTAGAAGCTTTTGCAGCATCCTAGTTTGTTAGTGGTATGCCTGTGCCAGATTTAGCTATAAAGAAAATTTTAATATACAATCTGGTCGATGCCACATGATTTAGGCCGCAGTGCATTCCTAGCATTTCTCTGGTCATTTCCTTAATGTTTAATATCCTCGTTTTATTTGTTGTTTGTTTAGTATTTTTGAAGAGCATGAAGTCTTATTTCAAAAACATCTTACCATGCAAAAACCACATTTTATGCTAATTCTCAAAATCGGTAATATTACTGATGTTGACATCCTAAAGAGTGGGAAACTAGTGGAGCAAGAGGGTCTCATTTTTCTTTCATTTTCTCCATAAAATCAGTGAAACCCTGCTGTTCGTAATTTTTGAATAATGAGGAGGAAGATGGAGCTTTAGGTTTATCAGACCTGCTAGGCAAGGAGTATTATGAAGGATAAACTCTCACGTGGAAATCCCATTACCCTTCCCATTCCCATCATCTATGGATAGTAAGGGATTCTTGATTTCTTGCCATGGCATTGCTTCAAATCTCTTAAGATAGTAGTTTGTCTTTATATCTTCTGGTTATTGTTCATGGTTTAATTATATATTGCAATCTCTGGCCAATGGGATATTGATACAGTTAATGGTTTAGTCGTCTCATTTGTTTCAAAAGACTGTCTTTATTGGATTTTCTTCCAATACACCTGTGTCTGTTTTCTCTATTTTATGGATTTTTCAGTTTACCAGAAGTGTTGCTACTTTCCATTTTGTTTTGCCAGCAATGTCCAGACAATCTTTAAAGTGGTCGTTTCTGTATCCTACATTACCGACAAATCTTTATTGCCAGGGATTAGCACTGCATTATATGTTGCAGCCTTGATCTGGAATTCAAATGCAAAAAGCAGGTGATGGACTCAAGTGTCATGTTTCTGCCAGAGCCATGCGGAGATGATTGAGGGTGTAATGCTTCAAATGAAATACTTGAACTTAAACAGCAGAGTGTCTTTTTCATGTATGTCCAGGATTACGTCAGGATTTTTTGAAAACCTCAAACTAACTTTTGAGTAGGAGAAAGGTTACCAGCTCTGAAAGAGCAATTCATGTTAGCAAAAATTGTTCATTTTGTAATTACTGAATTGAAACACGAAAAGGGAGTAAGATGTAAAACGAGGTACTGCAAGCAAAAGATGTAAAAGAAAACAAAGTTTTAAAAGTATATTAAAAGCAAGAAAATGGCAAAGGAGAAGTGTAGCTTTCATATTTCATCGGGAAAGAAAGCAGAGGACTGAAATCCTACAGACTTACGTTGGTATAGCTACGTTGCTCAGAGGTATGGAAAATCCACACCTCTGAGTGATACAGTTATGCTGACTGAGCTCCCGGTGTAGACAGCGCTATGTCGATGGGAGGATTTCTCTTGACATAGCTACTGCCTCATACGGGGGTGGAGTACATATGTCAATGAGAGAAGCTGTCCAATCAGTGTAGGTAACATCTTCACTAAGCACTACAGCAGTGTAGCAAGCCCTTGTTTTGCTTCAGTCGTCACTAAAAGGAATAATAGCAAAAGAAAGTTAAATGTGATAGCAGCTAATGAGAAACGGGAGAGGTTACAAGGCAAAATTCAGGAAAGAACAGGTTAACCCTTATCTTGATCTGGAGAGGAAGGATCTTTCAAGGGGACTGAAAGTCAGCAGAGACAAAAACAGAATAGAAAGATTGGTATCCTGGAAAGCAGCAACTTTGAATGAGGTGTAGGGGTGACAGTGGACAAGAAACTGAACGTGAGCTCCCAGTACATTGCTGTGGCAAAAAGGGCTAGGATGATCCTTAGTCATGTAAACAAGGAAGTAGTGAGGAGGAGTAGATGTACAGCATTAGTTAGACCGGTTGTTTTCAAGCTTTTGTACAGGTAACCCTTTTCACATATCAATTGTATGAGTGCAACACTCCCCCCCCCTTTAAATTAAAAACACATTTATATAAATAACTCCATAATAAATGCTGGAGGCAAAGCAGGGTTTGGGATGGAGGCTGGCAGCTCCCAACCCTCTCATGTAATAACCTTGCAGCCCTCTGAGGGGTCTCATCCCCAGTTTGAGAAGACCTGGGTTAGACTGATGCTGAAATACTTCAGTGGCTGGAGGAAGTTCCTTACAGAGAGAGAGAGAGTTAAAGAGCTCAGTTTGTTTAGTATATGAAAACATTTGAGAGGTGACTTGATTACAGTGCAGAAATGCCTTCTTGGGAGAAAATACCAAGTACAGTACTATAGTTTTCTTTAAGGAAGCAGAGAAAAGCATAACTAGAACCAATGGCTGGAAGCTAAAGCTGTATATATTTAAACTTAGAAATAAGTCACAAATGTTTAAGTAGGTGGTAGATTCTCCTTCCATATTTGGAGGTCTTCAAATCAAGACTGGTTGCCTTTCTAGAAGTTAATCTGTTAGCCAAACATAAATTGTTGGTTTCAATGCTGGGGTAACTATGTGAAATTGTATGTCCTGTGATATACAGCATGTCCAAGTAGATCATTTAATAGTCTCTCTTGGGTTTAAAGTCTGTGAATCTATGCCTACTACCATCACATCTCATCCCAGCACTAACCAGGAGATTCTTAAAGATGGAGGAGAAATTGAAATATATCGTTCTTCCAGCAAGAGAGGCTGAGAAAGAAGGAAATTTAAAATTTATCATAAACTTTCCAACCAGAGGCCAATATAGATGGAGCAGCAAGCAGAATCTTGACACAGCCCTCAATGTGTGGATCCTAACATTCTTCCCCTTATTGCTATCTGTAATAGTAGTGGGGAAGGGCTGAGCTTCTCACCAAGGCATTGCATATACACATGCAAATACGTTAGTCCTCTGGCTGGTCAGTTTCTTGTACATCAGTTTTTCAAAACCTGTTTTAAGCACCTTAAATGGGGCTATGTGTGGACTATTAATTTCAGTCTCTGGAACTAGTTAGATATTTCAGGTATACACAACAAGCTCTTCTAAATTGATAACCCCATTCAATTCTGCAATTCCAAAGGTGGTGGGTTTTTTTTTTTTTAAAAAAAAAAGGCTGCAGGGCCCCACCGTAGTGGCTTACATATCTTCCCTGACAAGCCACGCACTAAGATTAAAAAGAAGTGTTAAATAATACAGCAGGCTGATTGGAAATTATTGAGGAGGGAAAACAGCAATAAACTGACTTCTCACATAACACATTATTAGTGAACACTGTTATTTATTAATACATTATATCTCCATAAAAACTGAATTTCAGCCAATATGTTGTTCTACAATGGTAAACTTTTCCATGCCTAACAGTTTAAATTGTTTTCATGTGTCATTCACTGTCTGCAAAGCATTATACCAAATAGATGCTGTCTCAAATAAAGGATTATACAAATACAATGCAATCCACATATTGTCATCTGTTTGGTCAGAGCTACAAAATTATCTGATTGTTTCACTAGCACCTGATTGGCTAAACATGTAATTTCTTTCTTTCATTCTCACTTCCATAAAATTAGCAAAGATGTTGCTTCTAAATAAGTTCACCTTCTGTTTTTCCAGCAACCTGGTGATGAGATCAGATTTTCCAAATCATGTAGTTGAGGATCCTTGTTCTCCCTTTCATGTTGAATACTTGGGTGGAAAACTTTCTAAAACTGCAATAACACAAATTTTATTTATAAAGTATACTTCCAAATGAGGCACTCTGAATATTGTGCAACACAACATTTAAGAAGATAATAAACTGATTAAAACCACCACCTTAAAATTAAAATAAATAAATAAGAGGGATATAGTAGAGAAACAGTTTTGGAGAAATGGTAATATGTGACTGACTCCACATATTGGTCACACCAAAAAGACTTGTAGAAACATTTTATGATTTTTTTAAAAAAGTCGGGGGGGAAATGTATTGAGATCAGTGATAAAGGGAAGAAAGTTCTATACCCTCAGGCTCATGACAGCAAAGCATAATTGCCTGCTGACCTGAGATGTAGTGGCAATTTCATAACAGCTTGTGTTATAAAGTAGTCACAGAATCAGTAAAGGTGTGTCCTGTACAAATTGTGTAATATGGGGGAGGGGGAGAGACATCAAAACTTTGTTACCATGTATGGCCCATGGAGCTTTAAACTGAAAGAGCATGGCTGAAACCTTCAAATAAGGACATGACATAAGATGGAGCCTCGTAATATGGGTGGACATGAATGTTCAGGACTTCAGTTTTATCAGGGATATGGAAAAGGTTGTTCTGACCTATCCATCTGCCAGTATTCCTTCAGGGCCACTACTGAACTTGCAGATTTGAAGAGGCACAATACATAGTCTTAAGAGTTGTATATCTTTCATCGTTCTAATGAGCAGTCATCACTCCAGAGCAAGGCCAGAGCCCAGGCTGGAAATGTGTCCTCGAATGTCATTGGTGTACAGAGCCTCTGAACCTGTGAATAGTCATTGCTTCCTGAAAAGGAGAGGAAAGGGGCTGAACCTGGGCAAAATTGGTATAACTATAGAATTAGGTTAGGCTTCTATGTATGGCAATCACTGACTTTCCTCTCTCTAAGCAAGACACAGTGATAGACAGTGTAGCCACACTACTTACTATAAGCAGCCAATACTGGTTATCTTCTGAATGACAAATAGTTGATTTCTAGGGTCCAGATGACCATAGATATCACGTTCTAAAGCCATGATCAAACTCCACAAGAGGGAGATTGGCTATCCTTGGCTTTTGCAATCAAAAGGATCAGACAGCCCTATATTTGATTTCCTATCCACACTGTGATCTGGAAATGCACTATCCTATATTTACAATTGAGCTGGAAAAAGAGGTGTACTTATCAACTCTGAAGGTTGACTGTTTTCAGACATCGAAGATATCTGCTGGGTTGGGACTGAGGCACCAGTGTAAGGGTAGTGATGTATTTCAAAACCTCTGATAAGACATAGCGAAGATGCTATCTTATATCAGATTCCTGGCAACTTCAATCCAAAATTTTAAAAGTTTGAAACTTGAACCTTGTGACAGATGTACAAAAGATTTTTTACTTTGAAGACCATTTATTGATTGTCATCTTGTCAGCCAATGGAGTAAGGGGTGCTACAGTCTTTAATGTGAAGCAACGCTTACATGGTACTTCAGGAATCAGTTATCAATCCAGTCTCATGTTTCCTCTATAACGGGTAGGCAACCTATGGAACGTGTGCCAAAGGCAGCACGCAAGCTGATTTTCAGTAGCACTCACACTGCCCGAGTCTTAGCCACCAGTCTGGGGGGCTCTGCATTTTAATTTAATTTTAAATGAAGCTTCTTAAATATTTTTAAAACCTTATTTACTTTACATACAACAATAGTTTAGTTATCTATTATAGACTTATAGAAAGAGACCTTCTAAAAATGTTAAAATGTATTACTGGCACATGAAACCTTAAATTAGAGTGAATAAATGAAGGCTTGGCACACCACTTCTGAAAGATTGCTGACCCCTGCTCTGTAAGGTCCTGATAAACCAATTTTTCATTAACCCCAAAGTCTTCCTTTTCCTATTGTACATCTGACAAGCAAGAGAAATCTCTGAGGCTGTCTGTGAAAATAAAATTTGTTCTTCAGTTTAAGGGAAATCTGGTCATTCTTCTGTTTGTCAGCTTTTTAAATGCATGGCAGCCCCTAAGAGGTCTGGCTGCAAGACTATCAAAAAGTCTTACATGTCAAAGAATAATGAATTTTCTGCTACCATCATGTCTGTCTTATGAGAGCAACTTCTGATCCATGGGCAATAAGAATATAAACTTCCTAAGGACTGTACACACACAGGCTCTCCAGTGGCTTATGCCATTGGTGTAGATACTCCACCTCTCTGAGAGACAGTAGCTATGATGATGCGAAAAGCTCTTCTGTTGACATAGCGCTGTCTACACAGCGTTAAATTGGTATAACTGCGTCGCTTCAGGGTATGGATTTTCCTTATGTCATATGTAGATTAGTCACATTTCTGTCATAGCAGAATAGATGCCATTTTAGAAAGCTGGGTTCTTCAGATAATATTCACTAGTAGTTTTCAGTCCACTGTTCAATTTGTTGGGTTCTGTTGTTCACTTTCACTTGATGGGGCAGGTAGAAGAAGCTGAAGAAGAGTAATGTCTCCGAGTTTGTTTGGCTTTTATATGCGCCATAATAAGACACTCCTCCCTTGCTGGTTTTTGGTGATAGTTTTGCTCAAGTATTGAACAGAGATACGGTTGTTATTTTGCTCAGTTTCAGGCAGCCCACCATCTGCATAAGGAAGGACATAAACAGATTTTTTTCCCTCCTCTGTTTTCCATCTGCTAGTTGGAGGAACTAAACCGTTTTTGCACAGGAAGTCTACTAAGAAGTAGTGAGACAGCACAGACTACCAATATAGTACATGACAAAAAGCTTTGTGCCCCCTCTTGCTCCTTCACCTGTCTCTCCATTCCTGTTCTGTCTTCTGGTTGTAGGAATTAAACTAGTTGATCTGGCATATGAAATCTAGGAGAAATCTGATTGTCAAGTAAGAAATAATGCTCATTTAAATATGTTCTTGGTGTGATCTGTCCATATTCATAGTAAATTTCCAAATACTTTTCTGTATATGTGATCAGCTAAATTATGGAATTGGACTTTCAATTGCTAAATTCACAGCGGGTATACAGCATGTTTAAACCAGGTGTTTCCCCTTTAAAATGTAGCATCCATGTTTCCTGTCAGTGTGATGGAAAATAGTGATATAATTGACACACAGAACTTATAAGGGAAAGCACTTATTGGAGGTGGTAAAGTATTATTTTGCATGATAGGAAGCAACTGATTCAGATATTTTGAAATAGATTATCAGGATAATCTTTCAAATATTCCTAAACTGTTAAAAACATATTTATTTAGACTTATAACAAGAGGTACCTGTCTGAACACTTGCTATACCTCTGACAAATA
This sequence comes from Dermatemys mawii, assembly GCA_007922305.1. Lineage (NCBI taxonomy): Eukaryota > Metazoa > Chordata > Testudines > Dermatemydidae > Dermatemys > Dermatemys mawii. Next base: position 679,818 of record ML677327.1, on the reverse strand, counting down.
CTTTTACTTTTTTAGCTTTATTTTACAAAATGTAATAACTAAGCAGCACAAAAATAAACCAAATTCCTTGTTTTTTCTAAATATTACTGCTTCAGCGACCTGTGCAGGATCAGTAGTTCAAGGCTATTTTCAAACCTTATGGTTTTCTCAGAGTTTTACTACAGGTTTTGGTAACCATTTTGATTACACTGGTCTACAATTTTTTAGAAGTCGTCTGCTTCAGAGATAAAATGTGATATTTATGTATTTTGATGTGCTGAATTCAAATATGACAATTAAAACAACTGATTGGCTACTGTTTCTAAGATATTTAAGTTTTTACATTTTATGTCTATGTATATTGTGTAGATAGTAGAGTTTTAATCATAAATTATAAACCTGGGTCTTTTCATGTGTTTATGGTTGCTTTACATGATAATATTTCACCTGTCCTGTTTATGTAACACTTTAAAAATCACCAAAAGGGTTATATAAATAAAATGTATTGTGAAACAAAAGGCAAAAAACTATTATGTACATAGTTTAGTCCTATTCAGTGTCTCCTCGGCGCTTCTTGGCTTGTCTCTTGTATTCATTAAATGGAGTATCTCTTGTCACTGTCCAGCAATAGTCTGCAAGCATTGATGAGCTCCATTTGCCCTGATAGCGTTTCTCCATTGTTGCAATGTCCTGGTGAAATCGCTCGCCGTGCTCATCACTCACTGTTCCGCAGTTCGGTGGAAAAAAAACTAGATGAGAGTGCAAAAAATGTATCTTCAGTGACATGTTGCAACCAAGGCTTTTGTATGCCTTGAGGTTTTCCACCAACAACCTGTAGTTGTCTGCCTTGTTGTTGTTTCCAAGAAAATGTATTGCCACTGACTGGAAGGCTTTCCATGCCGTCTTTTCCTTGCCATGCAGTGCGTGGTCAAATGCATCATCTCGAAGAAGTTCACGAATCTGAGGACCAACAAAGACACCTTCCTTTATCTTAGCTTCACTTAACCTTGGAAATTTTCCACGGAGGTACTTGAAAGCTGCTTGTGTTTTGTCAATGGCCTTGACAAAGTTCTTCATCAGACCCAGCTTGATGTCTAAGGGTGGTAACAAAATCTTCCTTGATTCAACAAGTGGTGGGTGCTGAACACTTTTCCTCCCAGGCTCCAATGACTGTCAGAGTGGCCAATCTTTCTTGATGTAGTGGGAATCTCTTGCACGACTATCCCATTCGCAGAGAAAGCAGCAGTACTTTGTGTATCCAGTCTGCAGACCAAGCAAGAGAGCAACAACCTTCAAATCGCCACAAAGCTGCCACTGATGTTGGTCCTAGTTTATGCACCTCAAAAGTTGTTTCATGTTGTCATAGCTTTCCTTCATATGGACTGCATGACCAACTGGAATTGTTGGCAAAACATTGCCATTATGCAGCAAAACAGCTTTAAGACTCGTCTTCGATGAATCATTGAAGAGTCTCCACTCATCCGGATTGTGAACGATGTTGAGGGCTGCCATCACATCATCGACGTTGTTGCAGGCTACAAGATCACCTTCCATGAAGAAGAATGGGACAAGATCCTTTTGACAGTCACGGAACATGGAAACCCTAACATCACCTGTCAGGAGATTCCACTGCTGTAGTCTGGAGCCCAACAGCTCTGCCTTACTCTTGGGTAGTTCTAAATCCCTGACAAGGTCATTCAGTTCAGCTTGTGTTATGAGGTGTGGTTCAGAGGAGGAGGATGGGAGAAAATGTGGATCCTGTGACATTGATGGTTCAGGACCAGAAGTTTCATCCTCTTCCTCGTCTGACTCAAGTGAGAATGATTCTGGTGCATCAGGAACCGGCAGTCCTTCTCCGTGGGGCATTGGGCGTATAGTTGATGGAATATTTGGATAATGCACAGTCCACTTTTTCTTCTTTGACACACCTTTCCCAACTGGAGGCACCATGCAGAAGTAACAATTGCTGGTATGATCTGTTGGCTCTCTCCAAATCATTGGCACTGCAAAAGGCATAGATTTCCTTTTCCTGTTCAACCACTGGCGAAGATTTGTTGCAGGAGTGTTGCAGCATATGTGTGGGGCCCACCTCTTGTCCTGATCTCCAATTTTGCAGTCAAAATAAAGGTGATAGGCTTTCTTAACCATAGTGGTTATACTACGCTTTTGTGATGCAAAAGGCACTTCACCACAAACATAGCAGAAGTTATCTGCACTGCTCACACAAGTACGAGGCATCTCTGCTCACTTTGGCTAAACAGAAATGTGTCCCTTTGCAAAATCAAACACTGACAAATAAGAGAGCACAACACTGTATGATTTCTAGAGCTGATATAGGGCAATTTGTTCAGCAGAGTGATGTAAGCTTTGTTATGATTGCATCATCCATGACTTCTAGGAATAACATGATGCAATTCATATCATGTATGACACAATACCAGCTTCAGATTGCATCATTCATTGTTTTGCCTAAAAAGCAAGTACTATCCAAACCCAGTCATAGATTTATTCATAGATCCAGTCAAAGATGTATTTTAGTCATTTCTGGTTTAAATTGAGATCCCTTCCCTTTATAACTCACTTATCCTCCGCCATTCCCATGTCAAGGGTGGTATATACTGACCCAACAGCATATCTTGAAAACTAGAGCCAATCAACAATTTTAAGCATCATTTTCGTTCTCAGTGACCCAGAATTAGTAAAGTTTGACTACATTTATTTCAGAAGCATTTTGGCTGTAGAGCAGTGTTGTTTTCCTATGCCAAAGACAATGGCTTCAGTAAATACAACACTTAAACAATTCCAGTTTTAATATTTTGAATATTTTAAAATAACCACCAAAACAAGGCAGGATCAAGACACAGATTAATCAGATGGGAGGGGCAGAGACCTGAAGTAGATATAATTGACATATTTCAGTGTCACGGTGCGAGGACTCACCCTATGGGGCCTCCTGCTGGTTGTCTGGGTATTAGCTCACAGCTATTGGAGCGCCCTCTGATGGTCAGTGTCTTGCCCTTTGCTGGACCCCCCGTGACCTTTCCTGGACCCTGGTGCCCCTTTACTGGGGTGCTGCCCCCTGACCATACCCTGACATGCTGCCTCTGGGTATCCCCTCCCTGGCGAACTCCCAACCCTCTAATCCCCACTTTTCCTCAGTCTAGGGCTATTGCCAGTCATCATCAAGCCCCTGCTCCCTGAGGCAGACTGCAGCGTAACAGCCGGTGACCGCAGGCAAGAGAGTTTGGACCTGCTGCCTTTCCCTGCAGCCAGTACTTTTTCAGGCCTTCCACTCAAGCCTCAATCTGGGAGGTTCCCAGACCTGAGCTCCCCAGCTCAGCCTACCCCTTCCTTGGCACTGTCCCACATCAGGTACCCTGTCCCGCAGACAGCCAGGCCCTGCTCCCTCCTACCCTGGAGAGAGACTGTTTAGCTTCTGGCCCCAGCCCTCTTATAGGGGCCAGCTGGGCCTAATTGAGCTGGCCACACCTGTGGCTGCTTCACCAGTTAGCCTACTTCACTGCTTTCCCCCCAGCCACAGCCCTCTCCAGGGCTGTTTTAACCCCTTCAGGGCTGGAGTGGGTGATCACCCCGCTACACAGTGCAAAATATTTTTATTAAGTCTTAGACATATTTAATAATGTTTGTTGCTTACAGTTTCTAAAGAAAATCGTCTATGGTGTATTGTATAAAAATGTTTGTGAAAATGGGAGTTATGTAATTTTTTCTATGCTGAGAGCATGAGGGCTGATAAATCATGTTAGTCTAAAAATAATTTTGAAACAGGTCATTTTTGATAACCTAGCATTTAATTTTTTTAACAATAAACTCTGTCTGTATAAATATTTTTCTTTCTACCCCATTTTATAGTCTATCAGTTTGCAAGCTGATCAGTTGCTGCAGCTGAAAGTTTAGAGAGAGGTTGAAAATAGGGCTTATATTGGATGTCTACAAGCAACCTTAATTGTGGAGTCAAAACTGATATTTCTATAATAACCTGTTTCTTTCCATTTAAATAAAAACAAGTGGGAAAAGTACATTTGAAAATAAAAGTTCTTTTTGTTCAGATATCTAGCTAATTGGAAATTATTAGTCTTTGCGTTCAAGAAAATTGGATCCGTGTTGTAAGAAGTGACTCTGTTTTTGCATATCTTAAATGAGAATTTTTGTGATGGGGGAGAGGTGAATTGTGAAAGGTGGTAACAATGCATAAAACATACTGATGATCTTGGAAAAAGTTATTGAGACTGTAGACTTTGTGAGGATATTTGGTACAGTTTTCTTGGCATATACTTCCTATTACAGAAGGCTTTTCTTTCCATTTCCTTCTCTCCAGGAGCTTTCCTGACATGACATTGATTGAGCATGAATTAATGTTTTACAGCTTAGTCTTTTAGTTCAGGTCCCTCCTCTCAGAAGCATGGCTTGGCTGTTGGCTTTAGTATCTAGTCCAGAGTGTTTCTCCATTACAGTTTAACATACAGCTTTGTTGTGGCATCTTATTTCAGACTCAGAAGATAAGTGAGTGGATCATTCCAGCAATCTCAGTTGGCTTGGCAGCAAGGGATTGCTAGTTCAGCAAGAATGTACTTCTTTGCACATAACTGAACATACTACCTTTTAACAGCTGCTTTGGAGCTGAAGGCCATAAATTCATGTCCCTGCCCAGTTTACTGTAAAAAGATTTCAAACCTTCTGCCTGAAATGGTCTTATAGCTGCTAGAATTTACACAGTATGGGAATCAACATAAAGAGAGGAGAAATGGCACTGAACTGGGAGTCTGGCGAATTGGTCTCTCCCTTGCTCTTATATTAGCCTGCTGTCTGACCTCATGCAAGAGGATAGTGATGTTAAACTTACTTTTGTCAAACATTTTGAGGTTCTTAGATGAAAAGTGCAAGAGGTAATGATGTCCATAAAAAAGTTACTTTCTTTTTGACAGATATTACTAGTTCAAGTGGCATTCACTCATCCTGTCCATCTCCAATGACCAAGGCAGGAATGTTCCCCATTGTACATTTACTTACGCTCTATCCAAACTGCACATAAAGGAATCCTGTCAATGTGAAATCAGCTCAGTTTTAAAGAGTTAGTTCAAAGCACTTGCCTCCAAATGCCTCCTCTCACGCTCACTCAAAACAGAAGAAGCTTTTGATATGCAATGGCTGTAAAATCTGCTGATTTATTTTATACTGTGCTGCTGTTTCCTCTGATTATGTATTCGTGTTTTCCAGCAGATGTAGCTGTCCTGTAGTTAACAGACAAAGTGCTAATAATTCAGCTAAGCTGGCCCACCTTACACAGAATAAATAATAAAATTCCTTAGGTCCAATCCTGCAAATATTTGCTATTGGATATACTGCATAGTCCCTTTTGCAGCCAGGTAGTATGTGTTTGGAGGATCAGATCTTTAGAAATTAGTGGAGTGAAATTCTCATTTTAGTTCTCCTTGGGTCCACACACGAAGACTTGTCATTAAGACATCTACTGAATGTCTGTAATATTAATTTAATGGTGAGGGGGAAATGATATCAAATTATACTAGTTTTTTTGCAGCTAACATTACAAACATTTAACATGTTTTGATGGTGTAATCTGTACAGGAGTATTACAAAAATTAAAAGCAGACTCTCGAAAGACTTGTTTTATATGTGTAATCTTTGTTGCAGTTTGGGATTTTTTTTATTTTTTTTTTTTACTTTTTCTGTTTGCCTATCAGGGAAGATTTCCCTGCCTTTGCAATTGTCATAATGAGTAAAACTTTAATTGCATCTTCCCTCTTAGATATTCAGTGTTTATAGGCAGCTTTCCATTTTTATTTGGTTATTGTTTGATGTAATAGGTTATACATAAGTGGTATGTTTCATGAGCAGGTGACCCATGATTAACTAAAAAATGTATGTTTCCCATGGTTGTAAGAGAGTTCCTTGTCTATTTCAGCCCTCTTAAGTTTTACAGGAGTGGAGATCCACTCTTCTGCCCTACTTCTACAAAATTTAGGAGTTTTGAAAGTCTGAAAGCCATCTAAGAACAGGAACCAAGAAAACTGAGCCAACCCTGTACTGCTAGGGATGCTGGCAGCTTAGGCCAGCTCTTGGTTAGCTGGGGTACAGTGGCCAGGCTGTGGAATCCAGGTTTATGCAGTAGGTGAGAGTGGAGTGGTAATGGTGTAGTTTGAATGGGCCGCTTTAAAACATGCTCCTGCTCAGTCACTTCTAGTCATTATGAACATATCAACAAAAAAATTAAGACTGGGACAGAACAATTTGGAAGGACATTGCAAAGTTTAAATAGCATGTTTTTAAAGAAAAATGTTCAAACATAAAATCTGACCTTTATGAAAACAAAGTATATTTTTAATGTGAGCAGTTAAAATAAGCCAGTCAATATCGCTTTTGTTTCTCATCAGTTCCTTGTTTGGCTCATCAAAAGAAATTAAACAGGGAGATCAAAACTAGCAAAAGATCAAATGTTTGTGTTTGGAAACATTTTAAGGAGAAAAGTTTAAAAATAAAAACAGATAATGAAAGCAGAGATTTGGGTTAATTTTCATTAAAACTGTCGTATTAAAAGTTCCCCTCTAAATAAAAACTACAAAACTAAATAAAAACTGGCATAATAAATAATAAAGGAAAATTTGAGCTTCTGATCTTTGCCTTGCATATCTCAATTTCACTGAAATTTTAAGTATAGAAAAGAGAGGAGGATTGTTTCTGTAATGATGGGATGGCTTCATATCGTTAATAGTCTTGTATTCAAACCAGCCTAGATCTAAAAATTTTTTATTTTACCCCCCAACATTGCTTTTTATTTTACAACCAATCCATATGAAAACTGGCTTTTTTTTTCCAAACATCCTTATATCTATACTTAATCTACCACATTCACAAACAGATATGTTGCTTTTGTACAGTCACAGCTTCTGAGTTCTGTAGTTTTTCTCTTCCTGCTGGAAATCAATCGTTTCCATCCCAAGAAACTGAAAAGCTTTTATAAAAATGTACAGGGAATTCTGAATGAAAAAGAGAACATGTAAAATATTTCAGGAGGGATTTCCTAAGGGACGGATTTTTTGTTGCTTTTTAGGTTGCTTTTTATTTGTTTCTTCCTGAGGACCATAGCAATAATTGATCCAAGAAGCACTGTAGTCAGTTTATATGTGGACATATTCATTTTTACGTAATGTACTCTTTAGGCAAAAACATTACAAAATTTGGATTAATCCTGCAGGTGACATTATTGCAAAAGACCAAGTCTGAAGATGATGTATCCTTCCTAAAATATGAGATGGCAGATATCACTGTAGTATGTTGTGGAAGTGAAATGTGAATACAAATGACTGACAAGAACCAGTTGCTAGCAGCCCACATTAGCAATCAGTCCTGTGACTTAGAATCTAGTGTAGTTCTTCATTCCCAAACTGAATGAATAAATTTCTTCTTCATTAGGTAATGTAGAAGATCACTTCTTTTTCTTTAAAATATTGAACTGGTTTTACGTTTGCAAAATTAAATTGGGCAGAGTAGTGAAAAGGAGAAGCTAAGTGTGTTGTTGTCCCATTCATAAAATAGTTAAAAAATTAGACTGCAAGTCAGATATTTAAAAAATGGTTATATTTTTATAAGAGAGACTCATTGCTGCTCTTTAAAGTATGTTTATTGCCATTATTTTTGGACAGATGTTTTTGTTTTCAATTAAATTTCTCACAGTTCTTTATAAACTGATTTTATGAGAAAAACATCCAAATTAGTTATTTTAGTATATAATGGAAAGGACATTGAGTCTTGATGTTGTCTTTATTCATTTTAGATGTGTTATTATACAGCTGCGTATTATTTGCTGCATGCTTTCATGAACTGATAATGGTTATTTTTAGCTCCTAGCATTTGGTTTACCACAGTGGTTAAAAACTACTTTGCTTTTTACCTTGCAATATCAGCTTAACATATTTTTCTTATTGCCAAATGTTAATTTGGGAAATTTAAAGTCAAGAAATTCAGAAATCAGTATTTTTGTTTAATATTTAAGAATAAAAAAATGCCAGCAGCTGGTACCAAAAATTATAGTACACAGGATGACTCTTGTGATGAGATTTCAACGTGGTAGGAGATTTGTACGATCTAGTTAAAACAAGTACTTTGTGAATTAAGTGTAAAGACATATAGTGTTACTGAAGCTATATTTAATGCCGAGTTTGCGCTTCCTTTCTGCATCTCTACTTTAGCTCTTCATAGGTAAGTGTTTGGGGTGGGGGCATTTGGGGGAGTGTTTCGGGGGCGGGGGTTATCTTTGAAGTGTTCCCTACCTGCTGGAAAAAAATGTAAATATTTTAAATATAAAATAGTTATCACTGAAAGTTCCTGTAGATCCAAAAGGAAACTAATACAGGTTTAGAGAAGGTATTTTAAAATGAATTATTCTATGATCAAGCTCTTGTTTGTGTAAGGTCTCATAGCTAAGGCAATTCTCTTTTTGATCACTTTAATTTTGTAGTTGTAGTTTTGCAGATAATCACATTACATTTCTTTAATTTCTTTAGAATAAGATTATGAAAAACATGTTTACTTTACAGTCTACTGTAAAAATATGAACTATGTGTAGTCAAGAATCAACATATTTTAAAACAGAAATCACACTACGTACATAATACAACAGAAAAACCTTTTCTGTATACATGAAAATACAGAAACAACTTCATTAAGTTCAGAAACAACCTCAGTAAATAAAACTATCTTTAGTTCTCATCTGTACTTATTCTGTAAGGAGTGTGACCAACAGCTTCTCACCAGAAGAGATGATGGTTTGTATATAAAATTCACATACTGTTTGTTTTCATTCTGTTAAGAACAAGAGAATTGGCTAGGGACTTTTGATTTGGTTATACAAGTTTGATCCCAACTTTTTCATAGTAGTTTTCCCCCCCACCTTTTGCCCATGAAAGAACCCAATGGGGTTTTCTGGAGATGTAATGAGAAAGGAAAGTTACATTTCCTGGACTGTATTCAGCCCTGACTTGCTATCTCTATGCTAGGCATGCAGGGGCACCCACCGCATCCCCATGGTAGGCAACAGAAGAGAGGCTATGACTACACTGATTCAGCACATTTCCTGGGCACTAGGTCTCCAACAAAAGCCTTAGCCACAGCTTAAAGTTGCCTTTCCACAGTAGCGCCTCCAAAAGAATGACAGCATTGCAAATACTTTCTGCTTTCCTCTTGGAGTGAATCATACTGGAGCACAGTGACCTTGCAGGTGCAACTGGGTGCAGTGGGTCCCCTTTGCTTTTGAGGGCTAAATTTCTCAGTGTTAAAATGTGTGTGTATATAATTAAGAGGTGTAAGACTTCTTGAAATGAGGAACACACACAGTTTGAAATGAATATGAGATATAAATTAAATAGTAACCAAGATTTTCAAAAGTAATGTAGGCTCCTAAATTCTGTTGACTTTCAATGAGATTTAGGGGAAAATTTTCAGAGGCATAAATGGCAGTTAGGATCCTAACTGCCAAGTCATTTCTAAAAAATGGGATTTAGGCTCCTATGTTTGGGAACTTTGGGAAATTTTATCCTGAAATTCATATTTTATACTTCAATGAGAGCTATTGATTGGATGCTCACCACTTTGGAAAAATCATCCTGCTTATAGGCATATTTTTAAAAAACATTTGACCCGGAATTTTACATGGCAGTCTTTTCTTCTGAAAGACTTATTTGTGCATGGAAACCAGCTTTAAAGGACAAAGAAATAAAGAAAAAAGTTTTAACACTAAGGGTGGTGTGTTTATTCCATTAGAACACGTATGTGCCTCCTGTCGGGCATGCGGGACCTGATTATCATAACATTCTGATATTACCATTTAGAAGAATAATGCTTCAGCTCTGATGTGCAGGCATCAAGAGCCACAAGTTTCACTTTCACAAAAAGTATTTGTACTATGCAAGTGTTAACAGTATTGTTTAATTTCTTGTGTTCTTGGTGATGAAACATGCTGAAACAGCCCAGAAGATTCAAATTTTCTATCCCATGCAGTAGCAAACATTTTAGCATTTGTTTCAGTCTTGACCCGAGGAGAACTTTAGCGTCAGGGCCTCGTCTGCGCTATAGAATTAGGTTGACGTAATGCAGCTTTCATTGACCTAATTTTGTAAGTGCCTACGCTAGTGGTCGCCAACGGTCGATCACGATCTCTGGCGGCACAGCAGGGCTTGACCCTAAGGCAAGCTCTCTGCTTGCCTTGGCTCCACACCAGTCCAGGAAGCAGCCAGCGCGGCCCCGGCAGAAGGAAGCAGCAGGGGTCTCATCACGCTGCGCCTGCCTGCAAGCACCACCCCCACAGCTCCCCTTGTCCAGGAAAGGGGAAATGTGACCAATGGGAGCTGAGGGAGCAAAGCTGGCAGAGAGAGGCAGTGCCCTCCGCCCCCCTTCCCAGGGCCACAGGCAGGGTGTAGGGTCTGGGCAGGCAGGAAGCCTGCCTTAACCTTGGTGCATTGCTGACCAGGAGCTGCCCATAGTAAGTGCCGTCTGCCGGGAGGCTGTACTGCAGCCCTGAGCCCCCTCCTGGAGCCAGCACCCCATAACTCCTCCTGCCCTATGAACCACCTCCTGCGGTCCAACGCCCTCTCTGCCTTGAGCCCCCTCACAGAGCCAGCCTGCACCGCAACCTGCACCTCAAACACCCTCCTGCACCCCAACTCCCTGCCCTAGCCCAGAGCCCCAGAGGAGAAGGGAACAGATTGAGTCGGCTGGGGCTTCTGGGAAGGGGTGGGGTAGATCCTGGGTTGCCCTTAACTTCAAAAAGTGATCTTGGGTATAGAAAGGTTGGAGACCACTGGTCTACACTAAAATATTGCTCCTACCAGTATTACTCGTCCGTTACACTGACTTAACTCCTATTTCCATGAGAGGGGTAGTATTTAAGTCAATATAGTTAAGTGGATGCAGTGTCAGTGTAGATGCTGTGTTGCTTACTGTAACTGTCTTTCAGAAACTGTCCCATAATGCCCCACACTGGCAGTTAAGTCAGTGTAAGTGCTCTTGATAATGACATGCACTACTGACACAAGGAGTCTAGTGTGGGTGTGTAAAGCCAATTCAATTACTGTGGTTGTTCTGTGTCGATATAATTTAGGTCAATTTAATTTTGTAATATAGGCTTTCTCCAAGTCTCAGTGCTCTGTGTAGTCCTTGGCACTTCTGCTGAGGTGACTAAAAAGGGTGCAAATTATGGTTATGGCTTTTGTGAGGTGCACAAATATGCACTGGGAATTGGACTGAGATCAACAAACAGTGAGGCAGTGGAAGCTTTTGGTCATACGTTAATCTGGCTTATGTTTGGATCAGCTGCCTAGAAGTGTAGAAGATTGCCATATTCTGTCTTTCATCTGAGCCATGTAGTACACTGACTAAAGTATTATTCAGATAGTAGGTGCAATTTAAACTATGAATGATTACTACACTGAACTATTTGCATATAATCCCTACAGTTGAAATGGGAAATACCACAATGCTTGTGGTAATTTTGTCTACTGTGGGTGGTAGATGTTCAGTTTTTAATGTCTACTGCATAAAGATTTCAAAGGAAGCTTTTTATTCATGTTAAGCCCATGATAAGGCTATAAAATCTATTCATATATCTGTACCGTACTGTATATAAACTCATTCTGTGATTTCTCTGATGATGTTAGCTATTTTTTTAGTTTGGTTTGGCTTGCCCTCTAGTTGCTGGGCTCCTCTTTAGAACTTGTTAGGTAAGCTCTCCTTTCAGAAAGACTTATTTCTACATGTTGGAATATATTTTATTGAATCGTATGGGTAATTAATATTGCCGAGTCAAAGATTTTAGGGGGAAAAAATCACACTAAGAAAAACGTAAGTTGTTAATGGTGCCTGACAACCAGTCATAATTTGAGTCTATTTTCAAACTCATCTTAGATTGTTATACAGCTAATACTCGTCATGTGAGCATTGAGCACAGATTCTGTTTTTTGCTTTTTTGTTATTTAAAATGTTTGACACACTTTCCCTAATGTGAGAGAAATAGTGGCTGTTGCAGGGGTGACGTTCAATCATTTTAATGTCAGGATACTACATATTTCACCGTTCTAGACGAAGGGTCTTTACTTCTGTGAGAAAAGGGGTCAGTTTAGAGAAACATAGGAGTAGACGTCTGAGAAGGATAGCCTTCTGTTAAAGTAAATTATATTCTAAAAGAGAACTTTTCCAGGAGAAGTAGCAGACATACTATGCCAACAAGGATGACTTGTCATATATTTCTTCAGTTAGCTAAATATTACTGTATGTGTTTAGTGTTATAAAAGCATTTGTTTGTTTCCTTTTTTTGAAATTACATCATGAAACTTAAAGCCTGAAACCTACTAGACAAAGGCAGGGACGTGGGTAAACTAGCAGGATTACTCTGGGGCTGGTGTCCTGACACTTAGAAGAGCTCTGTTCCCTGTCTGGTCTGTGAGAAATGAAAGTGATCCATTGATAATCATTGAATAATGATCAGAAAAGGAGGGGGGAAATAGAATGAGTGAAAACTACTAATAATTAGTTAAAGCATAAAGTTAGGTGTTTGAAGTCCTTCTCTTAAAATGACATTAGAATGCCTTATAGCCACTTTCAACCTGAGTTTTTGGAGTCAGCTCTTTGTTTTTCAGTGTGAATTCTGAACAGTTCCTAGAAAAGCACCTTTATTCTTATGATGTTTCTTGGCAGGGGTTGATTGGTTTGTTTTTTAATGTTTCCAGCTTTAAGAACTAGGAAGGGGCAAGGCTCTTAGGAGTAGGAAAGCAAAGTTCTGCAGCTGGGGTAGAGCCTGATAATCAAGAGAAGTCATTCTTCAGGCCTGACACTTTCTTGGGTTATATTAACAATTTGGAAATTTAGAAATCAATTCCTGTGATTCTCATATTGCTAAAGATATGGGTTTAACATGTGGCAGAAGTGTATAAGTATAGTTGTTTAATAATTCACTCCTTTGCCCTCTTTGTTGTTGCAGTTTAAACATTGACTGACTACTTGTGAATATTTTAAAAAAACTAAATTTACATTTTAGATTTTGGAGCCACTAAATATGTCTGGAAAAAAATTTGTATAAATAACTACAGCCATGGTTGTTGGGAGAAAAGAATTCTCAGATCCCTCTACTGGCAGCGAAGTCTTTAAATTTGATTGTTCAGCAGGAAAACGTGGTTGTTACAATTTTCAGGCTGTAGTCTTATTTTTCTCAGATAAATAAAATATTATTGCTGCTGTGATTGTTTAAAGGCGACTCTCTTCTTTCTATTCTGTCTTGGACTATAATGAACAAGTTTCTAATTTATTACTGTTTGTAGTATCTCTCATTTGATAGCCTCTGATAAGTGGTGTTCTCACTTTAACAATGCTCACTCAGAGATGGAGATTATATATTGATTTATTTCAAATACAGATTTCAAATCTCAGTATTACACATTGTCTTTGTGGCTTAAAATCTAAATGTGGTTATGAATAATAACACTAGTCTAGTAATATGTTAGCGCTACATGAAGCTGCTGGGTGCTCACTGTCTACAGCGGGGGTCAGCAATCTTTCACAAGTGGTGTGCCAAATCTTTATTTATTCATTCCTATTTAAGGTTTTGTGTGCTGGCAATACATTTTAACATTTTTAGAAAGTCTCGTTCTATAAAACTATAATATATAACTAAACTATTCTTGTATGTAAAGTAAATAAGATTTTTAATTTTAAATGAAGGTTCTTAAACATTTTAAATTAAAATGCAGAGGCCCCCAGACTGGTGGCCAGGACCCAGGCTGTGTGAATGCCACTGAAAATCAGCTCACATGCTACCTTCGGCACACGTACCATAGGTTGCCTACCCCTGGTCTACAGGCTCCAGATCCTAACTAATCATCTCATCAACTGTTAATTAGGAGAAAAGACCTTAAAGAAGACACATTTAAAGTATTTCAAAAGATGAATCCTCATTTCCTGACATAATAGAAGTTGGGACAAGTGCTAGCCACCTATTCAGCTACTTGTACTGGACTGATGTTTTTGACAAAAAACAAACAAACAAAACGTATTTTCTTCCACCACTCTTTCTTTCTTCTGACATTTCTTTTTTCCTCCTTTTCCGTAGTACAGGGTGATGTGCGCTTCTTACATTTGGTTCAGTAAGTAGCTTGTCAGCTCATGCATGTTGCAGAATAAAGGACAGCAAAGTCTGAAAAACAGCTGGAATGTTTTATTATAATACATATGGTCTTCTGTAAGTTTGTCTGCCAAGAAGCCTTGAGTATAGGAAAAACATGCATCCTAAGAAAAGCTGTTCCTTTCCTTCCTCTTTTTTGAACAAAGTATTCTTTTTAGAAGCAAAATTATATTATTGGTGATAATGCAGCAATGTGAAATACTTAGGAGTAAAACAGTGCATCACTATGCACCTTGGCCAAAATGAAGAGCTTAAAAAGCCCTCATGAGGAAAAAATATTGACATCTGAAACTGTTTGAGAGCTATTTGTTACAACAAATTAGACACAGAAAAAGTGACCATATATAAGTACTTTTATAGGTTTCCCTATATTTTAAATTAGTGATTTTATTAATGTTTGTATTGAAGGAATTTTGTTGTCTTTGTGCTCTTCTCAATGATTTACCTGCAGAATGTAATTAATCCCATGTCTGTAATGAAACAGTGCCATAATAACAACTTTTAATGCACACAATGAATATTCCTGTAGCGTTCTAAATAGAAAACTGAAAATGTTATTTCATTGTTTGTATGGCCTGAATTTTTCTTTGCTAATAATTCTTAGCCTGATCCTAGACCTATTCAGTTGCCTGTCCATGAAAGTGCCATGCACTAGGAGCAATATATTTTGTTGCAATCACCACCTCTTCTGTGGTTACTGTCTATTCAGTGTTTGTACATGGCTACTGATTGTGAAAAGGATTCACTGTCCCATGACAACAATGAATCACACCCTGGCTAGAACAAAAGAGATATAGATTGTATAAACTTACTTTCTGTGACTGACTCAGAATGAGAACACTGAATGTCTATGGTTGAAGCACTAACTGATGGTATCTGTATGCTAAGTCCGTGCCAATCAGATTCTTTTATTGTGGAGAAGTGGGGGGACGGGAGGAAGCAGTAATAATGAAGTGTTTCTGAGAACAAATATTAATCTAAAAATCTTTCTCTTAGCAAAACTCCATGCTGATAAACATAAATGGTTATGACTTTTTGTTGAAATATAAGTAGAAAGATTGGAGACACATTTCTGTAGAAGGACAAGGTAGGGACATTGTCTATTAAGTGATGGGATTTGTATTGGTTCTTCCCATACCCAGCTGGACATAAAAGTAAAATCATTGGAATAGACTTTAGTGCAAATATACAAAGAGAAACATATTTAAGTATGAGAAATGATCCCTACAGTCATGTGGAATAAATAATGCTATTTTTCTAGTTTGTATGTGATTATATGAACTAGGCAGTCCTTGGAAAAGTTGAAAAAAGTGTACAGTATTGGAAATTCAACTTTTGTGTGTTTGTTTTGTTTTTTAAGTTTTTAGAAACCAGTTGGCTTCTGAAGCCTGTTTCTTGTTGAAATGATCTGTCTCCCAAAAACACAGTTTAATTGAATGCATCTCAGGATTGTGGATAGGTTCCAAAAACAGTTTATTATTTCTCTATTTTAGAACCTTAGCATTAGCTCTTCAGTGTGGCAAAAGATATCTGTAACTGGCAACACTTTAAAAAGGGAGAAAAAACTACATTTTTAAAGCAAGGAATTATAACAGCACAGTCATTTTCTTGATTACGTGTTTTCTTTATTGTCCTTTTTTTTTCCCCTTCCCTTTTTTAAAGTCAGAACCATTGAATTATATGTCAGTTCTGGTCTAAGGATGTTAGTAGACACATTGCATTTACACAGGAGGCACTATCAGAGAATTTCAAAGTATTGGTTTCTTATGGAATATCTGTTTTTATTTTGTCTTGTTTGTCTCCCTTCCTAATTTTCTTCTCTTTTATAAACCTTCGCTTATGACATACAAGACTACAGAAGCATGCAGGAGATAGTTCTTTTTGTTGAAGAATACAGGCAAGTATTTAAAAAAGCAGTGCTCAAAATCTGCTTATAGGAAATGAAGGAGTAAAGACCTCCAGATCTTTTTATTATTTGCCCTCCATAGTTTTTCAAAAATTAGAAATTTCTCTCATTTGGACCCTGAATTTGAATTCTAGATCGTCTATATTTTGGCAGTGCTTAAATCTGCTTCCCCTGGAGTTAAGCCTCTGATACTGAAAGATACACAGGTAAGGAAATGTTGAAAGTCTTTACTAGCCCTCTTCAATTAGTCTGTAAGCAAAATTACCTTTGATTTTCACATGAATAATCTTAGATTTAGTTTTTTTTCTATTTTTTTTTTTTTAAGATAAACCTGTCTTTATAGAACTGAGTTAGCATCTGACTCTAAATCAGTTTTCTTAACTGTATCAAAACAGAAATTAAGCATCTTCTGGATATCAATACAGCATTTTATTATACCTACAAGACATACAGTGTCTTATCCAGGCACTGTCAATCATTCTTCATGTAATGAAAACAAGCATTTCAGCCAATTCTAGATCTCGGTTATATAAATGATTTGATAGCATGCCAGACATTTAAGATTAACTGAAGAACTTTACTTAATCAGATGACTTCATTTGACACACTTAAAGTATGCTTTTTTTCTCTGCTCAGATTAGTCATCTGATTTCCTTTCTCTGATTTGGCATCTTCTAGTTCAAAATACTCCATTTAGTAATAAAGATGCCCCAGAGTTTTTTCTACAGACATACATTCCAAATGAAATTTTTCCCTGCCAAGACACTGGAGTTACACTGGGGATGAATTTGGCTGGAAAATTTACCTGTTTCATTTCAAGAAACTAGAGCAGAAGGAGATACTTCTGGGTTGGAAGGGGTCTTTTAATGTATTTTCTTCCATGTTTATTATTTTCCATCCGCTGAATAGATTGATAACAATCCTGTTAACATCTTGGTAAAGACTATTGACTATAATATTAATTCCAAGACCTCTTGGGTTCTCTTATTTCTATGTTCTATCAAGAAGTGACAGTTTCCACAGAGAGTATAAACTGCTTATTCCACTTGGGTCTTCCAGCTGTCAAACCTTTAACTGGGTTGACATCTGTAGATGTTTATGAAAATTATTTCAGCTAATAAGGATACTCTTACATAGCACCTTGAATCTTAAAATGATATACAATTTGTGTACCCAATCCAAACTCCTTTTCAAGGCTGTGAATGTTTGGTCTGTGTCTGGACCGTAGCATTGAGCCATATCGCTTCACAGGCTATTTCTGTCGCCATGGAAATGCAAACACCTATAGGTTAGAAACAAGGCAGCTGACATGCTATAAATGTGTTTAGAGAACAAAATGATACCCGTTTGAGTCAACTGGAGGAATTAAGGTGGAATTCAACAACTGCATAAATTTAAATAAATGTTTAATATATTTTAACAAACAGATTTGAATTATTTGCTTTTAGAATATATTGTAGTCAAGGAATGTCTCCCTCTAAAAGTAACTTTCTGCTTATCTGACCTGTTCCATTTCAAATTACAAGTAGAATCATATGGATACAATTAGGAACTTGTGCTCTGAGCTTCAACTATCCATTATAAAAGAACTAAAAAAAAAATTAGGACCTATCAGATATTTCTTCCCACTGGGACGTAAATAACTCTGTGTCAACCTATTTTTGATATGGCTGTTTTCAAGAACCTTTCTTTGAATACAGGTTCTTGTATTCTTCTGATTATTGTTAACAGGATGAGTCTGACGTTCAGGTGTTAATTTGTAGATCTCCTTATGCTTGTTTTACTTACAAGGCATTAATCTTACATAGCAAGGATTCATTTAGATTTAATGGTGGTTTTAACACAGGGCTTATCAAAAGATATGTCTTCACAACCTTAAAACTTGGTTGGAGTAAACTTCCTAATAAAGTTTGTAAATAGAAAATCCTTCAACAAAATTATTTAAGGAAGAGAAAAGACCTCAAGAAAACATACTTGATCACTGTTTTCTAACTGTAAAGACTTTTTCAGGACTGGAACAGTCAGGTCTAGTTATCCTAGCAGTCAGGTCTAGTTATCAGAGCCAAAGTTAGAAACGAAGCAGGGCTGGTAGAAAGGCAGACAGAGGAACAATTGCAGATGTAGGCATAAACGTTGAGCAGCCCTTTGCCTGGTGCTGATGCTGAGCTTAAGACCTGGTGATTATTCCTGAGGGCGTTCTTCACCAAAACAATTAAAATTCTGCACACAATATTTTAAAATTCTTCTAATTATATTTATCAAATAAATGTGGAGGCTCCAGTATGGCACTGGGGAGCGTAGGCCTCTGGCTGCACAGAGGTGGGAGATCATTGTGCAGCTCCCCTCCAGGACACAGCGGTGTTTCTGCACCCAGCTCTGACACAGCGCAAGGACCGGGCCTGCCGCAGACACACCCCAAGGCCCTACCCCTCCAGGCCAGTGCACCAGATCTGGGCAGGTGAGGCTCAGGAAAGCAGAATCCAAGTGTGGAGGGTCTTAGTGTGTGGGAATCTGGGTATGGGTTGACAGGGTTTTATGTGATGCAATATGGGGGTGGTTGGCTCAGTGGGGGATCCGGGTGTGGGAGGGGATCTGGATGCACAGGGGCTTGTTGTAAGGTTCTGGATGCAATGGTAATGGAACTCTGCAGGGGTCCAGGTGAAGGTCATTGGGGCTAAGCAGGGGGATGTCTGGGTTTGGGGGGGATACAGCTTGGAAGCGGGGGTCTGGGTGTGGGATGCTCAGTGGGGCAGGGGTCCAGATGCTGAGGGAGAGGAGTTCAGTGGAGTGGAGATCCAGGTGCAGCTGGTTGGGGCTCAGTAGTGTGGGGATCCAGGTGCAGGGGGAGTAGGGCTCATCAGGAGGATTTTGGGTGTTGGGGTAGGGGTGAGGCTTGGTGGGAGGATCTGGGTATAAGTGGATCTGGATGCACAGGAGTTGGGCAGATGCAGGAGCAGCTTCCTGAACAGTGATCCCTCCTCCTGCAAGTGAGGAGTGATGGATGCAGGAAGGGCTAGGGGGTGGGGGCAGTTTTCAGAGCTTTCTACAGCCAGGGGAGAATCTGGTGGTTGGTCTGACATGGCCCCAGGTGCCATTCAGGGGAAGAGTAAGTCCCATTCTCATCAGCCCAGACAGGACTAGGAACTGAGCCTGACACAGGGTAGGAACCACTAGCAGGGTCTTCCCCAGTCCTGCCCCCTACCCCACAGTGATTTACCTCTCTGCTGGCTGTCCTGGGCACCTGAAACATACTTCTGGGGAGGTTCACATGACCGCTCTTGTGGCTTCCTTTTTCTTCCCCATCAGAAAGTCATTTTTTTCTGCAAGCACAGTGGCACAGAATTCCCCCTGGAGTAAGTGGTGACTTTCAGCCAACTGGGGGTCAATCGTGATCAGCTGTAGGTCTGATACCTGGTCCGCAGTTCAGCTGCAGGCCCTCATTCCTGGCACCAAATATATTCTGAATATATTATTTAGTAATTGTAGAAAATCCTGCTGTCTTCAAAGCATATTTTACATGTTTTCTATGTATGCATTTTATGTAAAAGAAGGATAGCAGCCTTTCTAACGTAGTTTTCTTAAACCCAGTGACTTGATTTTTCTGAGTGACTTTCTGGAACGTGGGCTCAGGTGAAGATCTCTGTTTTCCTCTAGGCTCTGTATTCTACCAAGTTACAGTATTCAATTTTTTTCTTCTCTTCTTAAAGTCTTAGCATATAATCCAAAGATTACACGGGCAGAAAAAACCAGTGGTAGGAAAACATGAATATGCAAATCCAGCTATTGATTGTCATAACATTAAACCACAATTTTATTAGCCTTCAGTTAATGCTTTTAATGTTTTATATTTTACATTAAGTACACAATTTTAAACAAAGTTTTACTTTTAAGAAACTCTATATTTTATGTACATCTTCTTATCTCTCCACAGTGGCAAGTTCTTGCATTGCCAGTACTGCAGTTCATTTCATTCTATTGGCTCTTTGTAACAGTATCTCAGATACCTGTTTCTCCTCTGTTATAATATCAGATCTCTGGAAATGTATTTGACAAGTGGGAAAAAGTCTACCTGGTGTAATCATGTAACTTCATTTCCTGATCCTCAGTTCATTAGCCAACTTGGCTAATAACTATAAAATGTAACCGTTCTATTCACTTTGAAGTTTTAGTAGCATTTTATTGTTGTTGGCTAAGCTTATGCAGTTAGTATTACATTTCCTTGAGAGAATTATAGTTAATTTCTCAACAATCACTAAAGTTTAGTTAGCCACCTTGTATAAATTTAGCATAATGTTACCTTTTTATGCTGTCTCAACATTTGTGCCTTATAAAATGCAAAGGAAATTTGTCTGCAAACATTTTTAAATGACTTTTAATTCACAGCTATTAAACGAGCAGGACAATCAGAGTTAAAATTGTAACTCCATTCTTAAAGTATGGAGTTACACGCGAAGTATTTTTGCAGTGTGGATGCTCTTGTCAGCCGCAGATAGAAAGCATAATAGTTCATTTTTAAATAAATAAATGTATATTATTGTGGCAGAATCATTGTCTGAGAGAAGCAGTCTCAGTTATTTTGTCATTTGAAATGAAAAAGATGTTTCTAGGCACTGCTACAACCTAGGAGTCTAGGCATAGAATCTGAGACCACTCACCTATGGGATTGATCGATAGATTCCTTCAGCTGATGGAACTGTCTTTTGTCTTGGGAGATCTTCAGAGTGCTTCTCTGTCCACCAGTATCATCAGCTTATTTCTTTCATTATAGTTCAGCTAGCTGTAATTCATAGTAGTGCTTATTTTTTCCAGGTAGATGGGAAAAGCATAATCTGCTGCAAAGGAGAATGATTATATAGCTGTTTGTCACCAATATATAGCTGACATCTGAGTAGCATCTACTGTCTCTTAATGGTTAGATGTAAACATTGAATAGAAGAAAGGAAGGTGACCAGATGTCCCAATTTTGTAGGGACAGTCCTGATTTTTGGAGCTTCTCTGTACATAGGTACCTATTAACTCCACCCCTTGTCCTGATTTTTCACACTTGCTATCTGGTCACCCTAGGAAGGACTAAACCCTGTTGGGTTTAGCAAGTGAAGGGTCTTAGTGAGGCAGAGCAAGGTCTCACAGATCCTCTGTACTGTTTGGGAAGAATTTTCAAAATTATCTGCAAGCAGATCTCTTGAGGATCCTGAGAGAGGAGGTAGAGGTGCCTAGATTTAGGTATGCCATTGTCTCTGCATAGCAGCAAAAGGCTAAATAAGATAACATTGCCTCTATATAAATCCATGGTATGCTCACATCTCAGAAAAGATATATTGGAACTGGGAAAGGTTCAGAAAGGGCAACAAAAATGATTAGGGGTATGGAATGGCTGCCATACAAGGAGAGATTAATAAGACTGGCACTTTTGCCAGAGGTGACTAAGGGTGGATATGATAGAGGTCTATAAAATCGTGACTGGTGTGGAGAAGGTAAATAAGGAAGTGTTGTTTACTCATTCTCATAACACAAGAACTAGGGGCTACCAAATGAAATTAATAGGCAGCAAATTTAACACAAACAAAAGGAAGTATTTTTTCACACAATGCACAGTCAACTTGTGGAACTCCTTGCCAGAGGATGTTGTGAAGCCAGGACTATCACAGGGTTTATAAAAGAACTAGATAAAATCATGGAGTATAGGTCCATCAAAGGTTATTAGCCAGGATGGGCAGGGATGGTGTCCCTGGCCTCTCTTTGCCAGACGCTGGGAATGGGTGAGAGGGGATGGATCACTTGCTGATTATCTGTTCTGTTCATTCTCTCTGGGGCACCTGGCATTGGCCACTGTCTGAAGACAGGAAACTGGGCTAGATGGATTTTTGGTCTGGTGCAGTATGGCCGTTCTTCTTCTCTGTTTCTTTCCTGTGTCATCAACAGAGTGCCCTCAATCCCTGCCTTCAGTCAGAAGGTGGACAGGAAATGGTGAATTCAAAATATGAACTAAAATAGCTCAGAAAGTAGAATTTTTTTTAAAAAAAGGCGGGGGGATGTGGGGAGGAATTTGTTTCCTCCTTCTGCAGTGTAGTTAAGGTTGAGAATTGTCCTTAAGAGAAACTGAACAGTCAATTTCTCTGCTTTTAATGCTTATAGACAACCGTAAATGTGTGATGTATCCTCTGCCTTCTAACTCCTTGACTTATGTGGAGGATTTAGAAGTTGTAAGAGGGCACTGGATGACTAGGATGCTAAAGGTTTAATAAAGGAAGAGCAGGCTTCTGCAGAGTCTTCACTGCAATGGAATGGGCCTCTTTTTTTACATGACAATTCTGAAGAACTGCCCCAGATTCAAGTGTCAGTAGAGGACGTTATGGAATAAATTGATAAATTAAAAAGTAATAAGTCACCAGGACTGGAAGGAGTTCTCCCAAGGATTCCGAAGGAACTCGGATATGAAATTCAGAACTATTGACTGTGGTATGTAACCCGAGACTTAAATCAGCCTCTGTACTAAATGACTGGAGAGTAGCTGAATGCAATTCTGATACAGGCATGTCTCGTCTTCCACGAGGGTTCCGTTCCGCAGTTACCGCGTAAAGCGGAAATCGCGTATAGCCAGAACCCATTCACTTCAATGGGAGGCGAAATTGTGCCCCCTGCAGGAATTTTTTTAAAAAAATTCTCCTTTCTTTTTTTGTTTTTTGCGGACCACGTAAAGTGGCAATCGCATATGTTAGATACGCCTAAGATGCGACATGCCTGTATTTTTTTTCCCCAAAGGCTTTCAGAGGTGATCCTGGCAATTACAGGCCAGTAAGCCTATCTTCAGTGCCATACAAATTGGTTGAAACTATAATAAAGAACAAAATTATCAGACACATAGATAAACACAATATGTTGGGGAAAGGTCAACATGGTTTTTGTAAAGGCAAATCATGCCTCATCAATCTATTAAAATTCTTTGAGGGTATCAGCAAGTATGTGGACAAGAATGACCCATGATAAACTGTAGTTGGCCTTTCAGAAAGCCTTTGACACAGTCCCTCACCAAAGGCTCTTAGAAAACTGAGGAATCATGAGATAAGAGGTAAGATCCTCTCCTGGATCAATAATTTATTAATTAAAAGAACAGAAACAAAGAGTAGGAATAAATAGTCAGTTTTCACACTGGAAAGGGGTAAATAGTGGGGTCCTCAAGGATCTATACTGGATCCTATGCTGTTCAACATAATCATAAATAATCTTGAAAAGGAGGTGAACAGTGACGTGGTAAAATTTGTAGGTGATACAAGATAGGTAAGTCAAAATCTGACAAAAAGACTTACTAAACTGGAGGGAACAAAATGGCAGATGAAATTCAGTGTTGATAAGCACAATGGAAAAAATAATCCCAACTACATATATAAAATGATGGGTCTAGATTAGCTGTTGCCACTAATGAAAGAGATCTTGGTGTCATTGTGGATAGTTGTTTGCCGTTGCACACTAAGCATATTTCCAATCAAAAAACCTAACCATGTTAGGGATCCTTAGGAAAAAGAGATAAATAATAAGACAGAAAATATAATGCCCTATATAAATCCATGGTATGCCCACAGCTTGAATTCTGCATGCAGTTCTGCTCACCTTATCTTTTATAAAAAAAAAAAAAAAAAAAAAAAAAAGTGTATTAAAACTGAAAAAGGTATAGAGAAGAGTAAAAAAATGATTAAGGGTATTGAACAATTTCCACTTGAGAAGACATGTCAGTCTTTTTAAGCTCACAAAAGAGACAGCTAATGCGAGGAACATAATGGAAGTCCATAAATCCATGAATGTGTGGAGAGAGTGAAGAGGGAAGTGTTATTTTCCCCCTTCATATGACATAAGAACTAGAGGTCATCCAATGAAATTAATAGGCAGCAGGTTTAAAACAAACATAAGTAATTCCTTCTTCACACAGTGCAGTCAACCCACTGGATGTTGTGATGTATAACCTATGTGACTTTAAAAAAATATATATATATATATATATATATATATATATATAATATAAAACTGGGTTCAAAAGAGAATTAAATAAGTTCATGGAAGACTGATCCATCCATGCCTATTACCCAAGATGGCCAGGGAGGCAACCCCATACACTGTGTGTCCCTAAACCTCCAACTGCTTGAAGCTGGGGCTGGACAACAGGATAACTCTCTACATTGCCCTGTTCGGTCCCTCTGAAGGATCTGACACTGGGCATTGTCAAAAGACAGGATGCTGGTCTAGACGGACCATTGGTCCGACAGTATGGTGGTTGTTATGCATTCTTACTCTTTTTAACAGAATTTTTAGTTAATTTCATAAATATTTTATATACAAATATGAGACATGTTTTCCTTCAGTTTAAACTTATTTCCCTTATCTTTTCCTCTTTTTTTTAAAAAAATTTGTTTCCCATTGCTCATTTATTCATTGTCTATCTCTGGATCTGCCTTTCATTCTGGGAAGGTAGGGTTTGGTGCTCTTCTGTGAAGCAGGAACATGTTTTCTACAGATGGGTGGTTGGAGAAGGGTGGTGTTTCTTCCAAAATACTTAAACACAGCTGGCAAACATCAGAATCTGGTTAACATTGCTTTTTGTTTGTTTGGGTTTTCATTTAGCAGGGGGGAGACCAGCTTGCTTATTTAAGAAATGTTCCTTCTGCATCAGCAGTTGATTTTAGTGCTGATTCATGTGGCATAAGAATGTAAAGTTAATTACATTAAGGTAATGTTCACGTTATTCTTGCTTTCCTGTTTCAGGATTTTAGCCCGTTCCTTGCTAAAGATGGCAGCCAATAATGCAGTATTGAACAGACTGGAGCAAAAGGGTGCAGAGGCGGATCAAGTCATTGAATATCTCAAACAACAAGTTGCTCTTCTAAAGGAGAAAGCTAGTAAGAAAGTCAATGTCTTAAAGCAAATTTACTAATCAGGAATGAAAAGGAGGGAATGAGAAAGTGCTGTAAAGTTAGGTTTTTCTATTCTGGAACCAATAAAAGGAGACGGCTTCAGTGATACAAACAGATTGTGGAAGTCCTGGAGGATGGAAGTGAATTTTTCCAAGGAGGGATATGACTCAACACACTTCAATCATTGTGTATTGCTGTATAGGATTCTCTGAAGCTGTCAGCAAGCTCTCTGCCTGACTCTTTGATGTAAATGTTAGACCACTTTGTGACAACGGAATACAAAACACTTCATATATGTAAATGTATGCCCCTGCTTGTTTCCAGAAACCAGGATTTATATGATCTGGGTATGTGTCCTCAGTAGTCTAATATTTAGGCATATATTCGTGTTCGTTCATGAAACAACTCCATTTCCATTTTTTAGTCAGTCATCGTTACTACAGGGTTTTTCATTCTCAATAGAGAGATGCTTTTCCACATATTCATTTCAAAGGCTGAAGGTGCTCTATCAAGAATATCTACCACTGTTTTAATGCTTTATTCTTAATAGTTCTTTTCCTCTATTTCTCTTCTTTCCACACTGTATATGGAAACTGCATTTATTAGTCTTGTATAGTCTAGCATAATCATCTTCTTATGAGCCATACCATTTTTTCATTCATGTCTTTGATCAATGTAGCGAACACTTGATAGCTTTTAAAAATTTATTTCTATTCTACTGATAATGAAATAGTCTTATTTATCTCTTAAAGCTTTCCCAAAACTTAGCTCTTTTCAGTATCAGAGGGCCAAAGACTCTTCTTTTGCCTTGTCTTCTTTACAAAGCAAAGTTTTAATACATGCCTCCATAATTTTTTTTAAATACATTTTTAAGATCTATCAGCTTCAGTGCCGCCCTTCATAGTACATGGTCATGATACCTATCATGGAAGAAATATCACTCCATAGATGGGAATCAGCCTTCTCTCTCGCATTCATTCATCCATCACTGTCTGTTTTGCTAACCAAAAAAAATTAGATATTTTAATAGGCATTATTGTAGCACATTGGTTTAAGTTAGTCTATCATAATCCTTAATATGAAATTCCCAGAATTTCTGCTTTGGTAGATGGACTAACATTTCTTCCTGAGTGCCTGACCACCAGCTGAAACATAACATGTCCAAAACTTAAGTTCTTATCTTTCCTTCGAAGTCCTGCCCACTCTTCCATTCTCTGTCATTCTGGACAGTAGCATAATTCTCCCTAGCACTCAGGTCCATAAAGTGAGGGTTGTCTTTGACTTCTTTTCTCTCCTGCATATTGCAGTCAGACTGTTAAATCCTGCCTCCTTTTCCTCTAGTACACTTCACTTCAAAAATCCATGCCACTAAAACTTTTTCCCAGTTCTTATCAGTTCACATCTTGATTACCATAACCACTTCATCGACCCTTACACACACAATTTCCAGTCCATACAAAATACAGCTGCTTAATTCATCTTCCTAACCTGTGTCTCTGACAGTGTCACTTCCCCACTTTGAATCTCTCCACTGGCTCCCTGCTTTCCAGTATGAATTTCAAGTTTCTTGATCTCTGTCATTATTCATTCTTATCGCATCGTCCTCTTCCCTTCCCACCTCCTCTTCTTCAACCCCTCTCCTCTCCCTGCTCCCCAGTTTCCACTCTGCAAGTAAAGAGCCAAATGGGCAGTCAAGACTCTTAAAATATTTTTCATGTTTTCCTCTGTCACTCGTTTTGCACGGGATGCTTCCCTGAACTGTTTTGTTAGTTGTCATTTTCAGAACCCTCCTCACTTCTGCTATGACTCCTACCAAAAATCAAATAACTCACAATGATTCCTTGTTTGTAGGAAAAAATGCAATAACCCCAAAACAAAATATCAAATACTTACGCTGTATGTTCTGAATCATTTAATTGCATGAATGTACTGTTACCCAAGTCCTCATTCTCTCCTAATTTGTCATGCTTACTCTTGAGTTCCATTACTATATTTTTGCAGGGTCTCAATCCTGATTGGGGCCTTTGGGCCCTGCCACAATCCAAATAGAAATATTTTGTTTGCAATCTTTTTAATAATCGGATTATAGTTTAAAATTTAAACTGAAAGTTACTATCATTGTTATGGAATGTGTGTGGACCTTAAACCTTCTAAATTCCTAGAGAGTTCCTTATTGGCATGTATTCTAAATGTTTTGCTTGTAAATTTGAAGTGATCACACTCTTCAGCACACATTCTTTGCATAGCCCAAAGGTAATGCCACCATATCTTAGACTGAAACATTTGTCATCTTTCTTATATCCCCAGCTTTTTCCTTTAGTCAGAAACAAGGGGCTCTAAAGACTAAAATGTTCAGCCATTATTGCCAGCCTTTTCCCCTCAAAACAATTTATAGCCATATCAGCGTTGTTTTAGTTAGTTAAACAGAATTACAAGGTACATGTTAATACAAAGAATGCATTAAATACCAATCTGTGCATCAAGTCCATTTGTATTTATTTTTTTCTTTTTTCTATTATGCTAATTTACGTAATATCTTGAATGCCTCACAATTATTAAGAATAATAGAATTTGCCTCTCAGCATCACCATTTCAGAATGGGGAAATGAAGGCACAGAGTTGAGTGACTTGCTAAAGGTCACCCAGGATGCTAGTGGGCACACTGGGAATTGAACCTTTTTTCCATTGCCTAAATAAGACTGTCATTACTTTCACAGCAGTGTTACCTCATTGTACATTCTATATTTAGTCTGCCAACTTCAGTGAGGGTTTTTTATTGTATATCAGGACAAAAATCTGGGTGTTTACAAATATAGGTTATACATACAGAAAGAGCATTATATTGAACATCCTAGAGTTGATTACAAAGTTATAGATTCAGATTGGTGCCACTGTGGGAATTTGAGAGGGGAACAAAAAGTAGCTTGATTATGATTTAGATGCAAGTCTGTTAGGAAGGCATGAAATTGATATTTGAGAAACCACCGTCCATGTTCATTAATAAAAATTCAGTAACTAATAAAATGTGTGTGATTTTTTTCTAATGCTAACTTTTAACTATTTTTAAAATATTCCTTTTATTTGCTTTTAATATATAACAATTTTAACTTTTTTTCTTTTCAGATAAGTGACATTCAGCACTTAGCAAATGGATGTGTAATGATTGGAGCTTGTAGTTTCTAATGTAAATTGTGTCAACTCTAGTCCTGCAGGCATCTCTCCGAGAAGAGAAGAAGCTTCGTGTAGAAAATGCTAAACTGAAGAAAGAAATTGAGGGACTGAAACAGGAGCTGATTCAGGCAGAAATTCAGAATGGAGGTGAGAGAGAAAGGAAGAACAACTACAGGCATGTTGCATCTTGCGCGATGGTTCGTTTCCGCATAAGGCAGAAACCTCGTATAGCCAAAACCCCATTGACTTCAATGGTGGGCGAAATCGCCCACCGTAAATGAAGTTTTTATATTTTTAGTTGTTCCTTTCTTTTTGGGGGGCTGGGAGGGCCACTGTGTAAAACTGAATTTGCGTAAGTTGCAAGAGCGTAAGATGTGACACACCTGTATATATTCACGTGTGTGGGCATAGATCCTGTTACCATTTTTGACTGCTGTTTTGGTCACTTGTTTAATACTCCCTGATTCATATTTTTGTAGTCACATCCATGGCACATTTTTTGGCTGTTTCGGTGACACTTTAGAATGCCATACCTCTCAGTGGTTAACCACCTCTGTAACTTCAAGTATGAGAGTTCTCTTGTAAGTTACAGAAGTGACAATTGCATATGAAAAGTTTAGTCATGGCTGGGACCGCCTTTCTATATGTCTGTATGGTGCTTGACGCAATAGGGACCTAAATTTGACTGAGGTTTCTGGGTGGTCTTACAATACACTGGAAGATGTTGGGTGACAAATGCTTTTGAAACTCTGTGTACCTCATTTAGGAACATCATCTGGACTGAGCTCCTTTGAAAACCTAGTCAGAGTTGAGGGTACTGAGCACTCTGGAAAAGCTGCCCCTAAATGACTTACCATGGACATCCAAGGATTTTGTGGCGGAACTGAGATTAGAATGTAGCTTTTCTGAGTCTCAGCCCTGTGTCTTAACAACAAAGACTTTGCTATACCACTATTCCTCCTCTGTCAGACACAGACTGTGGGACTATATCTTTTTAAACCTGGGGCTGATATAGTCCTTATTACGCAATTTTACTTTTGAGAGAAAAGGAACAAAAAGAGGAAGCTACAGTGTTCGAAATCCAGCGTGTGTTTTGTTTTCTGCAAACAGATGTTCTTGAGGAATATGTCAAAAGAAAAAAAAACAACCCATTTTTAGTATATTTGTTTCACAGTTCTGGTACTGGAAACCAGATAAAACAATATTCAGTGAAGCATAATCTTACTTCTTCCCATTTCTGACTTCTTCCAATGTTAAATCAACATGTGCAGTCTTCAAAAGAACCACCACTTCATAAATGCAGAGGATCAACCTCCTCCTTTCACATGACTTAATCCCTTTAATATGCTAGACTATCCATTAGTCTGTTTTTTTTTCCAGTGGCGGAAAACCTGCAATAGTTCACCTCAGTATTCTTTTCAGATGTGGGATAGGCAGGCACAAGTAAGAAGTGTCTACTGATATTTCACAGAAAAATATCCCTATTACATGTAAGAGAGAAGCCTCTATGTATACAGAGTTTTCAGGTTGTAATTGTGGTATATAAAAAGGATAGAGAATTAATATCCTGTTTGTCAAATGTTTTGGGTAGACTTTACTTCTTCATTTAAGCAATTTATGTGGATGGAGAGCAGAACTAAATGCAAGACCTTTTTCTACAGAACAGAAGAACATGTTTTATGAGTCTATGTATTCACACTACAAGGAACATATAAAACAGCATATGGAATGATGCATCTTTTAAGAATGGGAGAAACAAGAAGCCTTTCCTGAACTAGTGACCAAAGGGCAAGTTTAACTCTAGGCTGCTTAGCCTGACAACAGTCCAAAGCAAAATAACGGAAAAGCTGATATGGGATCCAGATGATAAAGAATTAAAGGGTATTTATGCTAGACTTGGATATGTAAACAGGCAGTAGTAAGTTAGAGTAGGAGATTATTTTACACCTGTATATGACATTGGTGAGACCAATGTTGGTATACTACATGCTTCTCAAAATGTGGACACCAGAACCCTAAATTGAAAAATTGAAGCTGTTGCAAACAAGAGCCACAAAAATTATTTGAGATCTGGAAAAAAGGCCTTACAGTGAAAGACTTAGATCAGTCTGTTCATTTTATTGAAAAGATGATTGAGCGGTGACTTGGTTACATTGTATAAGAGCCTTCATGAGGATAAAATACTGAGTACTAAAGGACTCTTTCTCTTTACAGAGGAAGGCATAACAAAACCCAATATCTGGAAGTTTAAGCCAGACATATTTAAAGAAATAAGGCACAAATTTTTAGTGTGGCTGATTTAACCACTGGAACTAATACTGGGGAGATGGTGAATTCTCCATCTCTTGATGTCTTGAAATAAAGACTGGATGCCTTTTTTAAAGCCACATGCAGTTCTTCAGAAGTTAATATGCAGCTTCTTGTATAAGCACCAATTCCAGGGCTAGAGCTACCGGCACCAACTTTCCAACGTGCTGGGGGGTGCTCACTGTTCAACTCTGGCTCTGCCACAGGCCCTGCCCCCACTCCACCCCTTTTCGCCCCCTCCACTGAGCCTGCAGTGCCTTTACTCCTTCCCGTCACCCAAGCCTCCTGCATGCCATGAAACAGCTGATCGGGAGATGCGGGGAAGGAGGGGGAGATGTGGATTGGCTGGGCCACTGGTGGGAAGGAGGTTCTAGGAGCAGGGTGAGGGAGCTCATGGGTGGCTGCTGACATATTACTGTGGCTCTTTGGCAGTGTACATTGGTAAATTCTGGCTCCCTCTCAGGTTCAGGTTGGCCACCCATGCTTCAGCCAAACACAAGTTATTGGGCTCAGTACCTGGGTAACTGGGTGAAATTTAATGTCCTGTGATATACAGGAGATCTGACTAGACAGTCTAGTGGTCTCTCTTGGGTTAAAGCCTGTGAATCCGCAGAACTGATCAACAGAATGGCTTGTGATGTCTTCTCCAAGTAAAGACCAAGGGAGCTTTGACTCTTTCCTTTCTGTTCTGTTCATACCATTACCTCCATGACAGAATCATATCTTACTTATCAGCAGGTGTTGCTAATATGAAACTAATATTGCTAAGATTTGAAAGAAAACTGTAGTGTACTTTATACATGACCACATCTTACTACTGCTGTAGTTACCACACACTTTCTGTAACACATGCGAACAAGTTTAATTATCCCATGCTTTACAATATGCAAAATTTTCTGCATAACATTCTTCATTAGTAAAACAGTGGATTATCTCATTTTATGCCATCATTCTCCCCATCTCTGGCCTTTCTTAAGGTACAAATCACTGCCTACGTAAAAATTCTGTTTTCTGTCCATCAAGATGAAAGGTTTCCAGAGATAGTCAGTGCTTGTTTTTAAAAACTATCACATATAAACTATGGTTGCATTTAAATAAAGCAATGTTTGTATGGGAGTGGGAGAACAAAGTAAAGGTTTTTCTTAATTCTTGCCTAAGAAAGGCTGCTCAAAACCTCAGTAGAATGCCTTAGTTTCCAAGACCAAAATTTGGTGACAATAATTTTGCATATCACATTACATGTGAACACCTTTCATTTTTTCTGTCCCCCTAGTTAACTTTTTCTTCTTCTCACAGACACTCTCCTGTACCTCCAACATATATTTTTGGGGGCTTGTTAGAAGTTTCTTCTTCCAGCCCTCCATCACTTGGTGCTCTTCCTACATAGAAACCTCTGGTCTTTTTCCTCAAAGTGTTGTAACAAATGTATGTGGTGAAAAATATGACTTACCGAATATATTATTTATTTATTAAGCACAATGCAACCAGTACCATACAAGACACAAAATAAAGACAGCGTTTGTGTAAGGTTACCTTCTGAAAGACATGGAGAGGATGGGACACGTTAGTCTCCATGTAACATTTGGGAATGTCTTAAATTGTCATGTTGAAACTTGCCACATATCTGTGGAGAAATGTTTTTGATGCCCCAAAACAACTTTTATTTTATTGACTGAAAACAATGATTTTTTTAAAATTTTCCCAGTCCTGTGCTCACTTACATCAAATTATCACGTCTTTATTCTCCATTTATACCCCACCTCAAAAATGGTTTTGGGGTTCACATTTTTTCTATATCTAAAAAAGTTTCTGCAATCTCAATCATGTATCATTTTAGCAAAAATAAATAAATAAAATCCTATGTAGTTTCCATTATATTTTGCCTCCTACAACTTTTATATTCTTCATAACACCATTTAAAAATTATAATTTTGCTTTAACTGCTTTTCAAATGATTTTTGTCTCCTGGTGATTTAAGCCTCGATTCTCTAAAGATTTACATTTGTGCTTAATTTTATGCACGAGTAGCCTTATTAAAGCTAGTGGAAGTAGTCACATACTTAAAATTGAGCATAGGCATACATTTTTTGTCGGAGTCTTTCCTTCTTATTTTCTCTTTGAGTATGTGTTTACACAAAGT
Organism: Dermatemys mawii; assembly: GCA_007922305.1. Classification (NCBI taxonomy): domain Eukaryota; kingdom Metazoa; phylum Chordata; order Testudines; family Dermatemydidae; genus Dermatemys; species Dermatemys mawii. The sequence continues at coordinate 647,209 of ML677327.1, read as the reverse complement.
TGAGTTTTGCTCTTAAGGGTATACTTAACACTCAGATGCAATGGGTATGGGGGAGGGAAGGAACAGGTAGACATAGCACTGATGGAATCACCTCTCTTGTTTTGTTTCTATTTTTGTGTATTTTTAATTATCCATTTTCTTTGTGGCAAAAGCATCAGGTTTCCAAATATAAAAACAATAATATACCTGTTTAATCAGAATAAATTTTGTTGTAGGCTAGTATGGTTCTGTGAGGTCTGCTTAGTAAAGTGACATAGTTGGGTATTCAAAATAATTTTTATTTTATTTTCTGAAGCACTAATTTCCTATGTTGTTTTTCTTTAAATTTTCTTTATAATTCAGCTAAAATGTCCTGATTTCAAGTATAGTTTTAAGGAAATTAAATAGCATTTTAACTTCCATCATTTAATTTTAGTGAAACATATCCCAGTTCCATCCAGTGGAACCATTTCTACAGCTTCATTTTCGGAAGACTTACCACAGCCTATGCCTGTCACATCCTTTCTTTCTGGTCCCAAAGATCAAATTAAAGGTGCAAGTGAAGAAAAGAAAAAGAAGGAGAAAGCAGAAAAAAAAGGTATTTCCATTTTTTAAATCCCTTAGGCATCTACAAAAGTTAATTTGCAGACTTGCTGTTTACATTTTTATTGGAGAGGATAGAAAAGAGCAATCAGTAGAGCTACAGTAGGAAAATTCATACATATTAACTCTTAAACTCCTGGGCAGATTTGTGTCAGTGTGGCTGAATTGTAGGATTGTCTTTTTCCTTTCAAAATAATAAATACTGAAATTTTGAGGCAGAGTATGCAACACAGTGCATGAAATTAAATAACTCTGAGGTACATTGTTCAGTTTTGATTCTACTGTTGGTAACATGCAAACAATAGCCCATAAACTAGCTTGGAGAATTTACACAGTAAAAAGTAGTAATGTAATATAGCACTAAAGGGTAGAACCCAATGTAGTTTGTTCTGCTTCTTTTCGGAAAACACTCAATGAGCTCCGGTAGCACTGTGCAGAGCCAGACACGCTACTCTGAGCAGCATGGCGTAAGGGGGCCAGGGAGTTGGATAAGGGGTAGGTGGTCCTAGGGGATGGTCAACAGGGGATAGGGATCAGGGGACAGTTGGATGAGGCGAAGGTTCTGGGGCGTAAGTCAGGAGACAGGGAATAGGGAATTGGATAGGTGTGTGAGTCCCAGGGATTTGTCAGGGGATGGGGTGTCAATAGGGATTGGGGCAGTCAGAGGACAGGGAGCAGTGGAAGTTGGGTGGGGTCCTGGGGGGACAGTTAGAGTGGGGAGTCTCTGGAGCGGGTGTAGGGGAAAAGGAGTGGGTGGTTGGATGGATTGGGGGTGTTGACGGGGGTTGTCAGGGGATGGGAAGTGGGTGGGGATCAGATAGGGGGCAGGGCCAGGCTTGTTTGGGGAGGCACAGCCTTCCCTACCCAGCCCTCCGAACAATTTTGCAGTCCCGATGTGGCCCTTGGGCCAAAAGGTTTTCCCATGCCTGGGTTACAGGGTTAATACAGAATTGATAAGTAAAAGTAAACATATATTTAACTTTTCTATCAGCTTTTTCTGCTTGTCTTGGGTCAGCTGTTTAACAGTAAGCCCCTAGATATATCCCTTGTAATTTGGAAGGGAATAAGTTTAATTTGATTATCTTTGAAGCATACTATTGTAATATCTTAAGAGACAAGGGCTATATCTCGGGGCTTATGTATCACTGTGATGGGCATTTATTCAACTTTCAAACCAGATAGTGTGCAGCATCAAACCATCGAAATGTGTGACAAATGACTGAAATATACAACACCTGTTTGCTCCTCCGATGATTCTCAGTTTTTCTCCCCAGTTGTTGCCCTCTTTGTTTTTCTCTGTTTGCTCCCATGTTCCCTTTTCCTTCCTCACTTGCGAACCTCTTGTCTTCTGTGGTCTGTGGCTTGCAGTGGTGGTAGCAGTGGCTCTGGGCTGAATATGGTAGCATCAGCAGGAGGCTCACAGCTGCTATATATAGATAGAGAGATGAGAGAGAGATATAACACACACAGAGATATGCACAGAACCTCTTCCTTTTTCTCCTTCTGACAAGCACTACTCCGGCTGTGGCCAAGAGCAGCACCAGGCGTGTCTGAGAAGGTGGAAATGTGGGACAGGGAACCAGAAATGGCTCCAGAGTTCAATGTTCTGTGAAATGCAATACAATTCAGAGCTCAGGTGATGAGTATGATATAAATACATAGGATGAAGGAGGCAACTCTGTCATATCATCATCATACATGTTAATTTGTTGGGAATTATTCTATGTGCTCTCTTATAATGAGCCACTAAATAGCCTTATTTAGAGTTAACTTTTGGGTGGGCAGAAGGTGGTCATGATTAGAACTCCCCATTCCAGTTCCTTACTTTGAAAGTTGTATGAATTTATATGTTTCTGAAGGTGAGCTGTTGCCTAATGTATAAAAATGTTCTTTTTTTATGTTATCTTTGAAAGTCGCCACTTTATACAGAGACAGTCCTGTACTGGAATATTTATTAAAAAAAAAAAAATGTATAGAAAGTTATTTACTTAAATTACAAGTGAAAAGAAAAGTGCTTTGTTGTGCTTTTTTTCCTTCCTGAAGATGTTTTGTCTGTTGACTTTACATATCATGGTAGTAGTGATAGAAAGATCCTGCTGCTTTAGATGAAAAAACTAGCATCTGGAATACACGTTTTAATTAAAATACTACTCCCATGGATTGTAATTCAGTAAACCAAATGTGAACATCTCATCTTCAAACCAGCAGACATGTTCTTATGTACAAAATCATTTATTGCAGCCCTGAGAGTTTACAAAATGTGAGCTGTTAATTTAAAAAAGAGAAGAATATCAGTCTGAATCTTAATATGTGCCAATTCTTAAATCAATATGAGTAACAGCTTAGTTGAAACCTAAGATGCCTTTTGATGATTTCCCATCAAACGCATGTACTGATTCTTCCTTCTGCATATGGCAAACATTTGGGCAGATCAGCAATTCAGATTTTTTTTAAGATTAAGGGTGCAGTATCTTAAACCAGCTTTCCAGCAATAATTTGATGAGATGTGATTAAAATATCTTTGTATTGATGCAACAGAAATATCAATTTATTTGATCTATATGCAACATTCTTTGGAGGCTTTTTTTTTTTTTTTCTTTAAGGCCCAGAAGACTATAGGGATCTTGCATTACTTTTTTTATTAGATATCGTACTTGGTTTCCATTTTGCTGGTGAATTACTAGTACTAGGTTTGCTGCTGTGACTACTTGCAAATCATACATAACACTGTTTTCATACAAAATAGCCATATTTAAAATCTATATAACATTTAACTTAAAAAAGAAAAGAAACAGTTGTTTTGTTTGTAATGTTAAGTTTTAATATTTATGGGAAATAGTTACCAGTGGCTGTAGTTTAGGTCTAAGAATGACATGATTTGAAGTAATGGGTTCAGGTAAGAAGTTACATCTTTTCTTTGTTTTCCTCTTTTAGAACAGAGGTATCTGGATGGTGATACTAAATTAACTGAACTGCTGTACTTATACTTCACACTGAGATTGTAGTTTTTCTTGTCCATACAGAATGGTATATATATAAATTTTAGGGAGTTATTTGTGCATCTAATTAAACTCACTACTGCAGGAGAGAAGAGGGAGAAGAAGCAGCAGCCGCCAGCAGCTGGGAGTGATGACTCTAGACCTATGGATGTTTCTCGTCTGGACCTTCGTGTCGGTTGTATCATCACTGCAAAAAATCACCCTGATGCAGATTCTCTATATGTCGAGGAGGTGGACGTTGGAGAAGCAAAACCAAGAACTGTTGTCAGTGGCTTAGTGAAGCATGTGCCTTTAGAACAGGTACAAATTAAATTACTTTTACACGGTATTTGGCTGCGTAATGTATACTGTCTTAGTCCCAAAGAATCCTGGTTAAAGTGACCCCTGGTTTATAGGAAAGACATGATCTTCATCAGCAGTCTTATTTTTAATAAACAAAATGAAGATTAATACTTTAACTATGGAAGGGCAGATTTTTAAACCAGATGAGAAGCTGTACTTGTGCAGCTGTAAGTATTCTTGCTGTTATAAAGTTTCTCACTTTCTAAGAGAGGACAGAGTCTCATTGAAAATTAGTGAAATATCAAAATTTCTTTTCAAACAAGTGGCTAGTATAGGGGAATAATATAGATGGTCACATAATGCTGTAAGTAAATGGTTCAGGATTGATGGATCCCTTCCAACTCTAATTTTTATGAATCTGATGATTTTTTATTTTTTCCATATTTTTCCCTTATTTTTATTTTTTATTTTGTTTTAATTATATCAGTGGCTAAAATGCGTATTTATCCTAAATACAGATGTGTTAATGAGATTAAAATTTCTAGTCTCATATGTCTTATTTCGCTTCCATAAAATAATTTGTTTATAAGCAGTTTTATTAGAAAAATGGTGATCTTTTTTGTTTTTTCGGATATTTTTTATATGATCACGTAGGCTTTTGGTCAGATACTGCTGTTTATTTTAGTTTTTGGATCTAAAGCTGTTAAATTATTATCACACGGTTCCTGCTAGGACGGAGAGGTCCAAGCCTTAAAGCCTGTGTCCAAATCTGAACTTTATTTAACCTTGAGGTGTTGTAGGGGAATAGTTTGAATCCCAGCTTCTGGATTTGTCTGTTAGAGATTAGTCACCATTTCCCAACTTCACAAGATTTCCTGAGTGTTTTTGGATCTGAGATTTTGTCTTGGGCCATCTAAACTATATGCCAGACACATTGACATTTAAAATAATTAGATCTCATTCGAGAACTCACTTTTTATATTGGAATTGGAAACGTCCAGCGAACACTTAAAAAAGGCGTATTTTAAAGTTTATTTAAAATAAAAGCAGATTTTATGGCAATGCTTCCTTTCAGATAATAGTGTTTCTGATGTTATAGTGAAGAAGTAATGTTTTTTTAAAAGTCTACAAAAATATATTTTCCAAGTTCTTCTGTCACACCTGTAACATTCCAAGTTTCATTTAAATGTAAGCTGCATAAACAGCACACATGCACATGTTTAAAAACTGTGTGTTAGGCATCTTGTAACCCTGAGATGTTAACTGGAATGAGAGGCACATAAAACAATCATTTTCTTGTGTGTATCCAGAAAATGTTTAGTTTTGTTTAATGTCTTTATGCTCATTCTTTAAAGTTCCTCTGAATCATAATCACATGTGGTACAATATAAGAAAATAATATAATGAGAAACATTTGGAAAAGTAGAGACTTAGCCAGTCAGAAAAAGATACTAGTTTGGCTTTACTGGAAACATTAATGGAAGGAAACCATCTGGATATTTAAAGTTTACAAGTGTGTACATCCTTTTCTAACCTGTACCATTGTACTTAGAAACATTATTCATGAACTCTGCAGAATATAAATAATATTAAAGCTCTCTGATCACCTACCACAGACACTTAAGGGGTGTATGAAGCAGATAATTCAAAACCTTTCCCATTTCTGTTTTGTTTCAATCTAAATGTGGTTATACACATCCACAACATATTTCCATTTGTTTCTGAAGTGCATCACCTTCAGCATTAAAGGCTGAAGGTATATACTGTCTATCCCAGGATTTTTTTGTAATCAGTCGAAACCAAGCATGAATAAAGAGCACAAAACTACTGTAATATCCCTTTATTCTGTACATCTGTCTATCTCAGATATTTGGATTTCAAATATTTAAAACAAAATAGAACCACTGACATTTTACATCATCATCTGTTTTAGGGGATTTACTCTCATAATGGCTTAAAATACACAACTATCACCTGCAAACTGTACTGTATTTACCTGGTAAATAAATAACATCAAGAATACATTTAAATTGTCTATTTACCATTATTCCATCTTGTTTTCAGGAATTTGTATCTTAATGCTAAGAAGAATTGCTTTTTGTTAAATTTTCTGTTAAATATTCAGAATTTTGTACATGTGTATGTTTTATTAAATTCCAAAGGAATCATGTGGTGTTGCTTTAAAAAGTTATGCATTAATATACAAAGATCTCAATCTGAGAAAAAAATTTTGTGGGATAGGGCAAATTTGCAGACAGTTTTGTTTAAAAAAGTTCAGCTTCAATTTTATTCAACTTAAAAATTAACTTTTCTAGGGCAAAATAGTCTCTAATGGGGTCTGGTTGCGGTGTTTACTCTCATTTATTTATTAAGAAAAACAGAAGTGTTTATTATTTTAAATGAGCAAGTTGCTGTGTGGAGTACATACAGCCATTTTCATTTACTCAAAAAATCTCTATTGTATTTTGTATTTGGGCTGTGTAGGAATGTATGGCACAGCTGTAATCTGCATCCTGAAATTTAAACCGCCTAAATATTTTTGTATACATTATTTTAATATATATAGTAACTTTAGTTTGTAAAAGTGTTTTAAAGGAAACTCCTCTACTAACAGCACAGTAGTAAAGATAACATAAAGTTGTGACCCTGAACAACAAAAGCATGGCAAATGAGTAAATATGTATTACCTAATATTTTGGCACATCAAGGCTCAACCTTAGAGACTTCCTTATTGTACACTTCTGTGTTTAGGTGCTGGAGGATAGCCTGGAACATTTCATCCTTAATTGTCTGTTTCCTGGATTTTATTGACTAATAGTCTAGAAGGAGTGGTGGTTATTTTTGGTGGTGGTGGTTGTTAGCATAGTGTTATATACACAAGCAACATGCAGTCTACTGTATATATGCATATTACAAGTATTAAGCTTTCTCCCTTATAATCCTCTTTTTTTTCTATGATAAAATAACTCCCAAAACCCTAACTCAATTTCTTTACAATTTTTTTTTTAAAATGAATGTCTGTTCTTTTTTGTGCAGATGCAGAACCAGATGGTAGTATTACTCTGTAACCTGAAGCCTGCAAAGATGAGGGGAGTGGTATCTCAAGCAATGGTGATGTGTGCCAGCTCACCAGAGAAGGTGGAGATCCTTGCTCCCCCCAGTGGGGCTGTTCCTGGAGAAAGAATCACCTTTGAAGGTTTTCCTGGTAAGCAATAAGTATTATTGGGGAAATGGAGAAAAATGCATAGCCAGGAACTTGCGTGTAAGTGCCATAGTTGTGTCTCAGTTGGCAAAATAGTCTCTATTGTGAGAAACACATTGTTGTGAATAGAAAACATATATGTGTTCTTTATTACTCATTGTTTCCAAAAAATGTCCAAACTCCCTTATGATATCAGTTCTAATGGACATGAGTGGGTAGCACAAGCTTCAGAATAAGTTTTGCTAGTGGGAAAATCCTAGTGACAGCATCATGAGGATCAGCATTGACTTACTCTTTCCAAACCCAAAAATCAGGTGTTCATGCATATTGATATTGTGTTGACAGAGTCTCTTTCTGGAGAGCTGTATTATAAATTAAATGTGATATGATAGTTCTAAACCTCGGGCCTGCAGCCTGTGATAGAAGGCTTTGTATGTTAGGAAGCCATGTGTCTATAAAGGTAGTAAAGGTTAGAGAGGCAGAACATTGGAAGATCCCTGCCAACCCAGTTGTAAATGGTGCCCCTTTATTGGTCTTACATCCTGCAACAGGGGTTTTTTTGTTTTGGTTTTTTTTTTTGTCCTTCAGTATCATCAACATTTGTTTGGTAAAAGAATAGTAGATTCAACCAGAATACAAAAGTAAAAATTCCTGGGGCATTCAGAAGAGTGATTCACATGACCCTTTCCCCCCATTCCTAATCCACCCAGGCCCTACGTATGTAAATGATATCAATCCCCAATGTTAAATTATAGAAATACTGGTTCACATAGTATGAATTAGAATTGTAATTGGAAATACATTGGATATTATGGCTGGTAATTTCTTTCACCATGGGCTACCTTGGAGCCTATCTCTAACTTTCAAAGAGATTTTAAAATCATATCCTTCTAAACAGCTCCTCCTACAGATTAACCTTAGTGAGACTGTGATCCTACCGATGTCCTTTGTGAGCTGTGTACTTGACTGTTGGCTATCTCTTAAGAACAGTGATCAAAACAGTAAACATTTAACCTGGAACTCTCCCACATTGTGACTTCTTGCTAAAGCTACTAAAGTGGTGATTTTATTTTTTAAATCAGATGGGTGAAAAGAGTCTCCCTTGGATTGAATCCTGCATTATCTTTATTACACATTGCTTCTAAAATATTGTCAAATTTCCTATGCTTATGATAATCCTGGTGACAGCTTTGAGGGGGGTCAACCTCGACTTGATCATTGTCATGTCATATTTTATGTTGAGTCCAAACTCATTAATTAAAAATAATTTATCAGAACTGACATTTGAAAATGAGGATAATGATCACAGAACTATGGACACCTACTGTCTCTTTGTGCACACCAAGTCACTTTCCTAGGGGGGCACTTCTGTAGCAAAACAGTTACAATTACTTTTGATCCATCATTAGATTTCCATAAGTCTTTTGCTAATGAGAATCAGCTATGACCTCCGTTGTCATAAAATTGTTCCCAGGTGTTGGTGCATATTGATATTCTATTGACCTATTCTGTTTCACAAAAGCTGTATTATACATTAAAAGTAGTATGAAATTTGTACTTTAGAACTAAACCTATGGCCTGCACTCTGATAGAGCATTCAGTATGTTTTACAACCAGTTCCTTCTGATAGGAAGCCATAGAAATCTGGGCAGCTTTGATACTGAAAAATGAAGATTTTTGTACAACCATTTGTTTCTTTTTAAATATATATTTTAGCTACAGAATACGGCAACTACTCCCTAAAGCACCAACAAGAAAAAAAAAATGTTCAGAAAAACTGGTAGCTATCAATTTCAATAGACAGTCAATAACTGTTTTTGAGGATACACCACTCATCCTGAACAGCACAAAATAGACATTCTAGAGTAGAACCAATCATTACCTATGAAAACATACAAAACATAGATAAATACGAGGAAAGGCTAGAGCAAGTCAACTTGATATAAAAGATATTCTTTTACTAGTTGTGAAGGAAACACTGCTATGTGATAGATTTTTTGGCAGGAATAAGGTAATAGGTATAAAGCAGCACACAAGATGGAAGGAATCATGCATTCGTACAGTATAAAAAGGCTGACATTTTGATATGATCAATATTTATTTTTTTCTATTCATTTTAAATTTTCAGTTTTGCAAAATTATGTGTGCTAAGCTTTCAGATTTTGTTCATTTAAATTTTCACAGTTGTAGGAGATTGAGAGAACAGAAAGTAGGGTGGTCAAACAGTAATTATTTAATGACACTATATGTTAAGATTTAAAAAGCTTAAGCTTCATAACCATTAAACCACAAATTGTCAACATATCACATGTCTACAAAGTCTGTGTCCTCAAATCAAACTCAAGTTCTTAAGCAGCATTTTTCTTGGTTTGCCTACCTATAAATTTCTATCATCATCAAGGGAAATGTTTTTCCTCAATTTGTGTGTACTGTGAAATTGACATTTACCATTTAAAAAGTCTAATCCTTCCAAGCCTAAGTGTAAAATAATATATAGTGTGGAAGGTTTGTTTTGTTGTTTGAGTAAATAGCTTGCAAGACGTCTCATAAAATTTAAATGCAAAACAGATGTAATTTAATACATTTCACTAGGTTCATTTTTAGGGATGAGGAAGTAGGACCGGGGAGAGAGTGCTGATTTAATCACAGTAAAAAAATACCTGTGAAACACACACAGACAGGCATGTGCATTATTCCCAGCCTTCTGCAGGGCACTGATCCTGCCTACCATGATGGAAGGTTTGTTCTGAATCATTAGGTCAGTCTGATTCAGTGAGAGCAAGTCTACAAAATTAAGTCGACTTAAGTCATGTCAGTATACAGCCACTGCAATAATTAAATTGCTTTGCATGTCCACACTATGCTCCTTATGCTGGCAGTATGCAACCTTACCAGGTGCGCTTGCACTGATCTAACTGTCAGTGTGGGGCAATATGGGATGGGTTCTCAAAGGCAGCACCAATCGATGTAAGCAGCACAGTGTCTATACTGACCCTGTGTCGGCCTAACTACCTCCATCTAAGCACTATGCCTCTTGCAGAGGTGGAGTTATTAAGACAGTGTGGTGGGTGAGTTAAATGGGGGGGATGCGTTTTTGTGTAGATTTTACAGAGTTAGGTCGACATAATCTGCCTTACGTTGACTTAACTCTATAGTGTAGACACCAGCCCTGAGAGCCTGACCTTATCATACCAACTTTTCTCCCCATTGTCATTAGCCACCAAAGTTTTAATCTGCCAGAACCCTGATGACTGTTGAACAGTCTTATCAGAGTAGTTTCTAATGTCCCACTGATTGAGGCACTATCCCAACTTTTGGGTCACGTTGTTAGCAGTAGCTAAACAAATTACCAGATGTTGGAGGCTAATTATTCATCCTGTCATATATTTGTGCATACTGTTTTGACTGCCTCTTTTGTGCTAAAAAATTCAGTCAGGTTTAACCATGACTAGATTTTAATTTCTCAAGCAGTGAAGGGCTTGTCCTTTGAGTTCTCTGGTCCAGTGGCTCTCAACCCTTACAGACTACTGTACCCATTACAAGAGTCTGTGATTTGTCTTGCATACCCCAAGTTTCACTTCACTTAAAAACGACTTGCTTACAAAATCAGGCATAAAAATACAAAAGTGTCACAGCACAGTGTTACTGAAAAATTGCTTACTTTCCAATGTTTACGCTATAATATAAAATAAATCAATTGGAATATGAATATTGTACTTGCATTTCAGTGCATAGTAGATGAACAGTATAAACAAGTTATTGTATGAAATTTTAGTTTATACTGACTTCGCTAGTGCTTTTTATGTAGCCTGTTATAAAAATAGGCAAATATCTAGATGAGTTGATGTGCCCCCCCTCCCCCCCCCCCGAAGACATCTGCGTATCCCTAGGGGTACACGTATGTGTGGTTGAGAACCACTGCTCTGGTCATTAAAAGATTGCATAAGGATAACCAAACACAATATAAACAATGTTCAATCTTTGATCATTCTGAAAGAGTGCTGGGGATTATTTAGCGGTTGGTTGCTTTGTCTTTATCAAGGTTATAGTTGCTTGAACATGTGTGGCTGTTTCAGACATCAGTTAATTCCTGGTGGATTTTACTACTTTAAGAAGGTTCCCTAACCCAGTGTCCTCTTTCATCATTGATAAAATCAGCACTCTGTTCTTTGCTGTTTTAAATTCATTGTCTAATGGCAATAATTGGCAGCTGTTCTAAACTGCAATTTACACATAGTGTATGTTTGGAACCTAAATTTTATAGCCTACAATGTGAATGTTGCCAAGTTGATATAACTTATCTCCTTATGTATATTCAAGCAATTAAGTGATTTTTGCAGATTTTTCTTGTACTTTTTTTTTTTTTTTTTTTTTTTTTTAAATCTCAACTGTTTTTAAAATGAAATATCTTGATTTTGGAAAGAAATTTATGTTGAGATATTCAAAAGCTGACTAGGAGGTTTAAACTCAGTTCCCATTAAATCTCCTACTTAGCTTTTGTGTACCAAAATCTCAAGGTTGGTTTAGCCCCTGCTTTCTTAAAAGCAAAGCTAACCAAGCAGTTCAACAATAGCAGTATCAGGAATATGGAACTCACGTTATTTATTTTAAATTCAGTTTAATTTCCAAGATTAGTTATAATAATTTTAAACACTGATAGATTTTAAGTGAGTAGTTTAAACCACAAGCATTCAGTTTGAGTAACTGAAATTAGAAGAGAAAAGACAAGCTGGGTCTGATTTTAATTTGAAGACAAAGCTTGTGTAGCAGCAGCGGCAACAACAAAAAAGAAACCCCAAAGCAGACCCAGCTGTTCCATGTCAAGCAGAGTGGACTCATGTTTAAAAATAACAGACTGATACTATATATGGTGAAGAGAAGGATTTTTTTGTGGGGTAGGTAACTTTCCATGTTCATGTTAGTTGTCATGAACATTAGCCATTTCCAATTTAATAACATTTACAACTTACCATTTTTTTCCCCTGCAGAAACTGGAGAATTTCCTCAAATTCCCCTCTTTCTATATTTTTAGAGAATATCTTGCTAAGGGACACTGAGCTATGCAGTCACTATTAACAACTGTAATTAAATTTTACTTCACAAAATGAGAAAGTAGTCTTATACCTTTCATACCAAAATCATAAAAATTGCAATTTTGAAAGGGGTCTTTTTCATAATAAGAACTTCATAAAGTTTGCATTCTACTTTAGTGAAATCACCTGCTTGAGGAAGGTTATAGCAAATGATTCCACACACATACAGACACTCCTGTCTCCTCCACCCCACTTCACACACAATCGTTTTTAATAGTTACAAAATTTGCAGTAAAATCCTCTCTTCTCTGTAACAGTACAATAAAAGGTTTTTTTAAAAAAATAGGATGGAGAAATGCTGCAGCAACCACAAATTTGTCACTTGAGATTTATGGTTAAAATACTAATTTTGGTCTAAAAACAGTTGATGTTTCAATTGATGGTTAACCAGTTACAAGAGAAATTGAGATTATACAGACTATCAACTGCACAGCAGGTTTAGAATAAACAACTTCCTTTATTCAAAACTTTGGTGTATGGATGCTTTCCACTTTTTGCTCAGTTACCTCTCCTAGTAATAAGAAACTAACACCATTCTTGTAAACTCTGTCTTCAGTCCTAGTTTTTTTTCCCGGTGGTAAATTAATGTATATTTCTGTTAAATTGCTTCCAGGTACTGGATCACATTTTCCTTACCTTCTTTGCACCTAGGTGCTGTCATGATGGCAATAGTATAAAACCCTAAGATAGATTCTAATGCAAATCACTGAGGTGTGGTGAGATGGAAAGGTTTTTCTACCACAATTACAGTGCATGGCCAATTGGCTTCTCTTGTGGCAGTGTTTCCTAGTGGATAGAATACTCAGCTGGTAATCAGAAGCCCTGGATTCTGTTCCCAGCTCTGCCACCAGCTGCTGGGTAATCTTGGGCAAGTTGCATTCATTTTCTGTGCCTCAGTTTCCTATCTCTAAACTGGGAATAATGATACAGACTGCTTTGTAAAGAGCACTAGGTGGCATTATTATTTTTATCTTAAGTTTTTAATACTTTGATAGCACTTGTACAGTTTGATACATTTCATTTAGTTCTTTGGCAGATTCAGCACATTTCACATCCATGAGAAGAGGGTGGGAAAAACATTGTGGCCATAATTTTACTCCGTTTTATTTTTAGATATCCTTTCAAAGGATTATTTGTCTTATGAGAGAAAGGGATGCAAAGTGGCAGGGTACAGGAGAGGTTCTGGTAATGTTTAAAAGTGGTGCCTATGTTAATCTAATACAAGCTCACCACAGATCCCAGGAGAGCTCATCTTGGGATTCCAAAGGCACTCTTAATAAGATCCAGAAAGTGTTTGTGTAATAAAAGTCAGAATTTAGTTTATCCTTGAAAAATTCATCTGCATTTTGTAATATTTTTGGGGGGGAAACAAGGTAGATTTCACCTTCTGAACAGAACAATAGTTTAGCAGCTATTCTGCTTAATAATTTCATTAGTTGGTATGTATCCATTTTGGATAAATATAAAGGAATGACTTTTTGTCAGTTTAGTACAGACAGTGTTCTAGATTTTTTTTTTTTAGAAGCATACAATTAGTTCTGCAAGTGTTAAGACATTGATGTAATTAAGTGCTCCATTTGTGAGAAATAGTTTCTGACTGGTGCATTAATCTTGGCTTTGTCACAGGCCAACTTAATCATCAGAGAAGTTGGCCTGCAGTGGAAGCCCATTTTAAAAAAAACCCTATGGAAGTTAGAGCCAAGCTGAAATATTTTTTCTTAATAGCTATCAACAAGGGTACACGAGCTGAGCACACAGTCTTCTGAAATGTCTAAACCACAAGAATTAGCTGGCAGAGTTGGAATAGCAGTTGTCCACTCATCCATCTGAGGACAGTGGCATGTTTTTCCCCTTCCTTATGCATTTTGGGGCCCTCTGTTCTTCTCTTGCTTAATGAATGGTCCTGATGTAAGCCAGTAAGAATCTTATAGCACATGCAAGATAATTGTGTTTGACTTTATCTCGCCATCACAACTAGGTAGTATGTAGCTTTTATTGGCTAATGTTAAGAATAGATCTCTGGTTAACCAGTCAGGGAAGAGAACCTCATTGCATTAGAACGTCTTCCTGACTGAGTTTGCTGAAGTCTTTCTCAAGAGCCTGATTCCCCACCTCCCACCCCAAGGGTTCTTCCTCGGCGGGCATGGACTGAGTAGAAGGGATAGAATAAGCATTCTCGTGTTCTTATCACTGAAGTATGGTACCACAGAGAACATAGCACAGCTTGTTGATGAGTGCAGCTTGTTGATGAGTCATGTTACTTCCTAGCACACTAGCTATTGTGCTACCTTTTGGGGATATATTTTTTTCCCCATAAAGTATATATGTGCTGCGAATTTTGAACATAACATTTTAATTGTATGTGTAATGATTGGGTTCAATTGAGACTCTTAGCAAGTTGAAATATTGACACTGAAATGACATTAATTTCTTTGGAGACTATTTTATTATTAAACTGGGCCCTAACCCAGTGGAAGTGTTTATAATTTCCCTTGTGCTCTTCAGTCTATTAATATGAATCACATAAAAAGGGTCAAAAACACCCTAGGGCATTGTGGCTAAATGACGGAGTCTTGTTTTACTTTAAGAGATCTGAAATCCATTTGGTCCTTGCAAAGGAAAATAAATGGTACGCTGAATTGATTGTCATGCTTTATTTATATCACGAAAGATGATGGCACACAGAAGTTCATTTAGTATAAAACATCTTTAACTGGCAACAGAGGAATTTATTCAGGTTAATTTTTTGGTTCTTTTGTCATTTTTTAAATGGTCAAGAAATGCAAACAGGAGGAATATTTTGGAACAGGTATAACATTTATTTATTTATTATTCCCTGTTGTAATCCTTTAGCTGATTGCAGCATTTCCACAAAAGTAGTTGAAAAAATCTAGTTCAGTACTTACATGGCCCCCTTTATCTCACAATCTTTAATTATTTATCATCACAACACCTCTAGGAGAGTACTGTTATCCCCATTTTACAGAAGGAGAGAGAAGACATAAAGATGTGACTTGTCCAAGGTCTCACATGAAGTCTGTAGCAGAGAAGTGAATTGAACATTGGTCTCTCAAGTCCCAGGATAGCATTCTAATTACAGGGCCATTTTTTCTCTCACCGTCCACAGCTGTAGATTGTTGGGTGCCTCTCACATTTACTCAGCACAAATTTCATGTGCCTACGCTGTCTAAAACAAATAAATAAAACTTCACTGCCAAATGCTTTACATGAGCCTAAGCCTTCCTGGACAACGTGTTCCTATGTTCAATATTTATTTGTCTTTCTGACATATCTCAAAATCATTAAATCATTTTTTCCCCCCTTTTCCTTTGTAATCTCAATGCTGACACAGCATACTGTTACCTCCTTGTGATTGTGTTATAGCTAGCTGTATCAAACTTTCTTCTCTAGGGACCAACAGTACTATCAACTAAGGAACAGAAAGTACAAAACCCAAAAAACACAATTAAGATTTATGATTTTGACAATTTTTGCTCTGAGGCTTGATGAAGTGACAATTTTTTGGCAGCTAGTATCATTTCAAATAAATTCTCAAAGGAAAATGGTACTACACTCTATCTCACACACATATTCAGCCCATACTCTTCCTTTTGTTTCATGTCTGCTATTTGTTTTTTATTTATTTATTAAAACAGGAGAACCTGAGAAGGAGCTTAATCCCAAGAAGAAGATCTGGGAGCAGATCCAACCTGACCTTCATACTAATGACCAATGCATTGCTACGTACAAAGGAGTTCCATTTGAAGTGAAGGGAAAGGGAGTCTGCAGGGCTCAGACCATGGCCAGTAGTGGAATCAAATAAATAAAACCAGCTACTGAGAAACTTTTCAGAGGCTTAAATGGAAAGCAGTGCAAACACAATAAAGACATGAATATATCCCCCCAAGGCATGATTGACTCTTTTTTCTTTTCTCTCTTCTTCTCCAAAGGTATGAATGTGTGATTGACATTTTCAAAATGCCCTCGTTCACCTTGTTCACTTCGCAGATTAGACTAATTAAATTATGTGCACAGTTATTAACTAGGTAGGGCTAAATGCTCGAGCCTGTTTCAGTGGACTAAGGGGTGCAGATCCTGAGGATATTTGGGCTTAGTTTAGAAAGGGATGGAGAAGTACTCTAAACTAGTGGGTCTCAACCTGTGGCCCACTTGCGGTCCAGTCAGCACTGAGCTGCGGCCTGTGTGACATCCTCAGTGCCATACAAGTAGTATTGGATGTGGCCCACAAAGGTAAATAGATTTGAGAACCACTGCGACCCACGGAGTTACTCAGGAAGCAGGGGACCTCATGGAGAAAGGTCCCTAATGTCAGCTATTCAGGAAGTTAGTGATCTGACAATGGATAGGTGGAACTCTGTTCCCCTCATGATATGTCATCGTCCTCTGCCCATGTAGTTTTGGGCTCCTCCTAAGCAGAGACTGCCAGTTTAACTGAAGTGGGTGTGGTGGATCATACCCATAAATCATCCCTGAAGCATAGACTCTGACCAACAATATTAATTTAGTTCAATTTTAGTACTGCACTGATGCATGAAACAAATCAAGTGAAATCCATATTTGTGTTTTAACTTCTATATGAAATTTCTTCAGACATACATTCTATACAGAATCACATACTTTACTGAAACAGAAACAGCTAATTTAATTTGTACACTTCAAAATAAGCTATTTTACTGCATCACGTGTTAAAAGGAAATAGGCACAATTAATATAAAGTCAGGAGCTGACAATGGCAGCACTATATCAATTCACAACTAATCTTTTCAAAATCCCAATAACTGTTTAAATATACTTCCAAGTGTTTGTGTTTCATGTACTGTCCATTTATTGTCTAACCACTGAAATAATAAAATAAATGTCTCTGTCTCTGAATTTTCCAGATTTTGAACGTCATCCAGTAAGATAGGAAAACAACAAAATGACAATGATATAAAATTAAGAGACAGGCCCAATGGAAAGATGAACTCAATTTTTTTAGATGTGATTTGTATATATACCCCCACAGTACTAATTTTGCATGCTTCTGGGAACTAGCAGCAATAATTAGTTCTTCCAAATACTCTGAATAATCTTCAAAACATGGGAGCTATTTAAACTGCTTTATAATCTACTCAGCCAACGAAGTCTAATATTCTTTAAGAAGTTAAAACTGATTAAATTAGGATTCATTATGAAGCAAGGTGGGAAAAATAGATTACAGTATGAAACTTTCAGCCTATAAGATCTGAAACGTCTTTGCAAACTATGTGTTTCTCTCATAGTAAAGACTGTAGAATCATGTAAAAAAAAAAAAAAAAAAAATCCGAAGTGCAGCCAATTCAGGTAGGATGTGGTATCTATTCAATAATGCACAGCAACACTACAATGGTTTAGAACATATTTTATTTTCTACTCAGTAACATGCTCTTTGTGAGCTACAATATAAAATGTGATGGTCTGTGGTATAATATCAGTAAATACAGTAATAGGTTCACTGTCCAGAATTCAACCTGAATCCATGATCTGTTGTGATAATGGCTGTTGGATAGTAGGGTGACAGGCATACTCTAGATATTTATGGTAGCTAATTTGGCAATCTAAACAGTTTTCATCTATTTTATGATAAGTAAAATGCAAATGTTGATTTGGGTATGAATACCCCAAGCATTTAGTGCTGGCTTCTAGAGCCGCCTTCTCTACATGTCATTTTATCCCAAAGTAAAAAAGAAGATGGTTGTCAGTAAATGAGTACCTGAGAGGTAATTTGTGTTTGCCACCATCCATTTATTTAGCTAGAAGCACTTGGTAACTATTTTGTCTTATAAATTCCATGATTTTTCTTAAGATTGTTTTTCTTTCTTGTTGGAGTGTGTTTGCCTGGTTGTCTACAAAAATGTATCTCTGTTGTACTGAGCTCAAAAGGTTTAACAGGGTATCTGAGGCAACATGCAAGTATTGGTCTCCATTTAATCCTGCCTCTTCAACCTTGTCTGCATGCGTAAATAGAACTGCAGTGAAGTTTTTCCATGTGGGACCCAGAAGTTCCTGTAATGAAAAACAAATCTCAAATACTTATCATTTCTTATTCCCATTTCCCACCCCATATACCAAAATAGATTGTGTATATCTGTATTGACAGACCAATAAGCATTCTCTTTCTGGCAGAAAGCCAGGTCATACAGTTTGAGTTGCAAGAAAATGGCTATGATTCCTTGACCTTCAAAGGTGTTATTACCATTTATAATTAAGACAGGTGGTCAAGAGACTTCTTATTTTTGGTGACTGTAAAGCAGATTGTATAAAGGTCTCATACGGAATTTGCATCCCACTCCATACAAAAGAAAAAAATAACTTCATCTCTTGGTCCCACAAAGTCTTCTGAAATATAGGAACAGTGATCTTTTCCTACTAAGATATGAAAGTTGATTATGTAAGATGTTCATACTGTGTTTGTGAAAGCGTCATCTGATGGCAAGCAATACTGAAAATACAGTTGAGAACTGTTACTATAGTATGATGGACTCAGATATCTGTAAATAGAGCAGTCCTGTTTTTTTTGTTTTGTTTTTTGTTTTTAAATGTATAGTCATGGATGAGGAGAGGAAAAAACAAGTTTCCCTGGTGGGGCTGCTGATTGATGCTTATGTTCTCACCTTTAAATGAAACTCAGTTGGGTTTGTTTTTCTGAAAGCCTTTAAAGCTTGTTGCCTATAAAATTAGTTTTAAGATTCCTTTTTTGTTGGTTTGCATTTCATTGTTTTACAGTAAATTTTATTTATTGTGCACTTATTGTTTGAAAGTACACTTAAGAATCAGACTCGGAATGTGACACCTTTATTTTCTTATCTGTTCAGCATGTCAATATAATTCTTTGTATGCTTTTGCGCTTCATTGCTCTTTCATCAAAGAAAAAAAAATATCCTCCTTCCCTCTGCACCTGTTAGCATCCTTACAGTAAAAGGGTTGCAAACATGGGTGACACTACAAGGAAAACAGTATTCAGTTTTAATTTTCCAGGAGTTACTTACTGGTTAATACAGGAAAATTTGAAGGAAAAAAACCAAAAAACCTCTTGACAATATTCCTTCAAATAAGTATGCAGAGTGGGTGATGCAAGAGCAAATTTATGCTTGTAGCATCCATTATTTTGGATATATCCATTATTTGGATATATTCATTTTGATTTTTATTTCAAAAGCACCTGATACTGAAATACAATTTAAGCAAAAGTGTCTATAACTGGCCACATCTTACATCCACATCTTTTTTGCCATTGCAGAGTCAGGTTGATCTCAGTGGTGCTCGGTACAAACTCTGGGGCCTATGCTTGCAGATTAGACTATGATGTATAACCAAACTGAGGGAACACAAGGAATTCTAGTCCATTATTTTTTCACAGAACCCAGGCATCAATTTCTGCTGTACGAGCTTAAATCTAGAAGATTCAAGGCCCAATGCTTTACAGAATCCGGTCTTTAATTTCTTATATTTTGAGAACTCTAATTTTTTAGGATTTTTAAAATAAAAAGTCTGTGGTTATGAAACAGGTAAGAGTAATAGTTTTTATTCTTAAAAATCCAAATCTGAATGTCCCAATAGGCTTTTATCAAGTAATTTAGTAGCTTAGGTTATTTTAAAAATTAGAGGTAGAAAACGCTTTCACATCATGCAGTCTTGCTCCTTGAAGGTATGTTTGAGAACCCAGCCTGGTCCTGAAGTGGAATTGGTATGTATATTTTCAGAGAAGACTAATTTGAATTCATGTGGTTAAGAATTGTCACGCTGGATCTTGGTATTGGTGCCTTAAAGGAACTCCATGTTATACACAGTTGATATAGAAGAATTTCTTCACTCTCCATGGAAATGCAGCCACTTCTCCAGGTGATGTGATATACATAGCTGGTTTAACTGCACAGAGCAACAATGTACAATATATTGGCACAAAATGAAGAATATGTTCAATAGAGGGTATTTAGGTATGTGCATAACAAAGTATACCAGCCAAATTGCATCAAGTGTTCCAATATTGTGTAAATACTGAAAGTTATCAGTTTTAAATCAAATTAAAGTGCTATAATAATTAGGTTGACTAGTTGATTTTGTTTCAAAAAATCAGGCCTGCATTCTTAATGTATAGTGTCATAGAAAGATAAAGGTCTTACTTTCCTATCTACCCCATGTTTCTTAAATATTTATCTTTTATGTATGGTTAAGTGTCAAGCACCATCTACTTCTAGAGACCACATAATTTATGATAGTCAAATTACTTCTGTTCTTCTGGGACAAAGTCTACCAAAGCCCAGAACAAGACACAGAAGAGTTGACTATAAGGAATGCTTGGTAATGGGAATCTGCCTGTGGGAAAGAGCATTAGAATCAGAAGATTACAATTGGAAGACACATTAGGAGGTCATCTAGTCTAGCCCCTTGCTCAAAGGAGGACTAACCCCAACTAAATCATTCCAGCCAGAGGTTTCTAAGGCCCAGCTTGACAAAGCCCTAAGGACAGAGATTCCACCACCTCCCTAGGTAACCCATTCCAGTGCTTTACCACCCTCCTAGTGAAATAGTTTTTCCTAATATCCAACCTAGACCTTCACCACTACAACTTGAGACGATTGCTTCTTGTTCTGTCATCTGCCACCACTGAAAACAGCCAAGCTCCATCCTCTTTGGAACCCCCCTTCAAGTACTTGAAGGCTGCTATCAAATCCCGCCCCACCCCCCATGCTTTTGCAGACTAAATAAGCCCAGTTCCCTCAGCGCCTCATAAGTTATATGACACAGCCCTCTAATCATTTTAGTTGTCCTCTGCTGGACTCCAATTTGTCCACATTCTTTCTATAGTGGGGGTCCCAAAACTCGATGCAGTACTCCAGATGTGGCCTCACCAGTGCCAAATAGAGGGAAATAATCACATCCCTTGACCTGCTGGCAACACTATTAATGCAGCCCAATATGCCATTAGTCTTCTTGGCAACAAGGGCACACTGTTAACTCATATCCAGCTACTCAACCACTGTAATCCCCAGGTCCTTTTCTGCAGAGCTGCTGCTTAGTCAGTCAGTCCCCAGCCTGTAGCAGTGCCTGGGATTCTTCCATCCAAAGTGCAGGACTCTGCACTTATCCTTGTTGAACCTCATCAGATTTCTTTTGGCCCAATCTCCCAATCTGTCTGGGTCTCTCTGGAACCTTGCCCTACCCTCCAGCGTATCTACTGCTCCCCCCATCTTAGTGTCATCCACAAACTTGCTGAGGGTGCAATTCATCCCACTATCCAGATTATTAATGATGATGAACAAAATTACCCACAGGTTCAACCCCTGGGGCTTTCCTCTTGATACCGACTGCCAACTAGATACTGAGCCGTTGATCACTACCTATTGGACCTGATGCTCTAGCCAGCTTTTATCCACCTTATAGTCCATTCATCCAGTCCATACTTCTTTTTTTAACTTGCTGGCAAGAATACTGTGTGGAAACTATCAAAAGCTTGGCTAAAATCAAGATACAGCGAACTCTCGATTATCCAGGATTGGGTTAATCAGGTTGTGGATTAACCAGGATGTCAAAAAAAAAAAAAATGCATTAACTCGCAGGGCTGACTCTGGATTTGTTGCTGCCCCAAGCACAAAAAAAAAAACCCACCAGGGTGCAGGGCAGCCAGTGAACCAACACCCTCCACCTCCCCATATTTCCTATGGATGGTGATTATCCAGGATTTTTTTTTTCCCTATCATCCTGGATAATAGAGAGTCTACTGTATATCTTGTCCACCGCTTTCCCTGTCTCCAGTGGGCCAGTTACCTCATATCTCCTTAGCATTCAGGAGCAATCAAGCTAATCCAGAGTCTGATACCTTTTAGATTATATTGCAGAAGCTTTCTCTCTGATTAAAACTTTTCCATCACAGCCATAACAACATTTACAACAGTTGCCACTCCCACCCTGCAAAATAAAACCTATTGCAAACAGGTTTTGCCGTCCTGAGAAAGGAGGAGAGCAAAAGATCTCATGAAATCTCATAGGAATCATGCTATGCCAATCTAATTTTCCTGGGAGCTGCTTACAGCCTGTGTAGGCAGGGAAATAGAGGGGCAATACAAAATCGTAGGTCAATATGAAATACTTGATTTTGTCAGCCATGCTCCCTCTTTTTCGAGCTGACTCCTTTTTAGTGAAGTTAGACTGTTTACTTTATGAATTTTGGTATTTTATGTATGCAGAATATAGGTAATACGAAATGTGAATTAATGAATATAAAATACTGTATTTTTAAAGTGAATTTATGCTTCAGACCGTGCCTTATTAATCCTTCCCATAGTTTTATGTACTCAGCGTGCGTCTGGATAAACAAGATGGATGTCTGAAAATATGAATGAGAGCTCTTGGTGCTGATGAGCAATTGCTCCAGTACACCTGGAAATATTCAGCAAGAGCCTATAATCATAGTCAAACCAACACCAATTTACTGTTACCAGCTTTGAAGGCAGTGGTCAGATATAATGTGAATGTGGACTCTTTCTATTCATCAGT
The DNA here is from genome assembly GCA_007922305.1 of Dermatemys mawii. NCBI lineage: Eukaryota > Metazoa > Chordata > Testudines > Dermatemydidae > Dermatemys > Dermatemys mawii. The sequence goes on along the minus strand of ML677327.1, from coordinate 624,515 downwards.
TGCCCCTACAGGGCAGTCTCTGCCATACCCAGGTCTGAACCTAAATTGCAGTCTATGAACCTTAACTCCCAGGTACCGCTCCTAAGCCACCTGGCAAGATAATTAACATAACTAAAAACAGTTGCGGGGGGGAGACTGCAAGAAAAATATCAGAAGTAAGAGGAGCTGGAAAAAACAATAGACTAGACCCTCTATTCCAGTGGTTTTCAACCGCTGGTCAGCGGAGTCATTTAAGGGGTTCGTGAAAGGCTTAAACTGAAAAGTAATTGAACAGAATTCACTTGTATATCCAGCCACTCGATTTGAAAAGGATCCACCCCTCCCTTTGAAATTAGTTAGCGGTCTGCAAATGGAAAAAGTTTGGAAGCCCCTGTGCTATTCTACCTCTTCAAGCAGAATGCATCACTGTTAACCTGGATTTGGTTCCCTTTCGCCTGGGAACCTGGCCTGAGCGATAGTTTTGATGTAGGTGATTGGGCAGCTGTTAGGTAACTACTGTACGACCAATGGAGGCACCTTCAAGGACATCCCGATTATAATCTAAATCTGTATAACCATACAGCTGTGGCGCATGCCCCTCGGGGGTGGGAGGGGCAGAGCCCCCAAGGTGGGGAGCGCCCCGCAGCCCTGCTCCTGGCTGTAGCGCCTCTCCCGGCCCCAGCCTTGGTCCCCGACGGCGGCTTCCACTCCCAACCTCAGTCCCGGGCCACAGACCTGCCCCTAACTGTAGCCGCAGCCATGGCGCCCCCTTACCCTCCACGCCTCGCCCCCGCAGGACTCCAAGTTTGGGGTGGGAGGAATGTGCAAAATTTGGGGACCGCTGCTGTAAATGATGAGACTGTGGAGAGGGGAACATACAAATCCCAGACAGGGAGAGGCGTGGACGACAGTGCCAGAGCTAGTGCCCTGGGCTCTTAGGTAACTTGGAATCAATTTCCCAGTAAGGCGGGGATTGTTGCCAGCTGGGGGCAATGGTGGTGCTAATGAGGTAATTAGCTCAAGAAGGGGAAGATAGAAAGTTGGTAGGAAGCGGCAGTAAGGAGAGGTAGCTCCCGCTCTATGGCCAGGTTCTGTTCCCCATGGCTTGGCATTAAGGTGGGAGGCCGACTGTGTTGTGAATAAGGGACTGTGCAAATGGGCTACCTAGTAGGGCAGGTCAGGTAGCTGCAGGAGCACGCTGTAGCGGAGGGCAAAGTTTTGCCTTTCAAATGATTTTTTAAATAAAAATGTCCTACATGCAACAGTAATGTGCAATTCTGTCCAGTACATTAACTGCTCTATGCCATAATTATTAACAACTAAGGAAAATGCTTTACTGCACTATCAATCGCTGAGTAAGCAAATATGTACCTGCTATTGACTAAAGGACTGCGGAGAGGGAGAGAAATCTACTTTATTTTGCTATGGGGGTGGAATGTGTGAGGCTGTTTTTGTATATTGCCTTGTGAACATATATGAATGAATGCTAATGTGAATAAAGCTATGGCTCTCAATAGGTGCAGCTGTAGTTATGACACAATGTGTGTGTGACTATGACTATTTCACTGGTAATCAATCATATGGCCTTTCTGCTGGTAAGATGAAATATAATACCTAAATAAAAGAGATGTGTAGATCCATAAGTGGCAGCAGAAGCTTCCCACTGGGGAGGTTAGCCCCTCTCACATACTAACTCCCTCCAGATCCCTCCCCCAACTTGTACCACAGCTCCTTGTCCCAGGTCAGAACTCCCATCTGCACCCCAGATCCTGTAGCTGGAGCCCTCACCCCCTGCCACACCCCAGCCCAGTGAAAGTGAATGAGGGTGGGAGATGGAGAGAGACTGGATGGGAACGGGGCTCAGAAGTGGTCAGGAAGGGCCCCGGGGAAGGGTTGGGGAAGCGTGTTCAGTTTTGTGCTTTTAGAAAGTTGGTAATTCGAAACAAGAACTCCTCCAGCCCTGGGTCTGTGGCAGGGGGAGATTGTTCAGGGGACCCTAAATATGCCATGTTGTCCATCACCCCTTCTCCCTGATAGTTTGCCGGGAGGGGAGACTTAGCTTCCCTTGGCCTCCATTATGTGTTGCCCATGTGTAGGTCTAATTGCTGGAACATGACCTTGGATTCATTTCTCTTTTTCCTTGCCTATGAGCCTTATCCCCAAAGCACCTGGTATTGGAAGCTTGATTTTTCTCTGCTAGGTCAGAGTAACATCATGTATCTCTTTAGAAAGTTCATTCCTATAGTGCTCAGTACTATGAAAACGATAATCCAAGTTCCCCCTGCTGGCTGACTTTCAAAGAAGCTCATTCATAGGAGAAGTATTTAAGAAATTTTCCAATGGAAAAGTTCAAGGGAAAGGAATTTCTTCTTTCGCCACAATCTCCCCCACACTCAGTATAACCCCAAAACTATTTTCCCCCTAGAAATCTGGAAAAAACATAATTTTCAGTTGTCTGTGAGGAACAGAAAATAATTTAACTTTTAGCAGTGTCTCCTCCACCCCATCTCCCCAAATAGTTAGTCTTGATTGAGCAGAAATTACTGTAGTCAAAGCAAATATATGGTGACTTGCTAACATTTTTCTATTGTGAAACCATTGTAGTCTATTTTAAATTAAATTAGAGTTAGATTAAAGCAAGGGATTGAGAACCAAGTGTTTTGGATTCTTGCCCCAAGTCTGCCAAGGTCATGCTATGTGATTTTTTTTTTTGGAAGTCATTCTGTGCCTTGTTGCTCACACTTCAGAATTCCCCATTTTAAAACGGAAGTCTACTGTGTATGAGTCACAACCCAGCCCTAAAGAGCAATAGTGCTGTGGAAACCTGCCCCCGCAGCTCTGACTGGGAGGGTCACTGAGCATCAGGAGAAACCGGCTGAATAGAGAGAATGCAGGAAATCCTGCCCAGGTGCCCTGTTGCAAGTCCTCCTGGCAAGAAGCCACAGCACCAGCGGCAGCCAGCACAGCAACAAATGTGTGGTGCACTGTGCATCTGGTGGCGTGAGGCAGCTTGAGATCCAGCAGCTGCTAGAGGAATCAGGATTCTTGAGTCAGAACTCTGGGCTGGGGCAGCATAAGCTTGCATCATACTGTCCATGGGGATCACCCAGAGCTCAATGGTAAACAGATTCCCTTGATCGTTGACTGAGGGACTCTGGGACGACATGTTGCTGATCAAGGTGATGGTCACTGATAAAATAGGTTGTTCTTCCAGTGGCGCTTCGTGTCAGTTCCAGTCAGATGTGCACACAGCAGCCGGAAAACTTTTCCCTTAGCAGCATCTGTCAGATTGTCCTGGGCACCCCCTGGAGTCGTGCCCTCATGACGCTCAACATAGAGCCCTGCTGACCTGCCAACCCTCAATTCCTTTTAACCACTGGTGATGACTGTCTAGCAACCTGTGGCTCTTGTTTTGCAAATGCATTTGGGTAGTGTCCACTCATAGTGTTTGTTTTCAGTAGTTTACTAGTGTTAGTTTAGTATTAGTAATTGGATCATAAGCTTCTTTTTGGGGATCCCCCACCAATGTTCCCCTGACACCGGGATATGCCCTGGTCCCCAGGGTTCAAACTCTGCGAGGACTGTGGAAAATGTATGGTGAAGAGTGACCCACACTCTTCTTGCCTGTAGTGTCTCAGGGAAAGCCACCAGAAGTAGAGGTGCAGAATTTGCAAAGTCTTTGGCCCTAGGACCTTAAAAGACTGGGTGCAAAGGCTCAAGATCCTTCTCATGGAGGTGGCACTCTGGCCACAATCTAAGCGGGGTTGGCAGAACCCATGCTCAACACCTCCTCATCGGTGCACAGTGCTTTGGTGCCGACGATCAATGAGCTGGTGCCGAGAAAAGACCCCACAGAGTCATTGCACCACCACAGCTCCACCCCTACATAATCTTCTCTGAGGCACCAGTCTCAGTCCCTGATACTAGAGAGAGGGTCTCTTTCCCTCTTCCAAGCCCAAGGAGCCTATGGCAGGGAGACCCAAAGTGGGCCATGTCACCTTGGCCTCTATGCCTCTCAGGGTCTTGACTCCTGCCCACTCGGGGCTTTGCTCGAGCCTGAACCCTCACTGCTCTCTGGATCAACATGCCAGAGAGCTCCATCTCCCCTCTATGCCAGAGGTATTCAAGGCAGTTCAGTACCTTGTGTGCCTCATGGTGCCATCTTCCCTGCAGAGGAGAGACAAGTCACTGGTGACAAGTCACCACCAGCAGTGGTGCCACTGACCAGCCTTCCCTTCGCTGTGGCACCAGTATCGGCGACCTCCATGCCGACTATCTCAGTTCCAGCACAGTCGGCACTGCAGGCTGCTGACATGGCAGTGCAGAAATACTGGTTGCCACATGACCCCCTGAATGCCAAGGGGAGTGAACAGGGCCCATTGTCAGGGCTTTACTTCTCACCATCCCCAGATGAGACTGTGGCCGGGACATTGACGGACAATTGGGTCCTATAATAGCTGCTGTGATGGGTGGTCCAGAGCCTGGGGATCCAGGCAGAAGAGGTGATAGAGGATGCTGACCCTATGGTTGACATCCTCGCCCCTTTGTGCCCTACCATTAATTAAGACCAGTGCTGAGTCACAAAGACCTTATGGCACACCCTGGCCTCTTTGCCCCATATGGCCAAGAAAAATGAAAGGAGGTACTTTTGTCTCCTCAAGGGAATATGAACACTTTTATGTACCCACCCACCCACCCCCCCCCCTCCCCTGTTGGTTGATGCAGCTAATCAGTATGAGTGCCAAGGTTACCAGGGGCCCTCCACTAAAAATAGGAACACTACAAAACTAGATTATTTGGGAAGAAGGTCTAGTCCCCTATGGGAGGTGCAGAGCTGCAAGCTCCCCATGTTGAACCAGCAAGCCATCGTGAGAAGATACTTGTACAAAATCTGCAGTGTGATGGTCAAGTTTGCAGAGCTGCTGCCACAGGATGCCTGTGCGGAATTCTCTACACTGGTGGAGGAAGGGAAACTAATTGCATGAGCTTCCCTACAGGCAGCATTGGACAGGGCATATGCTGCCTCCCGCACAATGGCCACAAGGGTGGCAATGAGGAGGAGTTCCTGGTTGCAGGTCTCGGGTCTCCTGTATGAGGTCCCACAGACCATGCAGTACCTCCTCTTTGAGGGTTCATCCCTCCTTTCTGAGAGAACAGATAAGACTCCACAGTTTAAAGAACTCAAGGGCCACCCTTAAGTCCCTGGGCCTCCATACTCCTGCAACTCAGCACAGGCACTTCTGTCTGCAGCCTCAGTCACAGTTCTACCAACTGCAGAATGGGCAGGACACTCCTTGCTGGGAAGCCCTCATGGTGTGGGACTTCTGTGAAGAGCATTCGATACATCTGCAAGCACCGTACTTCCCTGGGGTACAGAACGAGTTGGCAGACTCTCTCAGCAGATTGTTCCATGGCCACGAGTGGTCCTTCACCTGGATGTTGCGAACTCAATCTTCCATCAGCGGGGTTTTCCCCCGATAGACCTGTTCGCCACACGATGCAACAGGAAGTGCCAGCAGTTTTGCTCATTTCTGAATCACAGCATAGGCTCCATCAAGGATGCATTCCTCTTCCCATGGAGAGGCCATCTCCTATATGCATTTCCACCTATCCCTCTCCTCCACAAGGTGTTCCTCAGGATACGGTGGGAACAAGCCTTAGTCATATCGATAGCTCCAGCCTTGCCCTGCCATCACTGGTATGCATTACTCCTGGAAATGTCCGTAGAAGCTCCAGTCACCTTGCCGCTCTTCCCGGACTTACTAACTCGGGATCGCAGCCGTCTCCAACACCCAAACGCTGAGTTGCTGCACCAGTGGAAGCTCCATGGCTGAATCTGATGGAGCTCTCCTGCTCAGACCCAGTTAGACAAGTCCTCTTTGGCAGTAGCAAACCTTCCAAGAGAGCCACCTACCTTGCCAAGTGGAAGAGATATTCAGTCTGGTCTGCGCAGCACCGTTCATCCCCCACGCTTGCCTCTGACCACTTATACTGGACTGTCCTCTTCATCTTAAGCAGCCGGGGCTGTCTATGTCATCAATAAGGGTCCACTTGGCCTCCATGTTGGCCTTCCACCCAGACTCGGAGGGCCACTCAGTCTTTGCTAACTCTGTGGTCAGCCTTTTCCTTAAAGGACCCAATAGCCTGTCCTGGCTTGGATCCTCAGTCTGGTCCTTTCCAGACTCATGGGTCTGCCCTTTGAACCTTTTGACGATGTGCTCCCTGCTCTACCTCTCATACAAGGTGGTGTTTCTGGTAGCAATAACCTCAGCAAGGAGGGTGTCTGAGCTCGGGCCCTAACATCAGAACCTCCTTACACAGTGTTCTATAAGGAAAAGGTTCAGCTTAGGTCTCACTCGGCTTGCTTCCCAAAAGTTGTCTCTCAGTTGTACGTTAACCGTGACATCTTCCTCTCATTGTTCTCTCCTAAACTGCACCTGAGCAGCAGGGAGCAAAGGCTTTTCACTAGATGTTCGCAGAGCACTAGCCTTCTACAGCAAGAGAACAAAGCATTCTGAAAGTCCATCCAGTTATTTGTGGCAGAGGCGAACAAAATAAAATTATTTTGTCTTCTCAATGGGTTTTGTAGTAGATCATGTCCTGCATATGTGAGTGCTACAACCTGGCAGGTGTACCTTTTCCCCCAATCACTGCCGACTCCACCAGGGCTCAGGCCTCTTCAACAGCATTCCTGGCACAGGTTCCCACCCAGGAAATCTGCAGTTCAGCCACATAGTCCTCCATCCACACTTTCACCATGCACTATGTAATCACCCCACAGGCCTTTGGAAGAGCTGTGCTCCAATCAGTGGACGACTCAGACTCACCTCCTGAATTTGGGCTTGAGTCACCTGATTGGAGTTGACATGAACAAGCACTTGAACAAAAAAATGGTTACTCATCTTCTTGTACCTGTTCTTTGAGATGTGGTGTTCATGTTCATTCCAATACCTATCTCTCCTACTCCTCTGTCAGAGTAGCCGGCAAGACAAAACTGAGAGGACGGTGGGTCAGCAGGGTTCTATATTGAGCGCCATGAAGGCGCAACTTCAGGGGACACCCAGGCCGACCTGACGGATGCTGCAAGAGGAAAAGTTTTTCAGCTGCCTTGCATGCGCACACACTCGTTTGGAATGGACATGAACAACACATCTTGAAGAACAACAGTTATGAGAAGGTAAGCGACCATTGTTGCTGCTGCTGCTGCTAAATGTCAGAGCAATTTTTGGGTGAATTCCAGCCACCTGTAAAGGCTTTGGGAGGAGTCTCCACCCCAGTGCAAGGAGAGGGAGATTGAAAAACTCATTTGTTATAGTGAATCCCCACCATGGGAAAGTTGCTAAATGTAAAGTATATTACTTCCTGCTTGGCTTTGAACACTATTGGTATTATAAGAGAGGTCGATGACCTGAGCTTATACTCCCAGTTCTACCTACAAGATACCTGTGTGGCCATGGGAAATTCACTTAATATCTCTCTCTGTGGTTTCCTTATCTGGAAAATGGAAATAACCTCTACCTCACAGGGTAATTTTGACAAACTTTTTTTATTTGTAAAGTGCTTTGGGATGATCAGATGGCAACTGCTATAAAGAAGCAGAATAGTAGTACAGTAGAACCTCATTTATGAACACCTCGGGAATAGAGGTTATTCATAACTCTGAACATGGTGGCTCATTGAAACCTTTACAACTGAACATTGACTTACTATGCAGAAGGAAAATGCTGCTTGTAAACATCTAAATTTAAACAAAAAACCAAGTTTCCTTACCTGGTAAGCTCTTTTTATAACTTTCCCTTTATTTTTAATAAATAATTAAATTTAATAAATAAATTATTTAATTATGTATTAAATTATGCTTAACATGGTACTGAATGGCTTTTTTGTTGCTGCTGCTTGATTGCATACTTCTGGTTCCAAATGATATACGTGATTGACCGGTCGGTTAGTAACTCTGGTGTTTTGTAATTCTGAGGTTCTACTGTCTTACTATAATAGAAGTGGCACTGAGCAAACATTCCTCTTTCTTTAACTACCAATTATTATATAAACATCTACAAACTTAACATTCACTAAGTACAATTCTTGATAAATACATATGTGTGTAAGGGAGCGGAGTTAAGGTTCTGGTGGAAAAGTTTTAATTTTTGAAGTTCCTCTGGGTTTTGTGCAATTGAAAACACTTTAATTCACTCTGTGTTAATGTAGTTCTTTGCATATAGTTTGTTTAGCTTCTAGCTGCAAATGATTAAACTAGCATTTCTTCTCAACAGGCCTGGGTCCTTGATAATAAACCTCAAAAATCAATGCATGTAAATCCTATTACGGGGAAGGGAGAAGGGAGAAAAACATTCTTAATGGGTAAACCAGACTCACAGGCCCCTTTCTGCTCAGCCCTCCTATAATTGATGATGGTAAATAATACTTGGCCACCTGTTCTATGTTTAACTTTCTTCCATCAAATTAAACATGAAAGGTTTGTCTGCAGCACAGAACTGCCACTGAGTTTTAGCTAGAACAAGCTTGGGCAGGAGAGATGGGTGCGAAAACTGCACCTACCTGTCTCCTTTCTACTTCAGCTGATCCCATTTGGGGGTTCCTAGTTCTGAAAACAATAGAGTTGCCAGTATGTACAGAATTTTTTACCTGGACTAGCTGAATCATGTGGTGATTTTCTTCCTCACAAAGAGGCAAGTCAGCTCTCAGGACCAAGAGTGCTAGGTGGAGGCCCTTCTCTCCAAAGTGCTGAACCAGAGCTTCCTTTACTGCTTGCTGCACCTCTTCTTTGCTCAGGCTGCTGTGAGGATACCCTGGAGTGTCCATCACGTGAACCCGCAGGGAGAGCTCGTGGCTATTTCGGCGTGCGAAGCCAGAGATGCAGCAGCTGCATCCAAGACTGCAGCGTGTGGTCACAGAGTTTGGGGATAGACGGCTGTCAAAGTCAAAGCTGCCCAGAAGGCTATTCCCAGCAGCACTTTTGCCACTCTGGGTCCTTCCAACCAAGAGAAGATTGATGGTCACCTCGTTGGTGTCAGACATTCTCTGTCTCTGTCCACACACCTGTTTCAGCAAATCCAGAACAAATACTATTAATAGCTCTTTTAGCTGGTGATACCTAAGCAGCTTTCAGAAATAATCAGGAAACCATAAGAGCTGCACCTTGCAGCACTTTGACCTGCTCAGACTGAAGCACTTAGGCAGTGTGGGGAGTCAAGTGCCAATTGGAGAAGTACCTCTGGCTGACCCCAAGGAGCCTTCCTCTGTATCCACTATTCACCCTTGGCATCCACAAACAGAGACCCCTGATTGAGGTGCCATAGCAGTTATTCCACATCAGCAGATTTTCCAATATCAAGAGAACTCAAAGAATCAGGAGGGAGCTAAGGGAAACTAAGGAGCACAACTGACCAATGTAGGGGAAACAGTCCAGCTGAGGAGAGAACAATGGGGGAGGGGATGGAAGAAAGACTACAGAGGAGCAGGTGACAGGGAGAAAACAGAAGGGAGAGGAGTATGTTCTGTAGCTCCCAAATGGCTGTGTTTTGTGAGGTAAACCTACATCTAGCCCTAGAAACCTGATGGCCTGAGGGAAGCAATTCAAATCCCACAAAACATGGGGAACAGTTTGGGAAGCCTGTCCTCCACCATATGAGTAGCTCACATGCTGTTCCAGCAGCCACCCTCCAATTTCTGGGCAATTTCTTCGTCTCTCCTCTGTCAAACAGCTGTTTGTAGGTACACACTTGAGCGGTACCTCAGGTGCCTTCTGCCCCTCTCCAAAGTGATGCTGGCATAGCAACATCTGCCATGGCCAACATTCCAGACTCTTCAGGTTGAAGCTACAGAAATTTATCTAATCCATTTTAGAGAGGCAAGGTAGGGGAGGTAATATCTTATATTGGACCAACTTCTGTTGGTGAGAGACAAGCTTTTACTTTTTTCTTGGTGTTTTCCAGAGTTTTTAATGTACAGGTTGTTGAAGTTTGTCATGTTAACAGGCTACTTCATCTTGAACGGTCCCTTGAAATGTGTTAACTACAGTAACTCCTCACTTATCGTTGTAACTATGTTCCTGAAAAATGCTACTTTAAGTGAAACCATGTTAAGCAAATCCCATTTCCTCATAAGAATTAATGTAAATAGGAAGGTTTAGGATCCAGGGATTTTTTTTTCCACTAGACAAGACATCATATATGTATACAGTAGAAGTTTTTTAAACAATTTAATACTGTACTCACAAATGATGATTGTGAAACTTGACTGAGGCAGGGGCATAGCAGGGTTGGGGCATGGGGACTTGATCTGCTCTGCCTGCCCAGCACTTGTGCTGGGGAGCAGGGTTGAGGGCTTGCCCACTCTGCAGGGTGAGACAAACAACCTTATAACAGAACATTGTGTGACTTTAAATGAGTATATTCTAATACAGAGGTGGGCAAACTATGGCCCTCAGGCCACATTCAGCTCTCAGGACTGTCCTGCCTGGCCCTTGAGCTCCTGGCCGGGGAGGCTCACCCCTAGCCCTTCACCTGCTGTTGTTCCTCCTCCCACACCTGCAGCCTCAGCATGGCAGGGCTGTGAGCTCTTGGGGATAGTGCAGCGGTGTGGCTGGGCAGCTTGGCTGCCAGTCCTGCTGCTCTGAGCAACATGGTAAGGGGGTGGGGAATGGGGGCGGGAGTTGAATAGGGGGCAGATGGGGCAGTGGATGGAGCGGAGGGTGTCGGGGGGTGGTCTGGGGACAGGGAATGGGGTGTTGGATAGGTGTGGGAGTCCCCGGGGGCTTGTCAGAAAGTGGGGATGTGGATTGGGGTCAGGACAGTCAGGGGACCAGGAGCAGGGGGTTTGGATAGGGGGTCAGTTAGGGGTGAGAGTCCTGGGAGGGGGCGGTCAGGGGACAAGGAGCAGGGGGGGTTGGATGGGTCAGCGGTTCTGAACGGGGCAATCAGGGTGTGGCAAGTGGGAGGGGGCAGATAGCGGGCAGGAATCAGGCTGTTCAGGGAGGCACAGCCTTCCCTACCTGGTCCTACATACAGTTTTGGAACCCTTAGGTGGCCCTTAGGCCAAAAAGTTTGCTCACCCCTGTTCCAGTAGATCAGCAACCTAACAACGAAACAATGTTAACTGGAATGACTTGAAGTGAAGAGTTACTGTACTTATGGTAAATGTGTTCCACCTGTGACACTCTGAGCATGTCTACACAGAAAAGAGAAACCCACAGGCCAGTCATCTCGGGTTGTGGGGCTGTTTCATTGCTGTGTAGACTTCTGGACTCCAAGACCCTCCCCCCTTGCAGGGTCCCAGAGTCTGGGCTTTGGCTATACAATAATGCTGCAGAGTGAGCATTGCGAGCCAGAGGCTATCTAGTTTCTGTGTAACGTACCCCCTGAGTAAGTTTCCCAGATCTGCTCGAAAGCTTGTCTTTCTCTTCAACAGAAGTTTCCAGTAGAAGATACTAACTCGCCCACTTTGTCTCTCTAATATCCTGGCACCAACACTGCTACAATGGTGCTATACAAATCTAAAATCACTTAGGACCTAGGGAAGGGAAAGATGAGAGGTGACAATGACGATGATGATTGATGGTCATAGAGAGGACACACAACTAATTAATTATTTTCAGTGTATACATACACAAATATAACAACTAAAAAAGAGAGCTCCTCTTTACAGTGCCTATTAATTTAAAATAATGCAGTATCTTAAGAGCCTTTACTACCTGGATCCAGACCACTGATTGCCTCAAAAGGACCTTACGTGCACTTTTGTAGTTAAAAAATAATTAGGAATCTAGGGACATATTAAAAAAGACAGTGCCCATATTTTGGGAATAAAGTGTTGGTCTAGGTAAGCAGTGATACTAGAAACTTCACAAGCAGTATTTAAAGGACTGTGATATTTAGTGTGCATATTCCTGAACATAGAATTCATATTCAGTGAATATTTTTCGAATATCTGTCACCCAACGTTGCATATCTATTTAGGTTCTGTTGTACCTGTTCAAGAGGTTACTTTAAGTAGCCCATTGTTACAGGAGACACTAGATCTTGCATGTAGCGATAATGCTTAACAAAGTAGGCTATAGCCCACAAAAGCTTGTGCTTAAATAAATTTGTTAGTCTCTAAGGTGCTACAAGTACTCCTGTTCTTTTTATTGAAGTAAGAAAGTGAATGGTCTAATTCATATTAATGAAGGGAGCAATAGCTGTTTAATCATTATGGAAAAACCTAGGAAAACAAGCACTTCAATTTCACTGCAAATGAGCAGAGAAAATTGGGATAGTTGAATTAATCTCTCTGTACCCACTTCCGATTTATTAAACCTGTTTAGGAAAGTTTAAAAATAAACACCAGCTGCTGTCCCTGTTACCTGGGACTGTTTGTCACCATGAGCTGGATTTTCAGAAGTGCCAAGCATCCCCACCACCAACTGAAGTCAAAGGGAGCTGCACGTGCTCGGAACCTTTGAAAATCAAGCACAGGGATGCAGATCAGCATAGGAAAATCACAGCAAGATGGCTGCATACGCTTCTCTGCAGTATAAAATATTGCTTTTTATCACTGACTTTTGCTGATTTCCCCCCACCCATTCTTAAATTCATAACTTGTCTGTTTCAGTGCGTCACTTACCTCACTTTCCCTTAAGTCTTCCTCTACGGAGATTTCATTCAGACTCTTCTGGTTTTCGGTGTGGACTTTGAAACTGACAATGGCAGTGTACCACACAGAGACTGATACAGACTGATACTCTAGTTAATCTATTACTGAGAAATCCTCATTTATACCTGATAAGTCTGTCCAATAACCAGCATTGCCATTAACTTCCTTTTACTTGCCTGCAGTTCTGAGTTTTGGTTTCCCTAGGGAGCACTTGAAAATGACTTCCATAAATATTACCTTCATTTTTACCAACTGTTTGAACTCTTTTTTTGAGGGGGGAGTAGTGAGGAGGGTTTTAGTGATAATTTCACCTCCCCATATTTTTAAACCATACATAATAAGATGCCAGAGAGATGTGTGTACAAAGCAAACATTTTCTTGTATTTTTATGATCATCTTATTCAACTTCCATTTTGCAATACCTACCAGTATTTCACAGCATGATTTAAAATAAATGATCTGAAGCCTATTTAATCTATAAAAATGCGCTGAGATGGTGTCAGCCCTAGGGACTAAGGCCCAGATCCTCCAAGATATTTAGCCACCTAACTCACTAAAATCAATCAGAGTTAAGTGCCTAAAATATGTTTGAGGATCTGAACTTAAAATCCTCCATTGAGACAGAGTAGTCATAGTATGGGAAACACCAGATCAAGCTTCCTCATCCTGCCAATATGCTCCATCCTTGCTGTGGAGGGACTAGCGCTAGGAGTGAAAGATTCGTTCAGTCTCCATTGTGTTTGAGACTATAGTATTGTGAAAACCAAACCCTAACCTTAATTTGGCCTCAACCCTGGCCTAATTATAATAGCCCAGGTGTGAATTGCAATCTCAGACCACTTTTGGGTGTTGGCTGTAGCTCATACAGTGTACTTTTAGTAGTATTGGCCAATCGAGCCAATATTGTGGTAACATGGGGTCAGAGCTCTCCTAGTGACCCATCCAGTTAGCAGGTGTTAGTACCCTGCTGAAAGCTGAGACATTCAGCTGACTCATGGCAGCCTACAGCTTGTTTCCTCCAGGATTGGCTTAATGGACATAAGATAGGACTGTGATTGATGTTACTGCTTTTGAGTTGCTAAACTGTCTCAACTACCAAATTAAGTCAATGTTAGTTACGTCAATGACTTCCACTGCTGTAATTAAACTGTTTGTGCACATCCACGCAACTCTCCTTGTGATGGTGAAGTGTGTCCACAACTGGTGCTCATGCATTGACTGACAGAACGGTGCTCCTACAGCTGGAGAACTGCAAGTGCTCGGCCTCCTCTCCCCACAGATCCAACAACTCCGGTGTACCCCAGGAAGGAGTGCTCAGCTGGGGAGATGCTGTGTGAGCTGTCCATGCTGAGCAAACAGGAAGAAGAATTTCAAAAATTCCCAGGGCTTTAAGAGGAGAGGGGTACCTGCCTGTGTATCTGGCTGCAGGGCAGTGGAGGTCAAAATAGTGACCAGCACAGTCACGATGAGCATTGTGGAACATTTCCTGGGAGCCAATTAGGGTGACATCAGCAATGCAGTGTCTACACCAGGGGTTGGCAACCTTTCAGAAGTGGTGTGCTGAGTCTTAATTTATTCACTCTAATTTAAGGTTTCGCGTGCCAGTAATACATTTTAATGTTTTTAAAAGGGCTCTTTCTATAAGTCTATAATATATAAGTAAATGATTGTTGGATGTAAAATAAATAAGGTTTTTAAAATGTTTAAGAAGTTTCATTTAAAATTAAATTAAAATCCAGAGCCCCAGGACCAGTGGCCAGGACCTAGGCAGTGGGAGTGTCACTGAAAATCAGCTTGGGTGCCGCCTTTGGCACGTGTGCCACAGGTTGCCTACCCCTGGTCTACACTGACATTGTGTTGCCTATAATGCTGCGTCTTGTCCAGGTGGCTTTATGATGTTGGCATAGCAGGAGAGTTAAATTGGCGGGAGGAGTGTTACAGTGTGTACACCTCCACTTTGTCGACAACAGAAATGTAGTGTGGACATGGCCTAATAAAGATAAGCTGCAAGAAAAGGATGAGTTTGCATGCTAATTCAGGGTCTGGGCACCCTGTCAAAGAGAGAGAGTAGGATCTCAATTCATTTGTGGTCATCTTGCTGGCAATACTAAACAGCAATGTTGGAGTAAAAGAAACACTGCTAAATTCATCTAAAATGTAACTCTGCTTCTCGCTACATTTCTTTACAGCAGGGATAAGCAACCTATGATAGTGTGCCAAAGGCGGCGCACAGCTGATTTTCAGTGGCACTCATGCTGCCCGGGTCCTGGCCACCGATCCGGGGAGGTCTGCATTTTAATTTAATTTTAAACGAAGCTTCTTAAACATTTTAAAAACCTTATTACTTTATATACAACAATAGCTTTGTTCTATATTATAGACTTATAGAAAAAGCCCTTCTAAAAACGTTAAAATGTATTACTGGCACGTGAAACCTTAAATTAGAGTGAATAAATGAAGACTTGGCACGCCACTTCTGAAAGGCTGCCGACCCTTGCTTTACACTATGTATCCTAATGCCCCCTGAACTGGGAGCCATCCGAAAGATCTTATGACTGCATGGGTAGAAAGATTTAAGTAGTAGTCTTCCTGCAGGTGTATGATCGGGAAAACATGAAATCGATTTATATGACAAACACTCAGAATCTTTGAAATATATGGAAAGAATCTTCCCCCAGGTGGCAGTATCAGCCTGTTTCACAGGTACTGTGAAAGTAAGCAGGGTTTCCATTGCTCCAAAGAGCCTTCACTGAAATAAAATATCCCATATAAGGGTGCAAAAATGCACTAAAATGCAGGATCATTATTACAGGAATCTTCAAAGGGCTGCTGAAATAAAAGAAACTTGCAAGTAAATCTCTCACCTTCCCAAGAAATAATTCTTATATTTTTTTAAATACTTTATTAAGCTTTGAACAGCATGATGCAAAGCAAACCTCTATTTTAAAGGCATTAGTTACAAAGCAGTGAGAGTCAGTAAGTTTCTTTAGTAATTTTTATATGCTTCCATTCCATTCTAGAGATCTCTGTTCTGAGCAGCTATTTAGTTGTTACATTTAGAGTGGAGCTTCAAAGCTGAGATAAGAACACAAGAATGGCCCTACTGAGTCAGACCAACGGTCCACTGAGCCCAGTATCCTGTCTACTGACAGTGGCCTATGCCAGGTGTGCTGCAGTAAGTGAACCTAACAGATGATGAGCAAGTGATCTCTCTCCTGCCATCCATCACCCCCCTCTGACAAACAGACTAAGGACACCATTCCTTACACATCCTGGCTAATAGCAATTAATACACTTAACCACCATGAATTTATCCAGTTCTCTTTGAAACCCTGTTGTAGTCCTAGCCTTCACAACTTCCTCTGGCAAGGAGTTCCATAGGTTGATTGTGCGCTGTGTGAAGAACAACTTCCTTTTATTTATTTTAAACCTGCTGCCCATTAATTTCATTTGGTGGCCCCTAGTTCTTATATTATCGAACAAGTAAATAACTTTTCCTTATTCACTTTCTCCACACCACTCATGATTTTATATACCTCTATCATATCCCCTCTTAATCTCCTCTTTTCCATGCTGAAAAGTCCTAGCCTCTAATCTCTCATCCTCAACAAGGTTGTCATTCTCACAGCACAAATTTTACAGAGAACTAGCCAAGGTGTTTCTGGTAACTAGTTTCCAGAACTTGGCTAGTTTCTGTTTCTAGGAAAACAAAGATGTCTTTCCTGTTTTTCAGAGTGTTCAGTACTGTTAGCTGTAGCAGGGTAAACAATTGTTTAGTTGTGTAACTTGGGTGTGTAGCGCTCTGAATGGTTGAACCATTCTAGTTATTATTTATAACCTGGAAAAATCCAAATAATAAAAGCTAGAATTTTCAAGAGAGTCTGTGGTACACTAGGAAATATCTTTATTGTATTAATAGTGGGGTGGTGGGGGAATGAGGGGAGGTTAAGGGGGAGAGAGAGAGAGAGAGAGAGAGAGATGGGTGCCATGGGGTTACATCAAAAGCGGCTGTTAAAAGAACTATTCAGGAAAGGTAAAACAACAGCCTGGATAAGCATCCAAATAACACTCAAATGCAATAGCCGAGTTTATAGCTACGAAAAGGCGACTTCTTGCGTAAGACCCATGCATATAGGCCTGTTGTTCTTACTCTATTCTTTTTGGAGGGTTGGGGAGCTGAATACTTAATGCTTAGTTTTGAAGAAGCTGTTTTTGAGTCACTTTAACCACCTCACAGGTCCCTGAAGAAAAAGGGCTCATAGATACTATATATACAGTTGGGCCTGTCAGGTTAACACTGTTGGGAAATAGAAGGCTGCAGCCAAGATATGGTTAGATCAGTGTTTCCCAAACTGTGTTCTGTGGAACACTGGTGTTCCACACGATGTGAAGAGGTGTTCTGTGAAAGAATCAAAATTAACAAAAGGGTCTTTAAATTTTTTTTTAAATTTGGCATATTTGAAGTGTAGTTTACAACTTTTTTATGTTAAATTATAGTCATTCAAAAACTCTTTTTCTGGTTAATGATAGATCTTGTATTGAATATCATGGCATTAAGAAAATTTTGAATCTTGCACTTGATTTTTGTACTACTTTATATGAGCTTTCCAGTTAGAAATTGTTAGTTCAAGTTATTTTAAATTTGTATTTTTGCTTTGATTTATAAAATAAAATATATATGAGCAAAAATAATGCAATTTTTATTTGAAAACCAAACAACTACAAAATAATATAAGTGTTTTGTAAATATATACCAGGCTAAGAAGTGTTCCGTGGCCAAAAAAGTTTGGGAAACACTGGGTTAGACCATGTGGTTCCACCCAGAGTGAGGAGCAGGGAGCCAGGCATGACACTTAAAGAGTACACTCTAGAGGAACTGAAGGAGTGAACAGCTCCAAATCTCATTGAAGAAATCAGTGGGGATTGGGTGCCTGAACCCTTCAGTCTCCTTTCAGAATCCTAGGCAAAACAAATATAAACTCTAGGTAGAAACTAGAAACGTTATTCTTGTATATCTATATTATTAATTCACTGTATTACAATAGCATGACCGATGTCTTGTAATCAGCTGCTGTGTTATCCTTGGGTTCATCTGATCAGTTTGCAAGTAACTTAATAGTGTGCAATGCAATTTTTTACATAAATGATGTATTCTATATTTTTGTAACCTACAGTCTCTCCAGATGGGTGGTGTATCCCACCACCCTTTTACTTTCAGTTCCCACGCATTCCCATCCCTTACAACTTTATTCCATGTATGCACACTCATTATTTTAAGATAACACCACAATAAATGAGGATGTGAATTGATGAACTCTCACTTAGGGGAAACCAAGTGATGCCATTTGATGGATTACCACACACAGATGTAGGCTCCCACCCTTCCCTGAAATCATGAGAAACCCAGGGAACTGTACGATGTCCTGTATAAATAGAATGGAGTCCAAGTGCTCCATCTAGAAAGAATTATAGATTCAATTTTGTTACACGATAAGAAATGTATAAACTCTGAGAAGATCCAGGCAAGTCTCAGTTTACGGAGTAAGGAATAAAACAGTCTCTTGTTACTCCCTGTTCTAGAATACCATATTACAACTGGATTATATACACTGTTCTAGTTCTGTACCAATGTGAAAGGAAAACAAATATGCCAACCATACATTGCAGCAGAATTATTTTCTTTTGCTAAGTCTAGTCACATCTATCAACTATCGGTGAGGGATCACAGCATCATAAACCTCTGACATGGTGCTGGACATAGTTTCTCTTGTGAAAAAGTGCCTGTATGCATGGTCTGTAAACACACAGCATAGATTCTAGAGATGGCAAGGACCTACTGATTCACCTGGTCTAACAGTTCTTAAGATGACTTTCTGGGGGGTTGTGGTTTAAAAGAGGCAATCACTCTCAATATCTCATAATTCTTTGCAGCTGGCTGTAGTGTGGTTGAGCAGGAGTTAGGGAGGATGGCTGCTGGTACTTGCTTACTCCAGGGAAAGTATGACTTCCAAACACTGTAGAGTAAACTCCCCAGCCTCTTGCAGCAGCAGTTCTCAACAGCTGAAGCTACGTGCAGGGTAGGTGTTCAGAGAGAAGAGGCAAGCTGAAGAGCTGCCTCAGGACTAGATGGAGATAGAGCAGATACAGCAACAGAGGTAAAAGAGGGGGAGAGAAAACAAACTGCTGCTTATCTTTCCTGTCTACACTGCAGCAGAGTTGTGATTCCCAGCCTGGAATACCCAGCAGCATGTAAATTGAAGCCACCTTCACCCACGTCCCATATTACTTGTTCCCTTCAAATCTGTATCATACAAATCTGTATGATCTGTATGATATGTATGATGATGATCTGTATCATACATGTATGATGATGATCTGTATCATACATGATGTATGATGATGATCTGTATCATACAAATCTGTATGATCCCTTGTTCCCTTCAAATCTGTATCATACAATATCAGTCAATATTTTTTTAATTACTTGCATAATGGAGTAGAGAGTATGCTTATAAAATTTGCAGATGACACCAAGCTTGGAGGGGTTGCAAGCACTTTTGGGGGCAGGTTTAAAATTCAACATGACCTTGACCAATTTTGGAATTGGTCTGAATTCAACAAGCTGAAATTCAATAAAGACAAGTGCAGAATATTTACCTTAGGAAAAATCAAATACACAACCACAAAATGGAGGAAAAACCATCCAGTGGTAGTACTGTTGAACCATCCAGTGGTAGTACTGTT